>OU015744.1:40747294-40763675 GCA_907169655.1 Acomys percivali | reverse complement strand
TATTATACACCATTTAAATTTTATGGGTCTTCTTATTTTATTTTATGTGACATTATTGTTCATTTATTCTCACTTCTTTTCATTGAGATCTGTTTAGAAGCATGATGGTTAAAAATTGGTTTTGAATAAGATAGACCTGGGATTAAATATTAGCCTGATCTCTCTCTCTCTCTCTCTCTCTCTCTCTCTCTCTCTCTCTCTCTCTCTCTCTCTCTCTCTCTCTGTGTGTGTGTGTGTGTGTGGTGTGTAGAGAAGGTGGAATTAAAACTCTGTACCATATGCATGCTAGGTCCTAACCTTCTACCTCTTATCTGTATCCCAGTGATGCTACACTTCTTTCTTATCAACCAGTAACCAATAAGGTATTTAATTTTAACCCATCTTTGTCTAATATATAAAAATGAGATTAATTGTACCAGGTTTATAGGGGTATACTGAGATTTATTGATAGAAATGAGTAAAAATTAGCCTGTTGCCTGAAAATAGCAACTATTGATACTCTTTAAATGCTGTGTTATTATTATTACTCCAGAGTTATCAGAGGGGAAGAGATGAAAAATTAAACCTAGGGATGGAAATACCACACCATAATTGATAAAATGCATTCTTTAGGCTTTTTGTTTTTCTGGGACAGGGCGAGGGTTATTCTTGGAAATAAAGGGAATGTAATTTACCTTGAGGAGGGAAGAAGGAACACACCATCAAATGTATAAAAATATTTTAAAAATAAGTGTAAGTGTAAAGATAGCCATAGCAGATGGCATTGGCTCTCTTCAACATGAAAGAAAAGGGCCATTCACCTACCAAGAAGATAGACATGTAGAAGTCAGGAGTGAGCCTGTCCCTGTAGTGAGGTGTTTTTCTGTCCACCAGCTATCCCTTCATGCATGTGTTTAAGCCTTACTCAGAGCAGTGTGACTTGAATGCTTATTATGCAGCAAGTGAGATATGAAGTGCCTCATATACATTATGTTTTTGAATTTCACTGTACCTAAATGAAGTAGTATTTCAAGACTATTAAAACTGGGGGTAAACTCCCTCTTTCTACCGGGTCTTCTTTTATCCCTATAATAATGAAATGGGAAGTGCATAATAAAACATTTTAAGATGTTTAGGTAGTTGGGACATTTCCAGAGAAGACTGAGGGAGAAAATTCACATAGATTTTGAGGAACTCCATCCTATTCCAAAGGGTATAGGCCCAGATAGGATAAAGTGATGTACTTGGAAAAACCAGAGACAGTTTGGCACCCTTTCGTTCTACCTCCATGACTACTGTCGTGGTGTGAACAGTTCTGCCATCCCTTCCATGCTTGATGGATTGAGACCTGAAGATAGACAGCCAATATAAAGTGTTCTTACTTTTAAGTTGCATATGCTAAGTACTCTGTCATAATGATCAAAAACTGAACAACAGTGTTGTGGTTAATTAATTTATCAGTGTTTATTATTAGCCCTGAAATATTATTACAGTGGTATTTTCTAACCCTCTAGCATTCAATCAAGACACAAACACCTATTATATTTTAAAATAGTCTTAGTTAACCTGTGGCAGGGCAGATGTTAATCCCCTAAACTACCTCCATATTGGGGCAGGTATCCTATACCCTGCTCCAATCTCATGCTGTCTGCTTCTAATAATTTTTATCGAGCTACCTCCCATCCATAATCCCAAATGCTTGCTATTAATCACCATCTGGGCCAAATCTCCACCCATGCTGGTCATGTGCATCTCCTCCACTTAACCCATGGAGCGGGCCTTCTCCTTTCTCCTCTGGTCTCCTTCCCCAGATTCTATCTCTTTCCTAGAGCCTATTAGGAACTTTAGGCAATCCTATCCCATTTACCCTGCCAAGGTGGGATGGCTTCTTATTGGTCAAACAGGAATAAGCTCTTAGGCAAGGTACAAACAATCTTCATCAAAGCATATCAGACACAACTGCAAATTGATACCTGAGAAAAAGAGTCACCATTGCATTGGAACCTGGCTGTGCAGCTCTTACACCCCTGGAACCTATTTGTATGATAAAATTGGGAAAACTTAGCAGGACTGGGCCTCATATGCTAAGAGGAGACTTAGTGGGTGATTAGGGTAGGAGCTCAGAAGACAAAATGAACTTCTTTCATTTAAACTATTGCAGGATTTACTCACAGTTACCCAAAAGTGACTGACTCAGCCTTTACTGCAAACATGGGCCTGGCCTGTAAAATGTTACATGGTTAATAATTTGGTCCAACTATTGTACTTCAATGACCTTATTCTTAAACTTTCTTCCAAACCAGGGAGTTAATTTTTACTCCATTCTTTTAAAACAATTCTTTGCTACTACTCTGGGCCAACTGTTTCAGGTTTTTTTTTTTTAAAGGAAAGGTGGAACAGCTGGCCCTGAGGTCATGAGTGCTGGAGATCTGGCCCTATCTCTCACCAGTGGGGCCCTGCACCTCACCTGGGCAGCACAGTAGTGATGGCCCTGCTTTGGGAGTTGTGAATGAGACAGGCCAAGGTCCCTTGCCTGCTTCAGCACTCTAGGGAGTGCTGCCCCTTGTTTGAGCAGCACAAAAGAACTAGAGGGCATATGAGCTGGAGAGCTGGCCCTGACCCTTGCTGCCTCTAGCATTGAGTGAGCTAGCTGGGGCATTACTGGAGAGCTGGCCCTGGTGTTGTGAGTGTAGGAGAGCTGATGGGATGACTAGTTTAGCTATCACCCAGGCACAGATCCAGGGCTTTTAAGTTGGCCCACTCCAACGTCTATCTATGAGCTGCTGGAGAATGGAAAGGGACTGGTCCTACAGACCCAAAGCTGCAGGCTCTCCATGACACAGGGCAACAACAGGATATCCAAGAGGAATCCCAGTGAGGATTGTGTGGCAGAAGCCAGAAGCTTTGAACCAAACTAATGACTCATTGCAATTAATATTTTCAAGTAAAGAAGTGTGAACAAAAAGGTATACTGTGGGAAACACTGTGACACACCACAGCGTCTATAATGAGATTCTTTTCCTTTTGTGGGAGAGGTTACAATGGTGGTGGACAGATTTGAGAGGACAGAGAAATAAGTGGGAGTGGGGTACATGATGTGAATTGAAATTCACAAAGAATCAATAACAAGTTAAATTAAAAAAAAACAAATGGGAAAATACACTGAAAATTTTATGATCTTGTAGTAAGCTGTGGCCTTACTAGAGTCTTTTCTAGGTATAGCAGCTGGGAAATAAATTAATTGGCAAACAACAAACAAACAAATCCAGTATGAACGATAGGATAGAGGTTGATCAAAGATCTCTGAGAGTATAATGCAGGGTGTGTGTTAGGTTCACTTGGAGAGATGATGTTGCTGGAAGTTAGTCCTCTGAGAATGAACTCATGATGGCCTGTTGGATAGTTTTTGGGCTTCTTTCAAGAAGGAAACCTAAGCATCCCATGGAGAGGAGATAAACTTCACAATGACCAGTGAAGTTCAAAGGCGTGGGAACTGAAGAAATGCTTGCAAGACTGCTATTCTAACTGACACACCTATGAAAATGTAGCTAGCTCAGAGGTAACCTAAGATGTCTATGTAACTTACAGAATTTGTGGATATTTCGTTTATAACATACCAAGTCTTCCTGAGGAGTTCCTATAACAGCTGGGTATTGCTACATATTGTGCTCCCAAGCCGACCTTTAAGAGACACCTTGATTTCATCAACTAGAAGAAAGATGATCTAATTATCATCATGGCTTATCAGCCATGGTTTCAGCTTGGAATAGATAGGGTGTTCATATCAGCATAACCAAAGGGGTTTCTAGATGCGTGAGTTTTTGTTTGTTTGTTTGCTTTTGTTACTTCACTTTACATCTTGATTGTAGCCCTATCCCTCATTTCTTCCCAGTCTACTCCACATCTCTTATTCCTCCCTTCCCTAGTCCTCAGAGAGAGGGAGCCCTTCTCCCTTAGCATCTGACCCCAGTCTATCAAGTCTCATCTAGACTGTCTGCATCCTTTTCCTCTGTGGGCTGTCAAGGCCACCCTGCCAGGAGGAAGTGATCAGAGAGGGGGAACCAAAGTCCATGTCAGAGATAGCCCCTACTCCCCATATTATGGGACCCACAAGGAGATTGGGGTCCCTGTAGGTGATTCCTACAGAGAGGAAGCCTGAAAATAATTACTACAATCTCACCTTTCTCCAGGATTCCTCATCTCCTGCTGGCACTCTATCCGCAAACCGTTACCAAAAGCAGAATGCAGAGAGCAGATGCAGTCCAGAAAGATGGGCTTCTAGAGTAGAGAGCATGGGTGCACACGGGCTTCTAGAGCAGAGAGCATGTGTTCACATGGGCTTCTAGAGCAGAGAGCATGGGTGCACACGGGCTTCTAGAGCAGAGAGCATGGGTGGACACAGCTGGGAAGAGAACAGAAAGAACATATGGCAGATGAGCATGCAGATGGGACCTTTTTATAACATCCGTGGTGGTTTCTCTGTCATCCCAGGTGGTTTACTTGAAGGAAGATTTGGAGATCGACAGATTGAGATCAAAGGCCAAAAGTGACTACTGGTTAGGTATTCTCTTTTGAGGGATGAGTATAATTTAATTGAATCTGTTGACCTGTCTGATGAGGTAGATGGGTCAGCATGCTGGATATTGGTCTAAAGAAGAAATCACTAAGTCACCCTTGTTGAAGAAAAGGAATTGGATTATTGTTATGTGGAAACTTTTTGTTCAGGTGAAGTTTCATTTTGAAACTGCATCTTTACTTGGGTGGGTAGAGCCCTTATGGATGAAATTGTAGAAATAGAATAAGTGATGGGAAAGATTTCTAGAGCCCTAGGGGACACATTTTTTTTCTGTGGCAGGGTTTCTCCATAATAGCCCTTGACTGTTCTGGAACTTGCTTTGTAAAACAGGCTGGCTTTGGACTCGAAGAGATCCACCTGCTTCTGCCTCCCAAATGCTGGGATTAAAAGCATGCGCCACCATACCTGGATCAGCAGCACATTTTTTAAAACACTTGGTTAGGTGAAAGATTTTACTAGACATTCAAGGAAACAAACCCTCAATGAGTAGAAATCTATTGTCAAGGAGTTAATGGGTGCTCCAGTCCCAAGCCTGATTCCCTCATTCCCAAGCCAGATTCCATATGTGCACCCCGATATTTCTCTGATGTTATAGCATAGCCTGGACTACTTTTCCTCCTTTAATTACAAGTGTTTTATATGCACAGAATGTGTCCTATACTGTATTGGCCTCCTTGGTTCTGAGGCAGGAGAGCTGCGCACATGTTTGCTTATAAGTGTCAATGGTAGATAGCTCTCCCATTTCTTTCAAGATGTGTATAGGTGTGTTTGCTGTGGTGTCCTTTCAGTAAAATGTGGCTTGTAATTTATATATTGTTTTCTTCAGAGATTTCATTAAGCACGTTTTCCAGGTTCTGCCTAGGACATTACATGCCATTTTGGCATCTTAATTTAGCAGATGTGGCCTTGTGAGAAGATGTTGCCATATAAGTGCAGATGTTCTTGTGTATCCCTCACATTTAGAAGACATTATATTAAAAATAAAGAATTAAAGTTACTCAACTCTAAACAAACTAAGATAGTGCTTTGAGAAAACACCATTGGAGTGTGTGTGTGTGTGTGTGTGTGTGTGTGTGTGTGTGTGTGTGTGTTTCATCTGAGTTTATGTGTGCCACCAAACATAAGCAAAGATCAGCGGTCAACCTTAAGTGTCAGTCTTTTTCTTCCACCCTGTTTGAGACAAGGCCTCTCTTTCATTGTTTAACTAAACATCAGGCAAAGCTATATGGTTCTGGAGCTTTCCAGGATTCTCTTGTTCCCACTGCCCATCTCATCATTGGTATGCAGGAATTATGGACATATATGCTACTGTACCTGTGTTCCAAGGATCTGAACTCAGTACCTCACATTTGTCTGTCAAATGCTTTACTCACTGAGCCATCTCCCTGTACCTAGAAAAAAACACTTTGGTAGAATATTCTCAATTTTAAGTTGTGTGAGCATCTGCTGTGGCTCTGAAGTGGAACTTCTTCACACTAGAAGAAAGGCTAATAACATTTTCTTTCATCACTGGTCTCCTACCACTTTGTCAGTGTTGCCAATGTGGGTATCGACCTCACACAGGTACTTCTGAGGGACCACGTCCTCAGGGAGCAGTGAGATTTACTCTGCTGGACTCACCTCACCCCTCCCTTCACACATCCCCTCTCCAGACTGCATAGGTGTGCTATATTGAGCATCTCTGTTGCAGTGTGTTCTTGCAGCAACATGGCTACTGGCTTTATACCCAGCAGCTACTAGTCCCCTTAGACTATCTACTTGAATAGCCCCGGACCTTCTGATGTTATCTTGCATGTCTCCTTCACTGTTGTTTCCCTCCCTGGAATCATGGTTTATTAGTTGTTTTGCATAATGGCCCTGAGTAGTATGCATCCCCTTCATCCTGGGATCAGTATATAAGAAGCTGCTTCTGTTACTGTGTGTTTGGTGCCTTACCTCCTCTATGTCACTCTGGCTGACACATCTTCAGGGTTCTCCTGGAGAATGGCCATCTTGGTAGTAATAAGCTAGAAACAGATCAGACCAGAGCCACAAGGATTTCCTTGCCAAAAGAAACAAACCAACTGACCACAATACCTCTCAAAACCAAATCAAGAGAAAAACATAACTTTTATAGAAATGAAATTCTGTTATGCCAAATTATTTGCAACATTCCCATTTCTGAAAGGTTTCTCTTTATTTTCATCTTAAAATTATTTTTATTAAGAGAAACATATGTCCAGTAAGTGAAGAAGTTACTGGTGGTCATTGTCTCAGCCGGATGTTTCCAAATTCCAGGTCTCTTGTTTAATAATGAAATAAAAGCTTACAAAATAGCACAGAAATATCACTAAAAGACAAAGGAATAGTACAGGTCAGAAAATACACTGTTGAATGTGACAACATGCCATGTGAACAAAAGTGTACTTGAACCTTCCTTGCACTCCCCAGGTTATTGGTTCTTTTTTGAGTGGGGTGTCTAGTGAAAGGAGAGTCTAGTTAGTAAAGGGTATGGTTTGGTTTTCTCTGTCTTGATTGACAGTCTTGGATTACAAAAGCCCTTGTCCACTGTAATGCCCATCTCTACAATGCCTCTCATTTTAATATTCTCTAGGGAAGGAAAAGCTTTGCACACTTACTTCTTGTGCCACATTATAAGCCACACAAACCCCATAAGGGGATGTTAGTGAGCCCAATATCCTGGGAATCTTATGTAGGTAATCATAGTTGCTCTTATTTCGCTTCCCATCCCTAAAAATAACTAGTTATAAAATGTAAAGAATATGCCAGTAAAAATTTATTCTAAGCAATATTCTTTGATTGCTAGTCTTACAAATTTGGATGTATAATTTAGCCAGAAAGGTATTGTGTGTATATTTTTTCATCTTTGAAATCTCTCTCAGCATCATGCTAACCCAGCCAGGTCTACAGGAGAACACTCCTGGGATTTCCTATCTATGATGCTTTTGTTCTCTATCTGCTATAAATGGAATCACTTTGGGGAATTTGATGATCTATTCTTCTAATCTTTCATTCATATACAGAATGTTGCACTGTGGTCCAAGAATAGCCAGTGATGACTTGAAATTAGAGCAACTGTGATTACCTACATAAGACCTTTCTAGACTGAGTTCACAAGTATTTTCTTGTAAAGGTTTGATAAGGTTGAGGAAATGTCTTAAGAGACATTCACAAAGACCTTGTCCCACAAAGGCCATAGAAACAGTTAATAGTTGTCGGGGGTACTCTTCTTTCATAGTGTAGCCACCTGTAAGTTTCCCATGATTCTGTAGGTAATCATGTTTAAGTTCATTGGTTCACCAATCTAGACTTGGAGGTATTCATTTCTTTGGTCTATTATTGGTGCTCTATCTGTGCAAAGATGTTTCTTCATATTGATCCGGAAAAGTCCTGCCATGTATCCTTTCCTCTCTTGGAGGAAGCAGTGTGCCTAGGTTTGAAATGTGTATGGCCATAAATGACTACCATTTTTTGTGTGTCAGGAAGGTGAATTTTAGTGAAGAATTTTACTTTTTTGTTTTCTACGTTCTATATCTCTTGCAAATTATACCATCGACAATCTCTACACTCTTGAATTTACTCATTTATATTCTTCTTTAGAAACATTTTTGAGTGCTTATTATATGTCAAGCTAGATGTTGGGAAAGTTATAGTACAAATATTCTAATGTCATTTTAATGCTTAAAATTCCTAAGCACATTTCAATATCAGATCAGACAATAGGGAGCATCTCACATCCTGTTGGCTGAGATAACATAAGGTTTTAGTGGATAATGCTCATGGGTTTATTTATTATAATCTTACAGCTATACCTTCATGAACTATTATGCTTATAGATACATTTATAAAAGAGAGAGAGAGAGAGAAACTGTGGCAATCCCTCTCAGTTAAATTTCAGATGAGAATGATGTCATCACTAATAGCCAGTGGAGCAATGCTTGCCGAAAAGCCCCATCCCACAGCAAGACAGGTTGGGAACTTGGGGAGACATAGGACAGGGTAGGCATACCTGCTACCAAGTTCAAGTACATTTCTAAAGATATGTTTAAGCTAAGATGGTCAGAATGAGAGGAGTAAGGAGGACTGTGTGAAATGCATTATCAAGAGAAGGGGCTGCATACGTGGAGATAGTGAGGTAGGAATGAGCACGGTACACCTGAGTGGCTGAAGAATGACCCATGTGACTGAGTTGTAGAGAGGAAGGCATATGGTAGTGAGAACTCACACTGGAAAGTGGGCAGAAGGCAGTGTGTGGCATCAGATTATGCAGGCAATGTTAAGGATTTTGGATCTTTGGAACATGATTTAATTGAAATACATCATGATTTTAAGCAAGGTAGAGACCTTGGGACTTTTGCTCCCAGGCACATAAACAGATATATAATGAAGATTGCTCTTTTTTTTGTGAGAACTTGTTTCAAGTTGTCATTGTGAATGTTATGTGGAAAAAAAAAGTATTGGGGGATTCCAACATGGAGGCACCCAGTGTGTACCATGTCTAGGGAGCAGAGGAATCGAGGCTATGAAACCCACTAAATGGAAGAAGTTGTGGAAGATCAGAACCAGCTCTCCCCCAATCTCTGCCAGATGTCTCCAGTTTGGGAGTTACAAGCTTCGAGTACCCTCTACTCCTCTGAATACTCAAGTGGACAGCAGGCCCCC
Source organism: Acomys percivali (assembly GCA_907169655.1). Classification (NCBI taxonomy): domain Eukaryota; kingdom Metazoa; phylum Chordata; class Mammalia; order Rodentia; family Muridae; genus Acomys; species Acomys percivali. Next base: position 40,754,458 of record OU015744.1, on the reverse strand, counting down.
TGGAGAATAGAAGATCTTCTCAAGAAAACCAAATTGGGAGAGTAGAGTTCGTCATGGGCCACAACCCATATTAGATACTATGCTGAAGAGGGCTGTGAGACACCTAAACAGCTTTGGGCTTGGTTCTCTCTATATCTGCTGGCTACTTACAGGCCTGGCCCATTGGGGAGCACAGAGAACTAACAAGCATGGTAAGTCAGGTGTGGGCCACAAACCAAATTAGCTGCCAAACCTAGAAGGCCTGTAGGTCACCTGAACAGTTTTGGGCTTGGACCTCTCTACACCTACCCACTGCTTACCCATCTGGCTCATCTGGGTCAAAGAAAGTGAACCAACAGAGGTGAGTTTGGCTTTGGCTACAAGACACATACCAAGGAGGCCTGAGGGGCACCTGAGCAGCTTTCATCTTGATGCTATCTCAGTTTGCTCCTTTCTTGCCTGAACCACTGCGACACAGACAAGGAATCCAGTAGAGCTGAGCTGAGTGCAGGTTCTAACACCCATTGTCCACCATCCTAAGAAGGCATCAGGCGAACTCTAGCAAATAGCCTTCAGTTTGGACCTCTCTGCCAGCTCTCAACCTGCCTGGCCAATGTGGAACACACAGAGACAGTGACCCCATAAGAAGAACCTCCCGGCCTTTTAACAGCAGAGTCAACCAGATGTCTAGAGGCCAGTGCAAGAAGATAAGCAACAAAACTCAGAGCCGTATGACACTACTGGAAACCTACCACAGCAATCTCTGGAGATATGAACACCCATGAAGTGCAAGAAGATTTTAAATATGAGGTAATGAAAATGATAGAAGCCTTAAAGGAGGAAAATGAAACCTTGAAATAAATTCAGGAAAATACATTCAAGCAAATGAAAGAAATGAATAAATCTTATAAAGAAGTATAGGAAAAGTCAATCAAATAGGAGAAAGAAATGAATAAAGCTATTCAAAACCTAAAAAGGGAATTAGAAGCAACAAAGGCAATACAATCTGAGGTAATCTTGGAGTTGAAAAACCTAGGGACGAGAACAGGAATTGCAGACACAAGCAAAGTCAACAAAATATAAGAGATGGAAGAGAGAATCTCAAGTGTAGAAGATATGATTGAAGTTATCGATACATCAGTAAAGAAAACATTAAAACAAGAAGTTCCTGACACAAAACATGCAAGAAATTTGGGACACTATAAAAAGACCAAACCTAATAATAATAGGAGTAGAGGCCCTGCCCTGAGGACACAGGAGCAGGAGAGCAGGCCCTGCCCTGAGGACACAGGAGTAGGTGAGCTGGCCCTGCCCTGAGGACATGGGAGCAGGAGAGCTGGCCCTGCCATGATAACAGCTGGCCCTACCATGATAACATGGAACAAGAGAATGGGCCCTGCCCTGAGGACAAGAGAGTAGCCCCTGATCCAAGGCTCAGAGTGAACCTCACCCCAACATCTACTGTATCTATGACCTGCTGGAACATATAAAGGGACCAAACATGCAGATTCAAAGATTAAGAATCTCCTTGACACACAGCAACAATGGGATATCTGACAGCAGTCCCAGTGAGGATATGATAATGATAATGTAGGCCTCCAACCAGATGCAATAGCAATCAGATAACTAATAGCAATGAATATTTGAAAGTAAACATATGTGGACAAAAGGCTATACTGCATGATACACTACAACTTCTGTGACAAGGTTTTTTGTTTGTCTGCTTATTTTATTTTACTGGGGGGAGGAGAGGGATTTTAGTGCATGATGTGTAAATCATAGACATTCAATAAAAGTGAAAAAAGAAAAATAGGAGTAGAATAAAGAGAAGGCCCCAAGTTCCATGGCCCAGAAAACATTTTCAGTAGAATCATAGAAGAAAACTTTCCCAACCTAAAGAAAGAAATGACCATAAACATACAAGAAACCTACAGAACTCCAAATAGATTGGATCAGAAAAGAAAATCCTCCTGCCACATAATAATCAAAACAGAAAATGTACTGAATGAAAAAAGAATATTAAAAGCTGCAAGAAAAAAGGCTAAGTAACATAAAGGCAAACCTATCAGAATTACACCTGACTTCTCAACAGAAAGTATGAAATCCAGAAGGGTCTGGATTGATATCATACATACACTAGGAGATCATAGATACCAAACCCAGACTACTATACCCAGCAAAACTTTCAATCACCATAGATGGAGAAAACAAGATATTCCACGACAAAACCAAGTTTAATCAGTTCCAAGCCACAAGTCCAGTTCTACAGATTAAATAGTCATATATCTCCTGTGGAAATAGAAACAGTCATCAAAAGTCTCCCAGTCAAAGAAAACCCAGAGCCAGATGGATTCCACACAGAACTCTACAAGACCTTCAAAGAAGAGCTAATACCAATTTTCTTCAAACTATTCCACACAATAGAAAAATAAGGAATATTATCAAACTCATTCTATGAGATCACAGTCACCTTAATATGTAAACTACACAAAGACCCAACAAAGATAGAGAATTTCAGACCAATTTTCCTTATGAACATTGATGCAAAAATACTCAATAAAGTACTTGTAAACTATATCAAAGAATACATGAAAAATATCATTCACCATGACCAAGTAGGTTTCATCCCAGCATGCAGTGGTGGTTCAATATATGCAAATCCATCAATGTAATCCATCATATAAACACATCGAAAGAAAAACTACATGATCATCTCCTTAGATGCTGAAAAATTATTTGACAAAATCCAACACCCGTTCATTTTAAAAAGTCTCAGAGAGATGGAGGGTGCAAGGAATGTAGCTAAACATAGTAAAGGCAATATACAGCAAGCCAATAGCCACCATCAAACTAAATGGAGAGAAACTTAAATCAATTCCACTGAAAACAGGGATACAACAAGGCTGTCTGTCCACTTTCTCCATATCTCTTCAATATAGTACTTGAAGTCCTAGCTAGAGCAATAAAACAACTGAAGGAGATCAAAGGGAAACAAATTGGAAAGGAAGATGTCCAAGTATCACTATTTGCAGATGATATGATAGTATACATAAGTGACCCCATGATTCTACTAAGGAACTCTTATAGCTGATGAACACTTTCAGCAAAGTGGGTGCATACAAAATCAACTCAAAAAAGTCAGTAGCCCTCCTTCAGACAATAGGCAAACAGGCTGAGAAAGAAATTCAGGAAAAAAACACCTTTCACAATAGCCACAAAAACATGAAAAAAAACCATAAAGTATTTTGGTGTAACTCTAACCAAGCAAGGGAAAGACATATATGAAAAAAACTTCAAGTTTCTGAAGAAAGAAATTGAAGAAGATATCAGAACATGGAAAGATCTCCCATGTTCATTGATTGGTAGAATTAACAGCAAAAATGTCCATCTTACCAAAAAAGCACTCTATAGATTCAATGCAATTCCCATCAAAATGCAAACACAAGTTTTACAGACCTTGAAAGAACAATTCTAAACTTCTCTTGGAAAACAAACAACTCCAATAGCTAAGACAATCCTATACAATAAAAGATCTTTTGGAGGTATCTCCATTCCTGATCTCAAGCTGTACTGTAGAGCAACTATAATAAAAAAACAGCAAGGTACTGTCACATAAACAGACAAGTTGATCAATGGAATTGAGTGGAAAACCCAGAAATAAACCCATGCAACTGTGGACTTGACTTTTGACAAAGAAACTAAAACCATACAATGGAAAAAGATAGCATCTTCAACAAATGATTCTGGTATAACTGGGTGTCTACTTGTAGGAAAACACAAATAGACACTTATTTAGCACCCTGCACAGAACTAAAGTCCAAGTGGATTAAAGATCTCAACATAAAACAGACATACTAAATCTGTTAGAAGAAAAAGTAGGGAAGAGCCTTAAGCTCATTGGCACAGGGGACAACTTCCTGAACAGAACACCAATATCTCAGGTTCTAATATCAACAATTAATAAATTGAGCATCATGAAACTTAGAAGCTTCTGTAAGGCAAAGAGCACTGTCAAAAGACCAAAATGACAGCCCACAGACTGGGAAAAGATCTTCACCAATCCTACATCTGACAGAGGGCTAATATCCAAACTATATAAAAACTCTAGTAATTAAACACCACCAAACCAAATAATCCAAATAAAAACTGGGGTACATATCTAAACAGAATTCTGAACAGAGGAATATTGAATGGCCGAGAAACACTTAAAGAAATGTTTCATGTCCCTAGTAATCAGGGAAATGAAAATCAAAGTGACTATGAGATTCCATCTTATACCTATCTAATTGGCTAAGATAAAAATTCAAGTAACAGCACATGGTGGTGAGGATGTGGGGAAAGAAGAGCACTCCTCCATTGCTGGTGGGAGTGCAAACTTGTACAACTATTTTGGAAATCAATTTAGTGCTTTCTCAGATGGTTGGGAATAGTTCTACCTCAAGACCCAGCCATACCACTCCTTAGGATATATGCAAAAGATTCTCAGCCACAGAACAAGGACATTTGCTCAACTATGTTCATAGCAGCTTTATTTGTAATAGCCAGAATCTGGAAGGAACCCAGATGTCCATTAACTGAAGAATGGATAAAGAAACTGTGGTACTTTTACACAATGAAATACTACCCGGATATTAAAACCAAGGAAAACCTGAAATTTGCATGCAAATGGATGGAACTAGAGAAGATCATCCTGAGTGAGGTAACCCAGACCCCAAAAGACATGCATGGTATAAACTCACTTATAAATGGATTATTAGCCAAATAATAGAGAATAGCCACATACAATACACAGCCTTAAATAAACTAAATAACAATGAGGACCCTACGAAGGATGCTTAATTTCATTCAGAAGGGCAAATAGAATATACACCAGAAGCAGTTGAAGAGAGGGCACAGGAAGGGAGCCTGCCATAGAGGTCCTCTGAAAGACTCCATCCAGTTGGAGATTCAAACAGATGCTGAGACACACAAGGAGTCTTATGGAAGATTTTGGGAATAGAGGGACCTAGAATGTCAGGAGCTCCACAAGGAGATCAATGGAGTTAACAAATCCAGGTGGAGGAAGGGGTTGCTACAGAGATGGATGCACCAACCAACCAAGGACTATGTATGGTGTGGACCTACACCCTCTGCTCAGATTTAGTAGATAGGCAGCACAGTCTGCTTGTGGGTCACATAATATGGGGAGTAGGAACTACTGACATGGACTCTGGTGCCCTCATGTCAATCACTTCTCCCTCGGAGTGACCTTGCAAGGCCACAGAGGAAGAGAATACTGACAGTCCAGACTTGATAGGCTGAGGTCAGATGGTAGGGGAGGAGAGCTCCCTTTCTGATGACTATGGGAGGGAGGGAGGGTAGGATCAGGAGGCAATGGGGGAGGGGGCTGTAATTGGGATGTAAAGTGAACACATTAAAAAATCATTGAAAAAGTTTAAAAAAATGCAGAAGAGAGGAACTTGTCTTGGGGAGCTATTGCAATAGTTTGCAGAAACAAAGGAGACATGATAGAAGCTATGGAAACAGAAGGTGTAGGTCTTGGTTGTTGCCCTAGGATCCATGTGGGAAAATCTCAGCAGCCCAGGTAGCATTGTCCTGCAGAATTATTAGGTGAGTTCTAGTAAGTATCCTTGGATCACTAATAGCATGCCTTTGAAGGGGATTAGGACATTTTGTGCATAGTGTGTGTATATGTGTGTTGTTTTAAAGAGAATCCTGTTTTAAAGAAAACCCTATTTTTCTATCTGTCCCTGAGTGTCTTTACCCCTATATAACCCAGCAATCCTTCTGTTGACCTTCAACAGAGTTACACCATGATATTTGTATTTTCAACTTTTAAAACTGTGGCCAAAATGAATCTCTTTTCTTTGTGAAGTTAGCTGACTCTGATGTTTCATCGCAGTGACATGAAGCTACTAATAAGGACAATAAAATTGAAAGAAATGAATATAGCTGAGGAATCTAGAAAGTAGACTAAAGGGTGTGAGTGGTTGAATATGGAGGGCATGACAGTTGTAAGCTAAGAATGCAAGAGCACAGCAAACAAGTGTTAGTTGGAAGGAGCTATCACATGTTCAGTCTGAAAAAATATGGAACTGGAGTTATTTGTCACCTGTATATTTGGGAGAAGGGTGCTTCTTGAATTATAGTTAGTTGTCAAAACCATAGAAGCCAGTGGGAGCGTCTCACCTAGGAGATAAGATGGCACACTGGTACTCTGAGAAACCTAATGGTTAAGGTCTGCAAGAATTGAAGGAGGAACGGACAGAAGGGTAAGAATAAAGAACTGTACACTGGGCAGAAAGTACCAAGAGGCTAGGTAATGTGGTGGAAGGAAAGGGAACCCTCCCTGTTGGAAAGGCAGATGGAGGATACGAAGATAATGTGAGCAAATGTCAAATGTCCTTAGGTCAGGCTAGTAATGCCCTCAATGACACCACAGAGTACGAGTAGCTTGGCAGACAGTGGAGTTCACTTTCTGTGTGTCCCATTGGAATCCAAAAGCAGTTCTAGCAAATACAGTTAACAACAATGACAGCAAATATTTCAGGACGCTTTCTGTATTTCAGAACAGTGTTTAATAGAGTTGGAATTTTAACTGTCTTAGTACATAACATACATATATTAGCTATGTTGAATATTGGCACATAGTGCTTTTTAAGAAGTTTTAAAAATTAGGATCATAATCATGATCTGCAAACCATTGTGTGTTCTTAATATGCTTCTAATTGGTCCCAAACTCATTGCTTCTAGATTGCATTTCTGCTTAAAATTACAATGTGTAGAAAACGAGGCAAGTAGACATTATCAAAGAGATGAGCTAGAGGCATAGCCCCATGGGGCAAAATTAATTATGCACAGCCTGGATGGGAAGATAAGCATGGGAGCTTAATGATCCTGTTTTTGTGACAGTAAAGAAGTGTCGAGAGAATGCTGACTGATGCCTTTTTATCTTCATGGAGGGTCACAGTGAGAATTGGGTTAGAGTTTCTGCAAGAGACAGTCTTTTTTATTTTTGACAATATAATATAATTACATCATTACATCATTTCCCCAAACTATTCCATATGCTCTTCCTTGTTCTCTTTCAATTTCATGACCTCTTTTTTTATTAATTGTTATTGCACATAACACACATACACACACACACACACACACACACACACACACACACACACACACACA
>OU015744.1:40729106-40747284 GCA_907169655.1 Acomys percivali | reverse complement strand
CACACACACACACACACACACACACACACACACACACACACACACACTCCCCTTAATCTAACCTGCTCAGTCTATATAATATTACTTAATGTATGTTTTCAGGGCTGACCAATTGTTGTTAGATAATCAACTGGTGTGTTCTTCCCTGGGAAAGACTATTTCTCCCACTTTCAACCTTTCAACACGCCTTAGTTGCCTATAGTTCTTTGTGTAAAGTTGAGGCCTGGTGTTGTTTTCCCCATATACTTTCGTATTTGCATTGCTGTTGTCCTTGCTCAGTTTATGTATAGGCAGTCATGCTGTGATGAGAGTTTATGGGTGTAGCTTCGGACCTTATGGGATACACAGTCTCACACAGAAATATTCCTTATCCTCTGGTTCTTAAAATATCTCCACTCCCTCTTCAGCAGTGTTCCCCAAGCCTTGGGGACTGCATCTGTTTTGTAGTTGTTTCCATTGGGACTGGGTCCCATAATTTTACATTTTGATTGGCTGTGGTTTTCTTTAATGATCTTCTGTAGCAATGAAGTTTCCTTGATGATGGCTGAAGGCTTACACTTGTCTGTACATAAAAGGACAAATATTTAGAATGTAGTTGGTGATTATGATGGTTTAATACAGTGACAGTTGTAGTTTTCCTCCAATGCCCATGACTTCAGTGCCCTATTTAGTTGGCTAGGTTTCTGGTACCAGTCATGGTTTCCCTGATGTCAAGTAAGTCTTATGACTAATTAGAGAGCTGTTGGCTACCACCAAGATATAGATGCCATGATTGCACCTATAGGGTTATTGTGTCATTCTGGTTGTTGTGGTGATTCATATGTGTAATAGCATTCTTAGCTCCCAAATGTGACTGGCAAGTGGGCTTCCTCATTCAAAGATGCTGGCTAGAGTCAGTGGATGGGAGAATGAATCAAAGAAGACAGAAATTCAAGGACAGAGTTCTAGTCAAGCTGATTGGAGGGATGGGTTCACTCCTGGGATAAAGCCAGATGATAGGGAAGTGTAGCACTCAGAAAACAAGATGACATTTGAATAAGGAGACAAGACAGCCTGTGATGGAATTTTAGATAGCAACGAGGGGGGGAGGAAACATGGCTCAAGTACTAAAGACAGAGGGTTTTAAACTAAAAAAAAAATCTACATTCCAGCCATTAATATGATGAGATACTAAGTTTTAATCAGCACTACAGTCTGTTAGGCACTTACTGAGGACCAGGCAAACTGTGACTGCCTCATTTAGTCATCCATCAATTACTTACAGATATATGCAATCATCTTCATTTTACAGATAGGGAAATTGAGTCTTAAAGAAAGCAATTCACTTGCCAAAAATTACATTTGAAGGATTGAGGCAAGATTTGAACCCAGATCTGCCTGAATCTACATGCTGTTCTCTTGGCTTCTGCACTATATAGCATATGAGACCTGCACACATTGGGTCGCCATCATTATGGCGTGCCTGGGTTATCACATTTGAAAGAAGCAAGCAGCATAGGGAGAGGAGTAGCAGCCATCTTGCTTTATCACACAACCTTCCTATGGTTGCCATAAGAATTCTGTGTAATGAGCTAAATTTAGGGAGTTTTTGTTTGTTTGTTTTGTTTTTGTTTTTTGAGACAGGGTTTCTCTGGGTAGCCCTGGCTGTTCTGGAACTCACACTATAGACGAGGCTGGCCTCGAACTCAGAGATCCATCTGCCTCTGGCCCCCTAGTACTGAGATCAAAGGTGTGCACCACCCTGTCCCAGCAAGCTAAGTTTTGATAACAACTTGCACATGAGATAAATATTTAAGTGTCCTCTATACCCATTTATACATAATAGATGGTAAGGGTCATACAGACTCACACCTTAAAACTGGATTTACCCATGAGCTCTCACCTTCCTTACAGCTGTATTCCTGTCACCAACCCACACACAAGCATTCTCCATAAGTGCATTCAAAGTATTGCAGAGAATGTGTACTGCACAGAGCTCCATCCTGTCATACTGTGCCTGAGGGAGTGGGGCATGTGGGAAGTGAATTAAGAGATCAAAGAGTTATTAGAAAGCTTTGTGCTTGCCCAGGTTTCTTGCTTTACTTTCCTTTTTCTTCACCATGGGGAATGGCAGATGCTGCAGGCATTCTTGGTCCAAACATTTATCCAAATTTGTACACCAAAAGCACAAAGATGAGACTTTTGCAGCCTTGTGGTAGCTCTTTACAGAAAAGCACATTGCAATAGGCCCTGCCTTGGGCTCTGATAAAACATTCCTTGGTAGTGCTAGGTGTGTGAAATGAAGTGTTATTGATTTGAATCCACATCTGCCTGAAAACTGCTTCCAGAAAATCCAAGACTAAGCATTTCCTATTTTGCAATCACAGACTCCACAAGAGCTGTGTCTTCCCACTCAAAGTCTGCAAATATTTGACATGCGCTATGCACTAAATATTTGAATTTAGTCAAGCAAGATATGTGCCCCTGGGAAGCCTAATATCTGCTGAATTGTCAAATCCACAGATTTTACCAAGCAAGGAGAACACTGATGAAGTTAAACTAACTTGGGAGCAACAGTCAGGGCTGTCTCTCAAGGATAATCTTCTATGTCTAAATTATATATGTGTTACTTTCTCTCATTTGCACGCCCAATTATAGGGAAGTTTCTTATTGTGAGATGCAATAATTTGATATAATTGGAACAGCTTCAGCATTTTTGAAGGTGGTTTCCCTAGCAGAACAAAGTCTTGGGGAAAACAAATTATGTTGATTTACTAGCAATTCTGTAAATGAGTTGTCTGGGGGACTCAGGAGGAGTCTTTTATGGAGTACAAAGAAACTACTCGCTATTTGACATTTTAAATTGCTCGGTTGGAATATGCAAAACTGCAGCTATATAATTGCATGTTCTAATTGCATGTTGTCGCTTCCGAGGCCACCAATTTGCACTTGGATTTAGAGACATTCCGTATGCTAATCAAGAGAGAAATGATACTCATTCTCCCTCAAGTTATAGAGGGCAGAGCAGGGCTGTGAGCATCCAGGGGAAAGCCAAGACAGCAAGTCTGGAGTAAATTCCCATTCAAGATCCACTCCAGTAACTTCACAATTTTACTGAAAGTAGCTTATGGGAAGGCAGTCACCAAATGTGTAGCACAAGAACAGATGGCACTTGACAACATAAAAATCATATAGTTTAATAAGCTGAGGGCTAGCTGGGCTTCAGAGACAATCAAGGGCAGCCTGCTGCTCACCCTGCCAGCAGGAGGGACAGTACAAAGGAAGGGGCTGGCTAAGGGCCAAGAGATAAAAGATCTTATACACTAGACAAAATCTGCAAGTCTGATTTGCCACTTAGGAAGACTCCTTGTATTTTAACAGTGATGGTGTAAAACTGGGTCCAGGAAGACCCTGTTTTAACATGTAGAAAGAAGAGGATCTCAATGCATGAAGTTGTGACAGAAGATACAAATGAGTGGGTCAAAATGCAGAGAACAGCTCATCATGGGTTGCCCAGCGCCAATGGGGACACCTACAACACAGCTCTTATACCCAAGGCTCAGGGAACACTGCAGAAGAACAGAGGTTACACCCATGATACACCACGAGCAGTATGGCTGCCAAAGCAAGACTTGAATGATGACTACATCCATAGACATGCTAACATGGAACAGGGCACGGTCACCAGGCTTCACCCTTAGACAAAGAGCTACGGGTAGCCAATGACTGCTGAGAAGGACAACTGTTCTTTTCCAGGAATGATCCCCCTAGTTGGTTATTTAATATCAAGTGGTCATCCTTGAAGTCATATACATATAAACAGCATTTAAAAAAAGACTCAGCATGCTGGATTTCTATATTAATGCATAGATGTGTTTGTGTGTATGTATACATGTGTGTGTGTTGAGTGTGTAACAATAATAAAGAAAAAAATGGCTATGAAATTAAGAGAGAGTAAGAGGGCAGATGGGAGGGATTGGAAGAAGAAAAAGGATGGGTGAAATGATGTAATTATATTTTAATTAATATTTTTTAAATGTATACCCCATTATCATTCAAATTTTCCCCAAAAGTCTCTTTTGAGCAGTGACTATCTTTAGTTTTATAGAACTTATATGTTCATTACCATTAGAAGTAAAATTAACAGTTATAATTGCATGAAATTAAAATTTTCCTTCAACGTAAAAAAATAAATGCATTCACATGAGTTAAGACACAGCCCATAGGATGGGAAAGAAGAAGTTTCCAAATGACACAGGGATGTAATATGTAAACTATATAAACAAGTGCAAAAGTTAAACACCCCCAAACAAATATGAAATTGACAAAGTGGTTAGTGAACTAAATAGACTATTGCCAAATAAGAAATCTTTTTTAAAAATGTGCAACACCTTTAGCCATTAAAGAAGTGCAAATTTAAAAAAAAAAAGTAAAAATATTATGAGATCATCATTTTCTTTCATAGTCCTTCTGATAGAGGTTTAGGTCTAATATTATCTTGAAGACTGCTTTTATTAATACTATTCTTTAGGAAACTTAGCCCTACTTTCTTAAGTTAACCTTGCAATGGAACTCGCAACCCTTTTCAATTCTGCATGCATGTATTTCTATTAAAAATCATAAGATTTTTTTTTTTACCTTAAATTTTACCTTAAATTCTAAAATGGAATTTCATCATGTCATTACGAGGCAGGGGCCCCAAGAATCAGAACAGCAAGCTATGAAGTCAAGCTGCTGTTAAGGCCAGATTACAGTATCATGAAAAGTGTTAAGTGATGAGAAAGCCTAAGATAGGGGAGGAAGGGAGGGCTGAGTGGAAAACGGGAAGGAGACTGATTATTGAGGAAACTGATTCTGGCTCGAGCTTAGCATAAATTAGGGATTTACAGCAAGGGTAAAGTGTGCGGTAGGGAGAGGGGAATAATAGGACTACTTATGTTAGATTACTACCAAGGGGCTCAGTTTGAATGAAACTTCACACCTCACTAGGCAATTGAGCTGCAAAGGTTGGTCAAAATCCCCTGCAACCTTCAACGTTCCAAGTTTAAACTGGGGCTGCAATTGCCACATTCTATAATTTTAGAGGCCATAGAACATAAAACACCCAACAGATATTCATCCTTGAAGATGAGCTTACATTAAAAATAAATTGCCAATGGCATGAGATCCAGTAGACACAAGCAACAGAAAAATGGGTGTCGGTCTATGTTTTAAGTTGTGTTAAAATCCAAATGGATTTGCACCTTAACCATCTTAAGGATGCAGGTCCTGTTGTTAAATACCTTTTCTTTTTCTTTTTTCTTTTTTTTTTTTTTTTTTTTTTTTTTTTTTTTTTTTTTTTTTTTTTTGGCAGTCATCACCACTTTTCATCTCCAAAGTTCTTCATCATGTAAAACAACCTGATACCATCAACAAGTACTCAGGTCTCCCCTCCCCCTCAAGCCCAGGACAGCTCCATTTTACTGTCCGCTGCTAAGACTTTTGACTACTCTGTTTCTCATAAAAGTGGAATCATAACCGATTTGTTTTAGTGACTGCCTCAATGAAATGTCCCCTTCCAAACTCATTTTGAAACTTAATTGCATTGTAGAGGTATTACAAAGTGAGACCTTTATTGGTGTTGGTCACGGTTCTCATGGTCATCAAAGTCAGTTTTACTGTCCCCAGGAGTGACATACTTCCCTTCTATCTGACTCCCTTATGAATTTTTGTCCACTGAACTGAGAGCATGGTAATGGATATATCTTCATTTTGAATAAAATGAAAGGACTAAAATTAGTTTTGCTGTAAGATCTATCATTTCTGACATTCCATGAGAATCTTTTTTCTAATGATGACCATATTACTGAGTTGAGTCAGCAGCCAGCATTTACTGGTTGTCTAGTACATAATCTAAGGTATTAGCTGTTGTCAGGGCTGATGGCTCTGTACATTCTTATTTGTTGTATATCAATAGATTCCAAGGCACAGTGGTGAAAAAATATTTTCTTGCTGGTATTTATTTAATTTTTGAGTTATAGGTGAACTCAACTTGTAATAATTCACTTCTGCTCTGTGTGGATGGCTAGGCTCACTCCGATGGATATTTGCCTTTGCCTAAGACTAGGAGATGTGATGGTGGAACATGTGTCTCTCCACCCTTGTGTTCTCCAAGAAGCTATAAGAGAGTTTTTATATAGTGGCTGAGATGACTCCAGCAGTTGGAAAAGGCAAGACGTAATAGTCAGGCATGGCTCAGATGGCTGTCGTGTCAGACTTGCTTGCTACTGTTTCAAAGCAAGTCACATGAATAGTGGTAGATGGATATGTGTGTGCACATGCACATGTGCGCGTGTGTATGTGTGTGTGTGTGACTAAAGACAACCTAAGGCTTCGAGTTGAATAGAAAGTACTCTACCAGTGAGCTATATTCTGGGCTTCTTCCCACGACCCCTTTCACATCTTACTTTGAGTCAGGGTGTTACTAAGTTGCCAACATTGGCCTTGAGCCTGCTTTGTAGTGCCTGTGTTCTCCAAGGGCCTGGGATCTGTCACTCTCCTACCTTGGTCTCCTAAATAGCTAGGGGTTTTGGCCACCACTAGGCCTGGCTGGCATGGCATTAATTTCCTAACCAAAACTTGCAGAACAGATAAAACATGAGTTTTACTCTCCTGTTGAGGTTATAGACATGAGTCATTTCCTGGATCATGACAGTCCACTTGAACCCATCCACCAAGGAGATTTAGCCTAAATGGACAGCCAATCCGAATCCTTCAGGTTAAAGCAGGCTTCCACTAAAGCAGTTACTCAGAATTTGTCTAGTTTTACTAGAAACCCTGGTCTTTGTCCCTCATGAGGTCCTCAAGAGAGCTTGCCAGGGGCGGGGCGGTGACTTATTGCTTCTGTACAAGGATCAAGCGACTCCCTTCCATTTATATTTCACTGCCACAGAGAGAGCCTCCTGACCTCTTTAGAAGCGGGAAGAAAGATGATGCCCTCTAGCGCTGTGGACAGTTCAGCCTGCGAGAGTGTGATTAATCATCACTTTCTGGGTTGGCTCCTGGACAGCAGCTTCATCATCATCCGTCTTTCTCTAGAAGAGATCTTTAAATCCCACTTTGTTTAGAAAGAATAATGTTGCTGTCTTTGGTGGGAGTCGGGGTAAGAGTTGCTTAAAGCATCTTCTTTTTCAGGTTAAGGAAAGGACATTTTAAATGTGGATAAGTGCATTTGTGAAGATCCTAAGGTTTCGAAGTCACACAGCTTCGGGAGGCTGTCAGATGTGCAGGCTACAGAGGAAAGCTATCTCATAACTATTTCCCTTTGCTTCATTCCTAGAACCCTAGATTTCCTCACTTGAACCTAAGGTTGTCCTGAGCACTACTATAGAAAGAAAGTGAAAAGAGATAAGAGATCCTTCCACTGCTATTCTCCCATGGTTCTCTCATCTAGAGTCCCAATAGGGTGTCCTCCCCTCTGTCCCAGTTTCCTGGTTAAGTGAAGGCTTTCGTGGGACATGCCCCTTGGGCTAGTATGCAGATATAAGTGAGTATATACCATTTGAGTCTTTCTGCTTCTGGGTTAACTCACTCATTATGATCATTTCTAACTCAATCCATTTATCCACAAATTTCAGGAATTCCTTGTTTTTAATAGCTGAGTAGTATTCCATAGTGTATATGTACCACAGTTTCTTTATCCATTCTTCTACTGAGGGACATTTAGGCTGTTTCCATGATCTGGCTATTATGAATAAGGCTGCTATGAACATGGTTGAGCAAATTTTCTTGTTGTGTGCTGGTGAATCTTCTGGGTATATTCCAAGGAGTGGAATAGCTGGGTCTTGGGGAAGCCCTATTCCCAGTTTTCTGAGATAGCACCAGAAGGATCCAGTGGGTCCTAGAAACCTACAAGTAGAACATTATGATAGGCAGAGTTTGGCCAAGGGGTCCTGCTCAAACTAAGGCACCAGCCAAGGACAATACAGGCGGTAAACTTTAAACCCCTACCCAGATCTAGCCAATGGTCAGAACAGTCTCCACACTTGAGTGGAGAGTGAGATATGACTTTCTCACGTACTCTCGTGCCTCACATTTGACTATGTCCTCTGGAGGGGGAGACCTGGTGGCACTTAGAGGAAGGACAGCACGTCACCGAGAAGAGACTTGATACCCTATGAGCATATACAGGGGGAGGTAATCCCCCTCAGGAACAGTCATAGGGGAGGGGAATAAGGGGAAAATGGGAGGGAGGGAAGAATGGGAGGATACAAGGGATGGGATAATCATTGAGATGTAACAAGAATAAATTAATTAATTTAAAAAAAAAAGAGATCCTTCCACATAGGTTGGACACACTCTACACATGATGTCAATGCTACAGTAAGTTGTATCTATAGTTTAGTTACAGTCGTACCTAAATGCTTATCCGTGGTTATACCACACACACAGACACACATGAAAAATATAAGAAAAAAGTAATCCAATTATCAAGATTTCATTGAAGTAGAGCAATGAAGTCGAAACTGTCACCTATTATGAGATTTTATAATATTTCTCCTGTCCTGTATATTGCAAAGGGCATGTGTTTGCATATGCACCTGATGGTATTTTGAGAAGTAAAAGTCAATTGTATTAGATCTCTATTTTAAGAACAAAGCCTCTATTCTGATGTTTTAGTAATAACTTGTCTAGGGCAGAGAGGGAGGTGGGTTTAGGGGAGAGATTATTTAGAACATTGAGCAAGCAGAGAGAAGAATACAGGGGACTGTACAGACACATAGAGGTCTAGGGTGACAAGGTCTGCCCGGGGAACAGAATAATTGAGGGACATTTTAAGATGACAGTAAAAGGAAGGGTTGGCAAGTGCCAGGCTTGAAATAGCTAGCTTGGTTCAAATATTAAAAAGCTTTAAATGAATGAGTCTAAATTTGATCCAATATGTAGTCGGAGCCACTGAAGCATTTAAATTTGGGGCATTTAGAAAGTTAGATAGAGAAGTACGTCAGATTTGCTTCTGCTTACGTTTTCAATAGATGTAAAAGTAGAAGCTACTTTGTTAATGAAAATATTTACTTAAATAAATTGTTCATGGGCTATTACCTAAGACTAAACCTCTTAAGACATCGTATCAGTCAGCAGGAATGCTACAAAAATATGAATGTCAAAACTGGCTTTATTGAGTAGGTCAATACTAGGGCTATATTTTGTTGTGGGTAAGCCTATGTGTGTCGTTGAACTCTTATGTCCTAAGCTCACCACCCAGGGTCTCTGAGCCCAGTCTCTTTCTATTACAAACTTCTTACTATGCCTTGTATCCTAGGTCCTTTTACACACTGGGGTAAAGCCTGAGTGGAGTGGCCAGACGTTCTTCTGGGAGAGCACCTCATAGTAAACTGTAGTTTCTGGAAGGCCTTTGATAGCCATTCTTCAAAAGTCAAGTTCAATATCAAGTTTATTTGTGGTATTGGGGGGTCTAAAGTGATTTCTCTAGGGCAATTCTCACATGTTGGGGTTTTAATTAGATTTATTTATTTTATTTCATATGTATGAGTGTTTTGTATAAATGTTTGTATGCATACCACATGCCTGCTTATGGGTGGTTGTGAGCTAAAATGTCAGTTCTTAGAGTCAAACTTCAGTTCTCTGCAAAAGCAGCAAGTGTTTCCTAACAACTGAGCCATCTTCAGCCCTCCAGTTTTTTGTTTGTTTGTTTTGTTTTAAGATGAAGTCAGAGTCTTGATACGTAGCTCAGGCTAACCTAAGACTTGTCCTCCGACCTTAGCCTCAAGTGCTAATATTCTAGGTGTGCACCATCGCGCTTGTCTCCATCATTTGCTAGATTTGAGATGAAAAGTTGCTTGGAAGCTGGGAGCTTTCTGTCTCCCCTCGTCTCCTTTACTTCAGTTCTTTTCCATACAAAACTGAGAGAAAAGCAGAATGATGACTAAGACAGAACCGATTGACTGTGACCAACGTTTCCTTTAAAGATTATTTATTTTTATTTTATGTGTAGGTGAGCACTAAGTGCATGCCTCTCATGTCCATTAAAGCCAGAAGAGGGTACTAGAGCCTCTGGAACTGGGATTACAGCTGCCTATGAGCTGCCATGAGGATGCTGGGAACCAAGAGCTCTTAGCCACCGAGCCATCATCACTCAGGCTCCCTTGACCAGGACTTCTTCGGATTTTAGGAGATGATCTTCAAAGATTAGATGAGTGGAACAATTCATTGCGTCGGTGAAAGAAATTTCTTTTGCTTTCTACCTTATCCTTGGCTTACAAATCTTCTGAAGAATAATAGTCATAATTGCTACCTTCTGCATGACATGGTCCTGAAACCCAGCTGGGGCTAGAAGGGAAGGAAGGACAGACACACAAATACGTCTATAGAATGGCCAGGGTCAGGCAAGCTGTGCTGGCTCTGATGGAGGTCACCAACTACACAACGTGGAAACTCGCTGAGTTTATTCTATAAACCTATATTGAAAAGTTGGTTTTCTCCCATGCTTCTCTCATCTAGAGTCCCAATAGGGTGTCCTCCCCTCTGTCCCAGTTTCCTGGTTAAGTGAAGGCTTTCATGGGACATGCCCCTTGGGCTAGTATGCAGATATAAGTGAGTATATACCATTTGAGTCTTTCTGCTTCTGGGTTAACTCACTCATTATGATCATTTCTAGCTTAATCCATTTGTCCACAAATTTCAGGAATTCCTTGTTTTTAATAGCTGAGTAGTATTCCATAGTGTATATGTACCACCGTTTCTTTTTTTTTCTTTTTCTTTTTCTTTTTTTAATTTTATTAATTTATTCTTGTTACATCTCAATGGTTATCCCATCCCTTGTATCCTCCCATTCTTCCCTCCCTACTATTTTCCCCTTATTCCCCTCCCCTATGACTGTTCCTCAGAGGGATTACCTCCCCCTGTATATGCTCATAGGGTATCAAGTCTCTTCTCAGTGACCTGCTGTCATTCCTCTGAGTGCCACCAGGTCTCCCCCTCCAGGGGACATACATAGTCAAATGTGAGGCACCAGAGTATGTGAGAAAGTCATATCCCACTCTCCACTCAAGTGTGGAGACTGTTCTGAATGGCATGTTCTCTCCTGAACTGCCCGTGTTCATAGTGATGATCACCCAAGACTTGGGTAGCATTCTTGCTACTACCAAAAGCTCTTCCCTAATTTGATGAGTGTGGAGAGAGGCAATGATAATTTAAGTATGTGTGGTTTCTTTTTTCAAGACCATCTTGAAGAAACCTGGCCTTCATCAAATGACCTTTCTACAACTTCACGCTTGTTACTTTAAGTTTAACAGCCAATTAAATTTTCATAGGAAAGAGTCCACAGAGAGCTCTGGTTGAGAGAACAGAAATGCTAGAGAACATTTAATAAGTTGTCAGTGTATAAATCCCCAAAGTTCAGGCTCACGAGCTTGTTAAGTTTAGAAGAGACTCAGCAAGATTTACTGAAGTAAGGGACTCTCAGACTGGAGTTGATAAAGGCAAAGCAGTAGTGTTGGCTCTCAGTCTGTTAGACAGAAAAAGAAGGGTTAGGTTGCAAAGAAGAAGGGACCCGTGATGATTTTCTCGGCAGCTCTGCATAGTAAAGAGATACTAAACTCTCATATTTAAGGTTTTATTTTGATCTCTCTCTCTCTCTCTCTCTCTCTCTCTCTCTCTCTCTCTCTCTCTCTCTCTTCTCTCTCTCTCTCTCTCTCTCTCTCTCTCTCTCTCTCTCTCTCTCTCTGTGTGTGTGTGTGTGTGTGTGCACCTGTAAAGTCCAAAGACGGCATTGAATCCTGTAGATCTAAGGTTATAGGTAGCTTTGAGCTGCCCCATATAGTTTCTGGGAACAGAATCCAGGTCATCTGCAGAAGTAGCACATGCTTTTTAACTGCTAACCCCTCCACTTGTCAGTCTCCACACAGATACACTTTCCTTGGTTTAGCCTGCAACAAATTAAACTTGTTGTGTTTTAATAGAGTAATCATCAGAAATCATGCACCTAGGATAGATCAAAAGAGCTGAAAATGAATTGGCAGCAAAACTGTCTTCAGTCTGTGTATGGAAAAAAACAAACAAACCAGCGTTTCTCTGTGTAGTTTAAGCTGTCCTAGACCAGGCTGGCCTCAAAATCACAGAGATCTGCCTGCCTCTGCTTCCCTGAGTGCTGGGCTTATATGATTGTGCCACTGAGCCTGGCTACTTTTTTCCCTTTTATTCCTTGAGGTTATTTGTGAGATAAACCACACCATCACCTGCTTCCTTCTGGTCTCTACTCACATGACAGTTCTCAGTGAGGCCCCACCATGGACACTCATTAAAATTCCCATGACATCCCATTATTATCTGCCTACCTTATCTTCTTTATTTGCTACCCATCTTCTTATGATTACTTAACAGATCACACAATATGTTCATTAATTAATCTTCCTTTTTTTCTTATCATTGGTTCCAGAACACACAGATTGTAATCTTTTTCTTAATTTAATTTTCTCATGTGTTTTGGTTGTTTTTTCCACCCTCAATCCCCCTTTATCTTTTTAAGAAATAAATCTTGTCTGCTTTTATTATGAATGTATGCATGTATGTATTTGTTTGTGTGTTTGTTTTACTGGTGTGTCCTTAACTCTTGAAATAACATCAGACAATCAGTAGCCTCTGGATAATGCTGACTGGAGGAGTTTGGGGACTACAAGTCTGGGGCTCCGTCCAACTCGTCTGTTGATAGACCCCCCCCTACCCCGCTCCCACCAAGCCTCTTGCAACTCCTGGCTCCTCTGTCACCAGGCTTCCCTCTCTAAAGTCAGATGCCTGCTTCCCAGGTCTCCCACCTTTTATCTGTCTCTCCAACCAGTATACAACCATTTGAAGAATTTTTGCTGCTGGTGACAGGACAGGAAAGGGAGAAAATTATGGAGACACCAGAAGGAAAAGAAATCCCTCCTCACAGAGTCTGATTAAAGACTCTCATAAGTTGAGAGTCAAGCATTTCAACACAATTGCCAATATATACCATGAAGGGTGCTGGCATAGGGATAATATTTCTTTTACAGAGAGATAGCTTCAAATAAGAATGTTAACAAAAATAAACTAGGCTTAAGGCTCATGTGCATGTTATTTTGACTCCTCAAAGAAAGAGCTTTTGAATCTGTCTCATAAGTCTGAGGCCTTGAGCATCCTCAAGATGGCAGTTCCCATGTCAAAACACACATGCACTCAGGATTTGACTCACTCAGGGACTCCTGTGTTCCCTACAACTAAGGAAAAAATTTCCCTTTGGTCAAGTGAATGGAATCTGTGGCCTTGGTGGAGGCCTCATCTTGCAGCTGCACTAGTCAATCACCTGGCCACAGGACTACCACCACTTAGGAAGATGGGACCACCCCTAGGAAGGCAGACTCACCCTAAACCATGCTAAAGATATAGCCAGAATAATTATCCCTTTAAGTGAGACATTGTGCTTTTCCTTCCCAGAGTTTCCACCCTAGCACAGTCCCTACAAGCCATCATGAGATTTACTGGGTTTGCCTGCTTTTCCGAATCCTGACTTCAATGCCAGCCCAAGTCCTGACTCAGAAGGCACACCTTTTCCTTTATCTGTTTTATGTCTCTCTTTGCATGCTGTCCAGAACTTAAATAGGCATTTTCTGTTACCTCAGGTTTTCTTCTTCATTTTCTAAAGCCTACTCCCTCCTTGTCATGTAGCTGATCTCTTTGCAGGCTTAACACAAGCTTGTGCTCCATCATCATCCCCGAGGAAGCTGCCAAGATTGACAGCTTGCCCATCCTGGGGTTTTCTTTTAAACTGTAATAGAATTGTATCCAAGTTTCTATTTGCTAGCATTCTTAAATTCTTTTATTAATGAGAGTAAGAGTCCCAAGATGGGACTTTGATTTTTCTGGTGTCTTGATAAAGAGACTTCCAAAATTTTGCAGTAACAATAGAGGACACTGAGATGCTGTTCCTTGAGACCACAGGTCTCATTTAATGCTAGAGAGAGCGTAGCAGGTCCCAAAAGGAACAGGAGGTTCATACTACCTGGAAAAGCAAGGAATCCTACTTTAAGGTATTTTGTGAAGGGGAAAAATAGGGAATGGCTTGCACTGTGAGGAAGTGTTGGAGGAACCTAGAGGATGTGGGGAGATAAGGAGGAAAGACATGCTAGGTTTCCTAGTTTGATGTCTGTTTTGACAAACGCAGTAATGAAGAGCAACCTAGTTGGGTAGGTGGGGGCTTTGTTTGACTTACATGTCCTGGTACCAGTCCATCAATGGGTTCAGGCTTCAGGCACTCAACCAGCAACAGAAGCAGACCACGAAGGAACACTGCTTCCTGCTTGGCTCCCCCTGGCTCAGACTCAGTAGCTTTCTGAGGGCAACTGAGACCAAATTGCCTAGGTTGCTACCACCCACAGTGGGGTAGGACCTCCAACACAAATTATCAATAAAGAAAAACCCCGTGGTCATGTCTATAGGGCAGACTGATAGAGGTAATTCTTCAGCCGAGCTTCCAACTACCCAGATATGTCAAGGTAACAACCAAGATTAGCCACAACTATGGTTACTAGACAGGAAGAGCCATGTGCCTCGGCTTTTTAAAGTCTGAAGTCTCTAAACTCCTACTTGTCTGTCATTCTACTGGACCCCAGATGCCTAGGGAGTTTGCTTTACAAACTCAGATAGCTGTCTCTTTCTCTTGTAGTAAGAAGGATCCCAGACTCAATTATGCAGAATGACTGGGCAGACAGGGAGGGAGACAGAACTGCTACCCTACTTTGGGAATTTGGCATTTATTTTCTGAGTCTAAGGTGCTGAGGAGCCTGTCACAGACTCTTAGACATATTCCTAGTGATGTGCTTACTAGTATCTATAAACCTGCAGGGAAGTATGGTCTGACTGGCCCTATTCTAGACTTCCTACGGGTGCATATTTTATTTTCTTCTTGAACATCTTTCCCCCAACGCCCATAATTTCCTACTTAAAATCCGTTGAAAATATTTTAAAAAGAAACTTTAACTCTACTTCACACTCTCTCACCTGAACTTATTTTCTGTGGTAAAGCCAAGGACCTGTCTCTTAAAGGAGACTAAAGAAAGCCTAGGGCACTTTGGGACATCAGACTGCAGCACTCCATCTTCTCCAGAGAGTTCTAAACACTCAGGCTATGAAGTCTTCAAACAGATGTGGCTTCTTCAGAGGATCCCAGTTCACCATCCCTTCCCCAAGCTCTCCCTTTTCCCTTTGCTGACATAGTAGTTAGCTTTAAGATTCAGGTAGTGAACCTTATTATACTATTTGTAATATAAAGTAAAGGAATGATGCCTGGAACAGGGAATCAGAGGTAGTTGAAGAGAGGGGACTTCTGCCAGACAGAGAGCAGGAATGCTGATTGATTGACATTGGTGATGGGAGGGTATGAGAAGAAAGAGTCTAGTTCCTGTGTCCCTGAGCACAGAGAGGAGCAGCAATACACACTTACAGCAAAACTAAGGGCAACTTGTTAATAGACAGTGTACTTCCGAGGGATGTGGAACTGGGACAAAGACGATAAAAAAGCATTGGCTTTTATTTTCCTCAGAGCAGGATTTTTGAGCCATTTGCATAATACAGACGTAAAGAAATTTTAATCCAGCAACATGGCTGCTCTGGCAAGGAGTCACAGCCAAAGACCTTCTAGGTTTATGTGATCCAGCTGTAATGTAGACACACTCTGGATTACAGTATGGTCTGGCTGGAATAAAGACATGCTTTTAGTACACACCTTCAATTCGAAACAATGAAGGTAAGACTAGTTTATAGAAGGAAGCAGGCATGTTTGAAAGTGATGTCATCAGACAAAGTGATGAATCAGAGAAAGATTTGACAGAATGAGTCAGAGATAGGATACACCCAACTTTCACAAGAACAAGACAAGAAAGAAAGGGCACTTAGGAGAAGCACAGAGGTTTATAAAAAAACTGGGACAATTTTACAGAGACAGGTGTAAGAGAGAAGTTAGACACAGGTGAAGACAGAATGAGCCAGAGAATGAGAAGGAGCTAGATTAAAGCATATTGCCAGAATTAGTTTGGGCCAGGCAGAGCAATTCAGTCAGAAGCCAAGAGAAGCCCATTTGAATCAGTTTGGATAGGAGTTTAGGCCAGAACAGCTAAGTTGAACCAACCAGTGAGAGTTCATAAAAAGCAAGAAAGGCTTGGGAATGGCTCTCATCCACTCATCTGCAGACATAAAAACAACTTCTATAGCAGACTACTCTACTGTGCGTTTCTACACACAACTTTCATATATTGCCTTCCTCATTGGCATCTTAAACCTCTACCCAGAAGTACATTCTGGTATTACAATGAACCCCAGGTCACTTTATGACCCTCCACAGTGCCTCTGTTTACACTAATGGGTGGATTTAGCCAGACTTGACCAAGAAGGTAGGGCTAGCCTTTGACTTGGCCAATTGTTTTTTTCTCATCTGCTAATTTGAAGCCTTCGTACAAGGCTCTCCTGGGCCTCATTCTATGCCCAGTATTTCTACTTTAGACTGACAGTGCATGCTCTTAAGCAGTAATCAGGAAAGTCAATTCTATTTTAGGGAAAAGGTTGGTAAAAAGGGAAGAATCAGAAAACTCATCTGGAAAAATGAAAGAAACCATCAACCTGAATAAAGCAGCTAAGACTCAGCTCAGATTATATTTTTCCCAGCTCCTTTAGCTACAGCACAGTCATCTTGTTCGAATGAATTTTACTTAACGCTCCAGAGTTAAACCCTTAATGATTGTCTCATCATCTTAACTGTAAGTTTTCCTCAAGAACATTTTGACACAAAGGACTGTTTCTGGGCCTTCTGGGTCTTTCGTGAAACAGAACATGAAATATGTGGAATTAAAAACTGTATATCTGGGCTGACAAGATGGTCCTGAGGGTAAAGGTGCTTGTGACCAAAGTTGGTAACCTGAATGTGGTTCCCAGGTCCCGAGTAGCTGAAGGAAAGAACTCCTGCAAATTGTTCTCTGTGTTCCGTAGCTGTACAGTGGCATGTACAGGCTCTTCAAATGTACATATGTGCACACATGTAAAGTAAACAAGTGTAATAAGTTTTTAAGTCATATATCTTTGAGAAGAAAGCTATCAAGTGAAATTGCCAATTTTTGCTGTTAGCGCTGAGTAGAAGCCAGCTGGGGGAATATTAAGGCTTGCAGTGGAAGTGATCCCCCGGGCGAAGATCATCTTGTGTATTCAGGTGCTGTGCTTTAAATTGCCTTTGTGTTCTCTGATAAGGATGGAGAAGGTTAAGGGAGTCTTTTAGATTAGTGAGCTAAATCCCAAATCATATTAACTGAGGAATAAATAGGCTGATCAAGGTTTTAGATCACATTTAATTTGCCTCCTCTTGCAAGTTGGAGAATTTTCTCCAGACATTTTCCTGACATTCAATGCAAGAATTGAAGACACTTAGGCTCATATCGCTATTGATAATGATGGTGGTCATCTGGTGTTCAAGATATAAAGATGGTGGCATTCGCTGACTCCAGATAGGCTACTCAAAACAAGATGCAAAGAACAATGGGGTGGTAGTGCTAGGTCAGATCAAAATGACTTCAAGACACCCTCTCCAGGGAGCATGCACAGAGTGTTGCTACCTTTCCCCTAGTAAACCTTTTAATTAGGTGGGTAATTAGACCCTTATGTATATTCCTCAATCTTATATATTTATTTATAACTCATTAAACCGAGCAGCACTCTGAAGGAGGCACAGGGAAAGGACAGCAGAGAGAAGGTGGATGAAAGGCCTGTGACTGCCAGGGCTGGGGCCGTTGCTGTGTCCAGTGGCCCACTCTTTCCGTGTCTACTCTCACTAGATCTAATTAACTATTGACAACTTGATCTACTGCTGTTTTCTGTCTGAATTCTTCATTTACTGAAGCAACTGCCAGAGTGGAGAGTGGGGGGAAATTGGGGGAAAGCCCCAAAGCTTTCCTTAGACTCAAGGCTGTGTGTGCATTTTGTAGAGCTTCAACTGAAAAAAAAATGTGTTAGAAGAATTATATAAACCTGTGAACTACAGCTGCCGTGTAGACGGCCCACCTTACTAATTTTTCTCTTGTCCTTTCTTGCCCCCCGCCCCTGTGAATACTTATATTCTATATAACACTGGAGGAGAGAAAAATAGTTCTATTTTCTCCATTCCCCTGCATCTGCTGATGTTGGAATAAAGATGCCCTGG
>OU015744.1:40685345-40714617 GCA_907169655.1 Acomys percivali | reverse complement strand
AGTAAGGCCGAGGGCCTCTGTGTGACCTGGTGAGGGACAGTCACAGTCACGGTAAAGAAGGATGACTATGTTCTGCGGAAGAAAAGCAGGAGAACATCAAAAGGTCACAATAGATGAGAGAACAGCTGAAAAGTACACAGAAGGTGACTGGCAAAATAAAATAAACCACATGTGTCCACAAAATGAAAATTCTGGAGGAAGCAGACAAATTCTTAGACCCAGATTGTCTGTTTAAATTAAGCAAAGAGGAAATACATTTCAATGACACAAGAAATTTGATGCAGTAGTGAAAGAGCAGGGCATAGAGATTTGTCCAGTCCTGCCAAGTCTGTAAGGAAAAGCTGATATCAATGTTCCCCAAACTCCTCCACATAAAATGGAAAGGGACTGAACACTACCAAACTCATTCTGCACAATCAGCGCTACCTAGAGATCTGAACCAGATAAAGATACAAGAAAGAAAATAAGAAAGAAAGAAAGAAAGAAAGAAAGAAAGAAAGAAAGAAAGAAGAAAGTAAGAAAAAAGAAAGAAAGAAACAAAAAAAGGAAGAAAGATACAGGCCACTCTGAAAGGTGATTATAGTTGTCAAAATTGTCCACAGTCTTTTCAAACTGGAAGGCTGCACATGAGCAGCACACATTGGACCTGATGGCTGAAAGAAAAAAGAAAAAGACCCAAATTGTATGGGTAGGTAAGGGAGTAGGAATTGAGGAGGGTCCGGAGGGATGGACATAATCAATACACGTCATAAGAAACTACGAACGTGGTGTATATGTACCACCGTTTCTTTATCCATTCTTCTACTGAGGGACACTTGGGCTGTTTCCATGATCTGGCTATTCTGAATAAGGCTGCTATGAACATGGTTGAGCAAATTTTCTTGTTGTGTGCTGGAGCATCTTCTGGGTATATTCCAAGGAGTGGAATAGCTGGGTCTTGAGGAAGGCCTATTCCCAGTTTTCTGAGATAGCACCAGATAGATTTCCAAAGTGGCTGTACTAGTTTGCATTCCCACCAGCAATGAAGGAGTGTTCCTCTCTCTCCACATCCTCACCAGCATGTGGTGTCACTTGAGTTTTTGATCTTATGATAAATGGATTGAGCTAGAAATGATCATAATGAGTGAGTTAACCCAGAAGCAGAAAGACTCAAATGGTATATACTCACTTATATCTGCATACTAGCCCAAGGGGCATGTCCCACGAAAGCCTTCACTTACCAGGAAACTGGGACAGAAGGGAGGACATCCTATTGGGACTCTAGATGAGAGAAGCATGGGAGAATAGCAAAGTAGAAGGATCCAGTGGGTCCTAGAAACGTACAAGTAGAACATTATGATAGGCAGATATGGGCCAAGGGGTCCTGCTCAAACTAAGGCACCAGCCAAGGACAATACAGGTGGTAAACTTTAAACCCCTACCCAGATCTAGCCAATGGTCAGAACAGTCTCCACACTTGAGTGGAGAGTGGGATATGACTTTCTCATGTACTCTGGTGCCTCACATTTGACCATGTCCCCTGGAGGGGAGACCTGGTGGCACTCAGAGGAAGGACAGCAGGTCACCGAGAAGAGACTTGATACCCTATGAGCATATACAGAGGGAGGTAATCCCTCTGAGGAACAGACATAGGGGAGGGGAATAAGGGGAAAATGGGAGGGAGGGGAGAATGGGAGGATACAAGGGATGGGATAACCATTGTGATGTAACAAGAATAAATAAATAAATAATAATAATAATAAAAAAAGAAACTACGAACAAAATCATGTCACTTGCAGGCAAACAGGGTGGAACTGGAGGTTGTAATGAGAGTGAAACAAGCCTGACTAAACGAGACCAGCATTGAACACTGTTTCTCTTGAGGAATACAGGCACAAGTGTATATGTAAATGTGAATATTACACGCAGATGTAGGACATAAAAAGTAGAAAGGTGACCACGTAGTGGAGACTTAGAAGGAGGGGGGAGTGGCTTGATACCGTATGAGCATATACAGGGGGAGGAAGTCCCCCTCAGTCACAGTCATAGGGGCGGGGAGTAGGGGGAAAATGGGAGGGAGGGAGGAATGGGAGGATACAAAGGATGGGATAACCATTGAGATGTAATATGAATAAATTAATAAAATATATTTTTATAAGGAGGGGGGAGTGAAGAACAAGAGAAAAATGAATACAAGGGACATGGACACAGCAGTGTGAAATGTTTGCTTGTGGAACTGAACCAGCAAGAGGGAGAACAGGGAAATAAGGGAAAATGACGTGGGGGGGTAGTAAATAAGGGTAAAGTAACATGCATGCATGTGTGCCCACGCACGCGCACACGCACACTCTCTCTCTCTCTCTCTCTCTCTCTCTCTCTCTCTCTCTCTAGCACAAACATGTTAAAATGTCACACTATGTATGCCAACTTAAAGTTTAACAACAACAACCACAACAACCACAACAATCTCCTACCACTATTAATGGGGAGAGGAGAAAATGAAGCAGTAAGTCACACTGGGAGAAGGTATTTGCTGTAGAATCTGAACAAATGAATCAACCAAGCCACAAGTAACTAAAAGCATCAATATCTTTACTCAGACCTTTCAAAAATTCTATGAAGGAAGTAAAACGCACATGTTCTATATTCTTCAACAGGACAAAATAGTGTAAATATCAACTTACTCCTAATTGATCTGTAAGTTCAAACGGGTCAATCAAAATTTCTATCGGATCAACTGGGGAAGTTTAAAAGCTTACTCTAAAATTCCAATGCAAATTGACGTTGATTACTCAAAAAAAGAAAAACTATAAAGAGGAACTAGGCTCAACAGATCGAACTGCTGCAAAGCTACAGTAAAAAGCACTGTTGTTAAGAAAGACTGGCCATGGAAAAGTGGAGGATACAGTTTGAAACTAGATCTCCAGGGCTGAGAATCACTGGCTTGATCTGCATCTTCCCACAGCAACCATGATTCCTGCATAGTCCTGGATGATCACATGGACCAGACTTCAGTTATAGCTTCCAATTCTCTTGTTTCTTTCCAGTATGCTTTAGAAAAATCACATGACAGCTGACCTAGAGGCAGCACCGCTTTCTACCTTTCTGTAGCCGATGATCAAGTCGAGCCAGGGATAATTATCCACCAGAGCTGGACAGAGCTGGAGACAAAGGGAGGAGAGAATACAAATGTCGCATCTGTGTGCTAGTCCCAAGGGAAGAAGATTCTAGGGCGGTTCCAACTGGATTCCTCCAAATTCTGTGTCCGAGGTGCATAGTGTCTTCATCAATAAGATCTTACCTTCAAATTCTGGGAGGCAACCAAAGTTAAAAGAAATAACATATGTTGTCTTGGGTTTCTTGGAACTTTTCTGACAAGCAACTTGCATGGAGGTTGCAATACCTGGCACTGGGTTTTTTGTTAGGTAATCTACAGCTATGGTGGGGAGGACTATGACCCCATGAGGCCTGAGTCCATTTAAACTACATACAGGTGTGAGTGTGTTAAAATTTCTTTTTTTTATATGTTAAAATATTTAATTCTTAATTTTTTTTTTGTTTTTTGTTTTCTGTAATTTTTTTTATTACTTTATTCTTGTTACATCTCAATGGTTATCCCATCCCTTGTATCCTCCCATTCTTCCCTCCCTCCCATTTTCTCCTTATTCCCCTCCCCTATGACTGTTCCTGAGGGGGATTACCTCCCCCTGTATATGCTCATAGGGTATCAAGTTTCTTCTTGGTGACCTGTTGTCCTTCCTCTAAGTGCCACCAGGTCTCCCCCTCCAGGGGACATAGTCAAATGTGAGGCAACAGAGTATGTGAGAAAGTCATACCCCACTCTCCACTCAAATGTGGAGACTGTTCTGACCATTGGCTATTTACTATAAATATTTTTCAGGAAACGTATGAAACAATGTTTCCCTATGACTTTTTCTTTTTTCCTTCTTTCTTTTTTCTTTTTCTTGGTTTTTTGAGGCATGGTTTCTCTGTATAATCTTGGTTGTCCTGGACTCACTTTGTGGATCAGCTGCTCTTGAAATCACAGAGATCCTCCTGCCTCTGCCTCCCAAGTGCTGGGATGTAAGGTGTGCACTAGCACACCTGGTTTCCCTATGACTTTTCAAAAATCCTTACTGTTATCTCTCCTTCCTCATTCCCCCTTTCCATTACCTGCTCTCCTCCTCTAAATTGTTCTCTCCTCCTGTGCCTTTAAAGCCCTCTTCTCATTGTCCCATCGCCCCCTTTATAGATGCTGTATACTACCCTCACCATCTCTGTAGCTCCTCCTTTCCACTTCATCCTATGGTCCCTTTTCACTTTCTTGGCTCCTGCAGTTACTATATGTTATATACTCACACCTATAGATTTGGAGCTTGAATCCACAAATGAGAAAATACATGACATTTTTCTTTCTGGCTCTGGGATACCTCACTCAGTATAATATTTTCAAGTTCCACAAATTTATCCACAATCTCCTGACTTCCTTTTTCTTTGCAGCCAAATAGAATTCCACTGTATATATGCATCACATTTTCATTATTCATTCATCAGCTGAAGAACACTAGACTGTTTCCATTCCCTAGATATTATCACAAGAGAAGCCATAAACATGGCTGAGTACATATCTCCCTAGTATATCAAGTCCATAGGCTACACAGACAAACCCTGTCTCAAAAAACAAAAACAAAAACAAAAATTAAAATTGTCATATGGCATCAATGTTATTTTTTTAAGGTGTTACACTATTAGGTAAGAAACAATGCATCTCTTTTTTATTTTTTAATTAATTCTTTTTTACATATGCATTCATATCATTACACACACACACACACACACACACACACACACACATATATATATACCTACAGCAAGAAGAACCATGAAACAATCAGGAATTATATAAATGTTACACTCATAGTGTTTTGGCTATTTGTACTTGGGCCCTGAAGAAAGCAATGCATTTCAATAACAGAAAATCTTACTGAGCCCTTCTCATGATGGTTAAGATCCTCATTTCTCACTTGTTGGACCAGGGAGCTCAGCTCATCCTTAGTGGGTGGGCGTCCTAGAGTCAGGGTAGGTAGAGTAGAGGTTAAACAGAAGGGCTGCTGGCTGTGGGAGCAGCAATAGCTGTCTGATGTTAAACTAGGTCAAATCCTGTTGCAACTGTAGCCAGGAAATTGCGAATTCTTGCAGAGAAAAAGAGGGCTCATTGATTCCTTCAATCTATATTTAAGCAGAAGATGAATTGGCTTGGAATATGGGCCTTAAGGGCATGAACAGTTAGGGAAAGCATTTGTGGAGGAAGTGAGCCTTGTCTCAACGATGGCGAGACCCACAAGAGCTACAGACATATGTGAAATATTTAGAAGCAAGGGACCAATGCACCAAATATAGATTCACTGATGAGCTTAGTATAAGAGTGAGGGAGGGGGGTATGGTAGAAAGTAAAGGGTATTTGTGAGGGTGCAGGAAAGAAGGTTGAAACTGTCCTTTGTTTATCTGGAAAGTAGCCTTGGTGTCAGAGAATTGCCTGAGGTCAGCCATCGGGGATCCTCTTAGAAGCAAAATCTGTGGGAAAGTGAAAACAAGAGGAATGGAGGCAGGGAGAAGCTGGGCTGTGGTGGAGCGTCAGTTGATCCCCATGGGGAGCTCTGAGCCTAGAATCACTCTGGTGATGTTTCCTACCCTTGTGTACTGTGTGGCTTGCCCCGTGAAGGTACGGCTATGGCCAGGGATGCTTTTCTCCTAATAGTAAGTGTCTAGGGAGGAGACTCCTAGGAGGGATCAGCCTCGGCAGTCTCAGGATGGATAATAAATGCTTCGTTCTTTGTGGACTTGATGTAAGTCATCAGGAGTGGGCATCAGTGCCCATCCTTGGGTAATTAGAATAACGTCGGACAGTAAAAGACCTGAGGTCAGGTAAGGAGTTGAGCAATGAATGTAACTTCAAACAATTAGGAGTGGAGGTATGGCTCAGTTGTTAAATGCTGTCTATCACGTGCAAGACTCAGAATACAGTCACTAGCATTGCAAAGAACCCTTTAACATTAAAGATAGACTCAGGTAGTGACCTTTTCTTCTGCCTCAGGCTGCAGAATGACTTGTGGGGAGAGCACCTGACGGTCATGGCATTTATCATGTAGGGGATGGGAAATTACCTGAAGCCTTAAATTTTTTTTTTCACGTACTTTCAACAGCAATGCAATTGTGACATTAGGTGAGTATGTGTTCATTACAGGAAATTTTTGTATTCAAATTCGTATAAATAGATTACTGCTTGCAAAAGGGGAGAACCAAAACAAACCAAAAACTAAAGTCAGCCTAACTTGTATGGCAGACAAGACCTTCTCAGAATCTAACACATGGCTTAGTGGCTCAAGTGGTGTCTTTTTTTTTTTTTAATTTTTATTAATTTATTCTTGTTATATTTCAATGGTTATCCCATCCCTTGTATCCTCCCATTCTCCCCTCCCTCCCATTTTCCCCTTATTCCCCTCCCCTATGACTGTTCCTGAGGGGGCTTTCCTCCCCCTGTATATGCTCATAGGATATCAAGTCTCTTCTTGGTAGCCTGCTATCCTTCCTCTGAGTGCCACCAGGTCTCCCCCTCCATACTACTCGCTATTAAAAATGAAGAATTCCTGAAATTTGTGGACAAATGGATTGAGCTAGAAATGATCATAATGAGTGAGTTAACCCAGAAGCAGAAAGACTCAAATGGTATATACTCACTTATATCTGCATACTAGCCCAAGGGGCATGTCCCACGAAAGCCTTCACTTACCAGGAAACTGGGACAGAGGGGAGGACATCCTATTGGGACTCAAATGGTGTCTTTAGTGTTCAACTTCCCTCCTCTGAGCTTGCCTTGACTTGGATATTGGCTTCATTCCTCTACTAACCTTCCTCATGGTGACAGAGCATTCGTAACCCACTCTCAGCCAACCAAGTCCAGAGGACATCAATGGCTTCTCTTTCTCTGAAGACCCAAGAAAATACTCATGTGCTTGGATTAGAACTCACACCTGGGTGTACTTCTGAAAATAGATAGATGGAAAAGCTGACTGGCTAAGGCACAGGAGCTGTACTCCTCAGGGAGTGG
Organism: Acomys percivali; assembly: GCA_907169655.1. Lineage (NCBI taxonomy): Eukaryota > Metazoa > Chordata > Mammalia > Rodentia > Muridae > Acomys > Acomys percivali. Next base: position 40,707,530 of record OU015744.1, on the reverse strand, counting down.
CCATTAAAGACAACTAAGTGGAGCAGTTGACTACTCTTGCTAAAGCTGGTAGAGTGGTTCCTGGGAAGAACAGGGACATGCATTTCTCTTCTCAGTCTGACTTATGTCCATACAAAAGTATCATTGTAATGTTGCAGTGACGTACATATTCATGCCATTTAGCACTTGTATTTTAAAAATATTCAAGGACTCCTTATGAATACTGCCAATAGCAAATTCTACAGGCTCTACTGTATAAATCTTTATTTGTTGTTACCCTTGTTCTCCAGAGGAAAATACTTCCCTCCCAAAAGACATCTACTGGTAGGTTCTTTTAGTTTTATTACTTAATATACTTACTTACTTACTTACTTACTTACTTACTTACTTACTTACTTGTTTGTTTGTTTAGCTGGTTTTTTGAGACAGGGTTTCACTGTGTAGCCCTGACTTTCCTGGAACTCACTCTGTAGACCAAGGTTGCCTCCAACTCACAGAAACCCACCTTCCTCTGCCTCCTGAGCACTGGGATTAAAAGTGTGCTCCACCACTAACTGGCTGGTAGGTTATTTTAAACATTTCTCTACAGTTGGTGATTTACTACATAAAAATACGTACTTTTTTTTTTATAACAACTGCATAGCGTTCTTGCTTTTTTAGATATAGCTGGTGTAAAATTTCCTAACATGTAGTCTTCTTTTTTGTTTCTATTTTTTTTTGTTTCTAATTTTTAATACTACAAACCAGGCTTAGTGACAATCTTTATATAAATGTTTGTAGTAAAAGGGGGTTAATATGAATCAAAGAAATAAAAAACTAAAGATTTATTTGAACAAATGCATTTATTTCAGTAAAAGGCCTTGATTATACTTTCCCCCCCAAAATGGTTAAGATGGTTAAGTTTTGCATATGTTATATTTTCAAATATCATATAAAAATATGGCTATTTTTATTAAAATCATAACTTATCTGTTTAGTTTGACGTTATAGTCATAATATCATATCTTTATTGCCTTTTAACATATTTCATGTTTAGAATAAAACATCAATTTGTTTTAAAATTTATAGAATTTGCTTTATAACTAGCTCATTTACCATCCCTCTTGATATTTGGACCAATTTGTAAAATACCATTGAAGGCCCCCTTTAGATGGCAGTGCTTTTTACATTGATTTGAAAAAAAAAACATGGCATCCATTTGTCATCTTTTGTCTATCAACAGAACTGCTCTTTCTCTTCAGAGGTCCTGCTAGTTGCCTACAATATTTAGTTACAACTAAATTATGGCCATTTCTGGTTTAAACTAGCTCATTTTCTTATTAAATTTCCAATTTTGCTAATAAAATTTCCCAATTGATTTCTACCTACTGATGTCGCTAAAACCCTCATAAAACATAAGGCATCTTGCGCTTTTCATCACCTTTTCACTAGGATCTGATGTTCATCAGTCTTCCTGGATACCCTTCGCCCTTCGCCCAGCCTCAGCTTTCATAGCACTTGTGCTGCCTGTTGGCAAACACTTGTCGTGTAGTGCAGTGAGGGATCCAGAAAAATGTGTGGGAGGCTTTCTACCCTGAGCACCCCCACCATGGAGGCACGCCTGCTGAGGTTTCTGTTACTTGCTGCTTGACCCATCTTGTTCCTTCCAAATTACCAGCTTTAGATTTGGAATGTCTTTTAACCTTTTTTTCCTGGATTCCCTCTAAATGTATTTTAGACTGTGATTAAAATGATGTTTATTGTTTTCTTTTATACTCATACTTTCTTATCTGCCAAAGGTTTTACTAATCTATAAGAACAATAAGTCATATGGACATATGCATGTGTACATGTACATATTAGTATACATATTTATACATGCACATATGCATACACAAGACACACAAAGCAGTGTAAACATATTCCTATTGAACTACAGAGAGGAAAGAAAATGGAGAAAAACTAAATAATGTCCTCCCTAAATAACAGCCATATTTAGCTTTGAAATTATGTTTTTAAAAGATTCCCCTTCATGTTGTAATAGAAAAAGCAAGGCATTTATAAGTATATCACAGAAGAACTAGGCAAGAGCTTTATGGAGAGAAATTAATCAAAGGATAGACAAGGATAGATAGACATAAACAAGGATGCATTCTATTATGCCTATGGGTTGGAAGATGACGTTAAAGTATATAAATCATACTTAGTTAAACTATATGCACAAAAATTCTATTAAAATTTCAACAAGATTTGAAAACTCACTTATGAAATAATCAGCCTTGGAGAGAGCTGCAGAGTTGGCTCAGTGGCTTGGTTCTCAGTCTTCCTGAGGACTGAGTTTTGGTTAACAACACCCACAACGAAGCCTCAAAACCTTCTGTAGTGACCGTACCACAGGTACCTCGGCTGGCGTTGCATATATGTGGTGTATAGACATACATGTAAGCAAAATACCCATACACATACAATAACATAAATAAATCTACAAAAAAAATCTTCTTTTAAAACACCAAGGAAAATAGGGAGTTTAATAAGGGGCCTATCAGTGGCAATTATTCCTTCCTAATAGGAACATTAGCTCCCAAAGGCTTCTATTCCAGGCAAATGTTTCCCTTAAGTACTTTTTAGCCTCCTGTCTAGCATAGTTTTGGGTTCAACAAATATTGAGAAGTAATGCATGCATTTTACAATTTTGTCTCTTCCTCCCTGTATGGCTACAAAATGTAGTCAGTGGTTCCTGCTTGGGACAATCCCACGTTGGTGCCCACCGAAGACCTCCCTTCAGTTCCTGTCTGAAACATTCTCTTCCTCTGGAGGATTAGTCCCTATAGTTTCCACTGCTTGCAAAACCGTGGAATTTTCGCCTCTCTTCTTACCTTTAAAGCTAAATAGCTTGCAGTGGCTTATGTAACAGGAATGTTGTGGCACTTGTTTTCATTGCGTTCCTATGCAGATGCTCCAGTGTGAATCTCAGTCATAGCCATCAGCTTGTTTGGCCAGAGAAGTAGCTAGAAGATGAGAAAGTCTTCCTATGGGTGTGTTTGTGAGGAAGTTACCAAATCGGATTCACTGCTCAGCTGGGGTAAGGGAAGGGGAGAAGGGTTCTGAGAGAGAGCAGTCTCTCCTTTCTGGCTAACATAGGGATTTCTCTCTTCTGTCACATTCATCCTACTGTGGTGGGCCAATACTTATGAAGCCGTGCGCCTGAATAAATTCTCCCCGACTAAATGAGTCTTACAGGTTCCTGGTCACAGTGAGCTACCAGAGAGATAATAAGGAGCTCGAGTCTTTAGGTTCACTCATCATATATACATTTGGCTACATTTGGCAAAACATGGCTCTTCTGCAATGCGCTGCTCTCCTTTTACCACAGTTCAGCGTCTTTGTAGCTTGCCCTGCCAAATTTCAACTCTGCCTCTTAGCCTCTTGTTATTTCTTTATATATACAGAAGCTTTACCTATCCCTCAAGGACACAGGCTTTCTAAAAGAACTCTTTCTTATCATTAGTAATTTCACTCACCACTATTACTGTGAATCTTTACAAGGCTCTTTCTTTAGTCTGCTGCACATAGTTTTATAGTTTCAAATATTTATCTGTCTTTCATTCAAACAAAAATGAAAACATGCAGAACATCTCAACCAAAAGACATATGATGCGGATTTCCTTGATTTTATGCATTGTTGATGTGGATGCTGGTCAAATCTCCACATGTTAGATTGATGAAGATGGCATCTGATGAGGTTTCTAATGCTGAGTGGGAGCTTGTTTCATGAATCTTGGCTGTGCTGAGGTAGGGACTTCCCTTCCTGATGACTCTTGGCTGTCTGACACTTGGAACAGATGTGTTCATTACAGCCACAAGCCATGGCAGAGGTTTATTCTGCCAAAGACTTGACATGCTCCACCAGAGCACTTCACTGTAGGGTCTACCCACTCTTCATTTTTCCCCTTGTGGCAAACTCTAAATGGATATAAAAAGATACTCAAGAAGACTGAGCATACTTAAAAGTGGTTTTCTATGGGTGAGTCTCTGTGATAGGAGTTAATAGCAGAATATCATAACGTTTTGAGGGAAGGCACCATGTGTTGGGGTACATAATGTTTTATCAGATGAGTGACAATTCAGATTGCTTATTTTCTCCTGTATTACCGCAGTTGTTTAATTTTCATTTTTGTTAAAATAAATCATGTTATTTGCCTCCAACATACACACTACAATTTATTTTATTAAAAAAGAAAAATTGGAGGCAAATAACATGATGCTGTGGGTACATATAAATTATAAAATAGTCCCTATAATGGAATGAATTAATATACCCATCATCTCACTTGTTAATAATTTGTAATTGATAACAAAAGCTAAGGTCTACTTTAGTACAATAGAACTTTAAGACTACAGCTTTAATAAAATATGATCTTTATAGCATTTATTATCTCTAGATTCATTCTACATGCCTAAACTTTTTGTTTTTGTTTTTGTTTTTTGTTTTTTTTCAAGACAGGGTTTCTCTGTGTAGCCTTGGCTGTCCTGGACTCACTTTGTAGACCAGGCTGACCTCGAACTAACAGCGATCCACCTGCCTCTGCCTCCCCAGTGCTGGGATTAAAGGCGTGTGCCACAAGGCCTGGCTTGCCTATGCTATTTTACCCACTTTTTATAGTTGATAGAAGTTATTTTATGGTTGAGTGAATGTGTGCATGCATGTGTACATATGTGCATGCATGAGTGTGTAGTTTATCTCATATGTAGATTTATGTAGCTATCATCAAAATCAAGACACAAAACAGTCTGATCACCTCAATGCTGTCCATTTGTGCCACACCCTGACAGCTAAAGAGCATGTTCTTAGAATTTTTCTCAATTTTGAGAATGTTATACAAACGGGATAAGATAGTAAACATGTAACTTTTTGAAGCCATCTCTCCCCACCTTAGAAACCACAATCCCCTTAAGAACTGTTGAGGTTGCTGCACTCACATTTTGTTTCTCTTTAAACATTCTATTATTGTATAAGTATTTAATCTAAGAGAGTGTCAATGTTTCCAGTTTTTGCTATTACTGATAAAACTGCTCAATGTCACCACATTCAAATGTTGGAATACTAAAATTTTCACCTCTTTGGGATAAATGCCCCCAGTGTGGTTGCTGAGTCATAAAGAAGTGCATGCCAGCTTTACATAGCAGTGCCTTTCACCATTATACAGTCCAATCAGCAATGAGGGAGAATTTCATTTTCTCTGTCATTAGCATATTGAATTACTCTAATGCTTTCTCTTTAAAATATCTAAAAATTGTTAAGGAGAGTTACGAAATTATTAGCAAGCCAGATGTGGTGGCACATGCCTGTAATCCCAGCACTCAGGGAGGCAGAGGCAGGTGGATGGCTGTGAGTGTGAGGCCAGCCTGGTCTACAAAATGAGTTCAGGATAGCCAAGGCTACACAGAGAAACCCTATATAAAAAAAAGCAACAACAACAACAAACTATTAGCAATGGTTGTTAAACTGGAAACCAGATAGGAGTTTTATTTGGTACTTCTCTGTTTTGTTTGGATTTTCCTATGCATATGTAATAGTTATCTTTAGTATCTGAACAACAGTGATAGACTTTTGTTTTTGCCTTTATCTTAACGTTTTTATTTTACAATCCAAGTAAATGTTTAACAACAGTTCTTTTTAGTAATGACTTCAAAAATGTTTTAACTTATTATAATTTATTCTGATTTCATCCCAATTATTATCCCCTAGCCTGTATCTTCTCCTTTTCCCCCTCCCTCCCTCTTCCACTCTGTTCCCCTCCCCTAGAGCTCTGACAGAAGGGGACCTCCTCCCCCACCATATGACCACAGCCTATCAGGCCTTATCCGGATAGCTCTTCCTCTGTGTGCAGCCAGGTCTACCCACCAAGCGGAAGTGAGCAAGTTGGGGGCAGCAGAGTTCATTGACACTAAAATTAACATTAGGGAATGTGTGTAGGCATTGTAGTTCCCTTTCCAGATGCTTGTTTGCCCAAAATGAATGTAACTATTCTCTGGTGTTTACACAATGACCAGACAACATCCTGTTCTAGACATGCCTCCATTTGTTGTCTTGTGAAGCCATGAAAAGCACCGTATAATTTCCTGTTAAATGCCATGTTTAATAGCATTTTGGAATTTAATTGCTTGTCTATTATACAACTGAAAGCCAATGCAGGCATTCAGCATTACCCACTGCCTTCCTTGAAGGTCGTATTCTCCACAATCCTATTTTAGCTTGCATTTAAAAAATATTTTTAGAGGGATGTTTTACTTCATTAGTTTTTTGTTTGTTTAGTTTGGTTGCTTTTTGCAGTAAAGTCACAGCAGAGTCAATGTGTAAATCCTGGCTACTGCTATCTAAACAATGAATCTCAAAAGAGTCCATAAATCCTCTGCTTTCATCAGAGAGCAAAACAGCCTCACTGAGCAGCACAAAAGAAGCTGAGGTATAATGAGCCGATACTGGCTGCACCTGGCAAGAAAATTGTGTTCAGGCTAGGCAGAATCATTTCAGCCTCCTTCAAAGTCATCACCTTTTGCCCTGGGTGGCATGTTGATGTAGTAACTGTGACTCTTTGCTCTGATGGACTGATGCCTTTCAGCTAAGACCAATATGAATATACCTGAGAATAAATAACTAATTGGCTTTAATTCCCCTGTGTCATTGTTTGAGTGTGTTCCCAAGGCGTGGCCTTGCTAGAGGATTCATATCCCTGGGAGGCAGTTATAAAGATTTAAAAGCCTGCACCATTCCCAGGGTACTCTCTGATTGGTGCTTATGGGGAAGACATGAACTCTCAGCTTGATGCTCCATCAGCCATGCTTTGTTGCTGACATATTTTCCAGCCATGCCAGACTCTTATTCCACTCTAACCATAAACCTAGTAAACCCTTCCTTCTATTAAAAAAAAAAGATACTCATTACAATAAAGATGTTCAAAAGAATCTTACTAGGAGTTTGATAGATGGCTCAGCAGTTAAGGGCACTAACTGATTTTCCAGAGGATCTGGGTTGGATTCCCAGCACCCATATGGTAGTTGCAGCTCACAACCACCAATAACCCCATTTTCATGGCATCTGATGAACTCTTCTGGCATTCCTGGGCAATAGGTACCCATATGGTGCACAGGCAAAACACCCATACACAAAAATTAAAGATAATAATAAATTGGGTTTTTAAATGAAAAATAGGAGCCTTGGATGGGCTTGGGCATAGAGAAAGCATGAAACATTCTATAAGTTAATGTCCCAATAAATATTATCTATAAGAAGGGGAGAGTAGAATGAAACCAAAGTTAGCAAGGAAATAGCAATCACTATTTCTGTCTAAGAGAAGGCCTTGTGTCTGGTACTTACTGGTAGAACAGTGACCTGAGTTTTGTCTCTGCCTACAATTTATGTAGTGTTTAAATGTTATTTTAGCTTTTCAATGGTCTCAGCACAAACTTGTTTGAGGTTGGTATTCCACAAGATTGTTAATGAATGGTCAAAACAGTGAAAACAGTGCTGTCTGGTTGTCGTACAAGATCAACCTCTGATAATCAGTAGGTGATCTCCCCACCACCACATTCTTCCAAGAATATAGAAGACAGAAGACACTCTATCATCATTTGATGTGATAGACCACAGTGTGACATTTGTTCATAAAGCTTTTTAAATATATTTCTTTTATGTGCCATAACTTTTTGACCTGGTTCTCAAATATGTTGTCATTATTCCAAGGTTAAATGCTAACATAAATGCAGGACTTTCTCATCATCCTCCAAGCCAGTCTCCAGAGCCTGTCCTAGCAAGCCTGCCTTCAGGCTAAGCTGCCTATAATGATCGTGAAACATTGATGGATTTTTTTCTGCTTTTAATGATCTAACTAAAAGAAGAACATTCACCTACTACTCTCAGAAGTCCACAGCCTTTACTCTGACCCTTTAAAAATGCATTCTGCCCAGTCCCCCATAGAGGTGTTTGCTGTCTCTTGTATAATTGAGCTCATTTCCTGATAGACGTTACAAACATGGACTCCAAACCAGAAAGCTTTACTCTGAGTCTGGCCAGTGACCTGTTTTACTTGTATGTATAGCGTATTTGAAAGAGAAAGGTTCACACAAAATTCATCTTTGCACATCCATTAAAGAACAGACTATTTGTGGATGCTGGGTGCAGATTGTAACTGAATAATGACTATCACTTTAGGTCACCCAAAGGCTTCTGTCATCTCCACACCAGACTATGCCTCATGCCACTCATTAATGTGTCTGCACAGACCTTATGATAATCTGGCGCAGGTTCACTATCTCTCCTTATTTGTATGATTTTAAAATCAGGGCTAGGAATCTGAGGAAACATAAGGTAGTCTGTGCAATATTTCTCAATAAGTACTACATTGCTACCTGAAAGGTCAATTGTACTTGAAAACTTAAAAAACATATCCTTTTTATGTAATATTAATAGATTACATAAGTCAACATATGAATGGTGGTTTAATAATAAATCTAGAAACAAATAAACTTTTAGCTTCAAGCAGATCCCTAGCCCAGCCCATGGAGCGAAGGTTGGGGAAAACCTTCTTGTCAGGGTAACTTTGGTGGCAGAATAAGAAAGCAGTGGAACTAAAATGCTAACCTTGTGTTCTTTTTTATCTCTATTTACTCCAGAATGTCACATGGTTCTTGGCATGAAGGGAATTTAGTTGTTTGCTACCTTTTTGTTTTTATTGGGAATATAGGATGATGAATATATCAATCTGGGCAGATACAGAATAAAGATTCCTACTTTTGTCCATTTGATGTATATATTATCTAACAATGGCCAAAGTGTGATGCATATAGTTATGTAATATTTTTCTATTGACAATTGTATTTGTTAAATTATCAGATAGTAAAGAATTCGAGTCTCCTTTGAGGTAGCATGATTCAGTAGTATTTTTTTTTTTTTTGCACTTTCAGATAAATTGCCCCAAATAAGACTCAGATGAAAGTCACTGGTCTCATCAAGGACACCATCTGGTTTTATAAACTGGCATCTTTGAATAGTTACAACCTTGAAAGCAGGAACATGATGCATTACAGCTGTAGTTGAGTTAGGAGGAAGTCCCACATTGGCACGAGTCTGATTTAATAAACAGGAGCTCTACTGTTTTCACAGAGTGCTCGCCTGTTGTAGCAGAGAGACAGAACAGCATTTACGGACCATGCTTCATTGTTCTGGCAGAAGCAAGGACTTACTTTTCTCATTCACTAGTGGAAATCTGAAAGCTCTTCCATGGTCAGTAATTATATAGGAGTACTTTCAGTCTTCATATTTATAGTACATTGGCAACTGCTAAAATGTTTATGAAATGATATCACAGTAGAACACATTTGATAGGTCATATGAGGTGATGGGAGCTGGAATTGGATTTGTGGAAATTTAGCTGAGTTTAGAAGAGCAAACATGAGCTCTTTCTTGGAAAACCTTCAATAGCAAATGGCTTCTTTTACATGTACGTGAATATTGCACCCTCCCTGCATCTCTGGAATAAGGCCAAGTTGGTCATGATAAATGATATTTTAGGTATACTGTTGAATATGATTTGCAAATGTTTTATTTGGGACTTTTGCAACTGTGTTCATTGGAGATTTGTTATTGACTCCACTTTTTCTTTTATCTTTATCCACTCTGGTTATCTTAGTAACACTACATCATACCAAGACTTTGAGAACTGTTGGTGTTCTTCTTTAAAGATCTTCTAGAATTTACCAGTGAATTCATTTGGGTCTGAACAATTTTTAGTGATAGTACCTTTTTTTTTTTTTAATTACTGAGATCGGCTTTAGGTGTTTATGTCCTCCTGGTTGAATTTTGATAGGTATAAACACATCCAGTTCTTTTAGACAAAATTCCGAATGTATAAGGTTGAGATGGTTATAGACTCCATTTTGTTTGGTTGGTTGGTTTGGTTTTTCTCTTTTGTTTTTGTTTTTGGTTTTTTTGAGACAAGGTTTCTCTGTGTAGCCTTGGCTGTTCTGGACTAGCTTTGTAGACAAGACTAGTCTTGATCTGTCAGCCTTTGCTGCCCTGGGTGCTGGAATTATAGACATGTGCCTCTGTGTCCAACTTGCTTATATTTTTTAACTTAGTAGAATATAGCTTTTAAATACTTCTTAACTTTCATTGGCATATATTGTGCTTTGTTACTTTTCTTCTCTAATTTTTAAAATTTGAAGTGTCTCTCTATTTTTTTTGTATTTTAGCTTAAGATTTTTCTGTTTTTTAAAAAGATTTTCATTTTCATTGATTTTCTTTTCTATTTTATTAAATATGACACTGATTTTTAATGGTTTATTTCTGTTTACTGCTTTTGGTTTTGGCCTCTTGTTTGCTGAGGCAGTTGTTTGTTTTCCTTCTTAGTTGGTTTCTAGTATTACTCCATTTCTAATCAGGTAGCATATACACACAAATTCTAGTTTCCTTGTATTTTGTTAAGACTGGCTTTGTGACCTGTTTTTGGAGATACTTCTGTGGGTTGCTAAAAAGAATGTTTATTTAACTGTATTGTTTTGTAAAAAGATATTAGGTCCATTTGATCTATGATGCCATCTAACTCATATGTTTCTCTATTAACTTTTGTTAGGTTGACTTATTGGTAAAAGTGAGGAGTTGAAATCTCTCATTATTATTATGTGAGGTTCTCTTTTTACATTTTTTAGTATTTGTCTTACGAAGTCAGGTACACTTTCTGCTCAGCACGTGTATGAAAACCATTGTCCACTGGATGGATGGTTCCTTTCAGTATGAAATGACATTCATGTACCATGTGAAGTTTCTTTTTTGGTATTATCAGTTTGGTATTTTAAATAGCTCCTGCACCATGATGAATGCCCTTTTCATTAGACTTTGGAAATATTTCTGCTATGATTTTATTAACATATTTCTATGCTGTTAAACATAAAGTTATTGATCTATGCCCATGATTCTTTTTGTAGAGTCCTATGGGAGCAATGGTAGTACTGTGTTCCACTAGAATCGTTATTGTCTTGACAGAGGCAAAGCAGAGGTGAAAAACCTAAGTGGAGGCAGGGAATACTAGGGGCAGGACGGAGAATGTGAGGTAGTTTGGGTGAAGGTGAGAGACAAGAAGAGGCAGTGAGACAGGCCAAGACAGTCTCTGGAGGCTGAGACTCAGAGGGCCAGCATGTCAGGCCAGCTTATGTGGATGCTGTTGAGAAGGAAGAATGAATAAAACTTAAAATTCCTGAGTGAACCAGCAGTGTGGGTTAGCAGCTTCCAAAATGTGCAAATTGACTTAAGACAGTTTGCTGCCTAACCACTCACCCAATACACTTTATAACGTTGGAGCCCCATCTTCAGCTTTCTGGCCTAATATCTCTGCCAGACTTGTTCGCAGGGCAGGAACTATTGAGGACTTGCTTACCCTGACTTGGCAGAGTGTGGCCATCGACTCTGCCTGCATCCAAGTTGCCCATTTTTAGGCAGATTCTGTTTGTGGCAGGAACAAGGACATTTTGCCCAGTGGCTGGTTTGCCACCTTTGAAGCCATCTCCATAAGGAGATTCTTTGATGCTCATCATCTTCTTTGAGGTTGGCTGGGTGTTGTCAGGAGTTAACTTGTCTTATTGTCGAGGAAATTTAGGATTGTAAGAACAACTTTAAATGCCATATTCTGTGTGTCTCTGAGGCTTTTGAAGACCTTATTCAACTAATTTACCACATATATCGATAAAATCACATCTATCTGTTAGACTTAGGATATATATTCTTGTGTTAAAATCTGCCAAGTATTTGACATGCTCATGTTTTGTATCAATATACTAAATTCTATAGCAATGACTTAGACATAACCTTCATTATAAGTAACAATTAAGTTCTTGAGTTAAGGAGCAGGTTCAATCATCTAGCTTTTGTTCTATCCTCCCTCTGTGATCCTGAATCTCCCTTTCTTTCCTTTCACTCCCATCTCCTTGCCTACGTGTGCAAATGATAAAAGTGAAGAACAGGGAAAGGAGATGAGGAGAGGAAAATGAAAAGAAAAAGAACAGGCTAGATCTGGCCTGCTACAATGACAAATAGTCAATAAAGGAGCAGTGGACCCAGTTTACAACATTCTCAGTTTTCCTTTCCAGACTCCCAGACACCTGGTCTAAGTGAGCTTTTGTGAGATGATGTCACAGTTGGAGGTCACACCCATAGGTGGTCCTTCGGGGGTCTGGTTGTGAATTCTGTTCTTGACTCTGGTGACTAATTGAGAGGTGAGGTCACAGACATTGCCTATCAGTGAACAGTCTGTCGGAGGTCAGATTGAAGATATTGATCACAACTCTGGGTGGTCCTTTGTGTGTCCTTTTGTAAATGTTTATCCCAACACAGGGGCATTTCTTTTCTGATGTCCCATGAACTACTTTGAACACAGGAGTCTCTTCCCCCTAAAGACTCAAGCTCCAACCATGTTTCTACCTCACTGACTATTCCACATCTTGAAATCTCTTTCCCACAGTCTAGCAGCAATGTAAAGGACACATTTCAACATGCGTAGTCCTATGGAATTTGCTCCCGTTTCCCCAAGCCACCAACTCAGCAGCGATCTTTTGAAGTGGCTTCATGCAGCCGTACAGTCTACTGTTGGGAAGAGAGAGTTTTCCTGATGTCTTTCCACTCCCACACACCTTGTGTTTAGCGCTCTCACTCTCTCTCTCTCTCTCTCTCTCTCTCTCTCTCTCTCTCTCTCTCTCTCTCTCTTTCTCTCTCTCTCTCTCCTTTTCTCTTCTTTAGGATGTTTGCTTCTGAAAGCACAGTGAAGATTTTTTCTGAGCCACTCTATCTTAAGCCATAATCCAATTGCCTACATCATATTGGCCTGTGGGCATGTTGTGAGACTTGACTATTAACTGATAATGGAGGGCCCAGTCCACTCTGGGTGGGACCATCACTAGGCAGGTGGTTCTCAGTTGTCTAAGAAAGCTAGCTAGTTATGAGCCAGTGAGTAAGCAATGTTCCTCCACAACTTCTTCAGGCCCTTTGCTTGAGTTCCTGCCCAGACTTCTCTCAGTGATAGACTGTGACCTGGGATGTGCAATCCACAAAACATTCTTTCCTTCCAAAATTTTGGTCAGAGTATTTTCTCACATTAACGAAAAGAAGCAAGAAGAGTCTCCGCTATGCACTCTTTCCAATGTGGGCCCACCGAGTGCACCTCCCTTTTTCTTTTACCACTATTCATCTCTTGGATTATCTCATTAGGATTCAGAGTCACAGGCTTTGCTCTAACCCTTCTATAGCAATCTTACACTAATGTGCTACGTTTGTTGTTTCTAATGATTCAATATTGATATATAATTTCTAAACCCATACTTTAAAAAGATTTTCTTACTTTTCTCCAAATCTCCTGCCTGTGACCCTGAATCCCATCAAGAATACCAAATTATAATGGCCTATCATGATTCCTTTCTTTTGTTTCCATTGACAGATTTTTTTTCATTAAAATTTTAACTTACATTTCCCCAACTGCACCTTTACTTAGGCTAGCATGTCTTCTTTGCTGAAAAGTTTATATAAGACTTTGTACCACTTAGTCGATTTTTCCCCAATCATTGACTTGTATGTATCTATTTCTAGATACATCCCTTTTATTAGATCTATTCCTTGCAAAGAAGAACAAAATGGTATAATGTGGATGATATTCAATTTATTAATCTTCATGTTACTCACACAGTTGTGAATTTCTGAGAAACCCTTGTCCAACTAAGAGGAAATGTTTTCTTATGGTTCTTCATGTTGCTTCCAGGACATTTAGCTACTAGTTCTGACTCTGTGATTATTGGGTGCAGTTACCCACCCCTCTAATGAGAAAGGATAGGAACATATTCTCAGTGTGGCTCAACCAGGGAGACCCTGAGGTTGCACAGATATCATCCCTATATGGACAATAATGCTGTGATGGGAAAAGGAGACAACTGGGGAGCCAGAGGTATGTGTATGTATCACATACACATATGGTCATGCTGTGGGGGTTCTGCAAGCTGAGAAGAATTTCCATGTGCATGTTGCAAGTCTGGCTTTGCAGGTCTCACTGGTTTCAGGGCTTTGGAAAAGTTCCAGAGAGAGAAAGAGAGAGGGGGAGGGGGGACTGGGAAGGAGACAGCAGGCATGAGAGGAAGGCCAAATGGAGTCAGTTTGGACAATATTGGTGCTTCCACACTCTTCATCTCACATTCTTCTGTTCACACCTTAACACTGACCTTAAAAGATTTCCCATGCTAACTTTTGCTATTTAATTACATATATACTATATATTTATATTAATATATTATATTAATTATACCATAATATTATATACTGTTTAATAGTTTATATTCTATTAATTATTCATAGTATACATTTACATAATATATTTACGTAAATAATATGAAACATATTGTTTATATGTAATATATAAAAGTATTGTGTGTGAGTTACAGTTGTTTGGTTATAAATACTGGAAAATTGATTCTCCCTTAAGTAAAATAACTAAAGTTTTGGAGTATGTGAGGGAATGATAAAGGAGAAGTCCTGGAAAGAAGCTGTGTGTGCGAATGCTGGTTGACTGATTAGAACTTCAGTTATGTGGAGAGGGTGACGTAAGTCCAGAAGTGATTTACAAGTTATCTCAGGCAGTCCTCTGTCCCCTAAATAGCCATTCTTTGGCCAGCTGTGTCAGACTTAACATCTGTGACTAACAGATCAAAACCCCACAACAAACAACAAATGAAACTTGAAAATCCTTTGTTTAGGAGCTAAAGGGATTGTTCAGTGGTTAAAAGTACTGGCTGCTCTTTCAGAAGACCTAGGTCCAATTCTTTGCATCCACAAGGCAGCTCAAAACTGTCTGTAATTCCAGGTTCAGGGATCAGATGCCCTCTACTGGCCCGAGGCAAGCACAAGGTGCAGACATACATGCAGACAAGACACCCTTACACATAAAATTAAATTAAAAAATCTGTTTTTTTAAATATAGAACTCAAGACCTACTGATTGCTCTGTATTTTTACCGTTAAATCTGTCTGCCTTGAAACAGAGTCAGGCAAATACACACACGGTTAGCGTACAGAGGCTGAACCAACCAGTAGCAAGAAGAATGCTCAGATTTTTAGATTTGCATATTTTACTCATTTCCTTTTAGACTTAAACTATAACAGTCTCCACAAAAATTTTGCAGCAGAACTCAGGGGAGTTTCTAGGTGTAATAAGAACCAATCCTTTGATTGTAAGTTTTGATTATCTTAGTTTCATCCCTTTTAAGAGGCATTTTTGTTTTAATTCACACAAATACTTCTCAGTCTATTCCATGGAGGAGTCTTCTAATTATGCAAGTTTCTGTCTGGTCTTCACCTGGGGCCCATCAGTATTTTTTTTTTCTGGGCAGCTTAATAGTTTTCTGGTTGCAAGGAGCACTTTGCCTTCTTGTGGCTTGGGGTTTGCTCTATCAGTAACAGCCATTGGCTTCCTTAATCTCCTTTGTTTTGGGCTCTTATACCTATTAATCACACAGCAGCTGCTTATCTTTCATCATCTTGGCTTTGATGGATACTTTATGTAATAAGTCTTGACCTTCAAGACCGAGCAATCACTTGGGGACTCCTGCTTAGGGAAACTCAATAACCATACAACTGCAATGTTGTTGATATATGAGCTGTTTTTCTTTCAGACTTTCCACACTCCATGTACCAAAATGACAGAATATCTTTCTGCCGTCTCTGTAATTTGCAATTGCTTATTTTTAACGTTGACATGTAACGTATTGGAGCTGGAGCTGAACAAGGATTTCTCATTTGTAAGTTATGTTATAGGTGTTTGGGGGCACGGATGCTTTCAAAGATAAAAACATCTAATTTATCGACAAGGATGTTTGGAAAGTATGAAGGCTCATCTGTCAGAAAATATTCCAGTGTGAATCTAAAGCAGCGGAATGGGGGGGGGGGACGATTGGTTGTGTGCTTAGGAAGAAGAAGAAGAAAAAAAAAATAAACATGAAGGACAATTGCTTGATTATATTGAACTAGATTCAAAAGTTAAATGGATTCCGGGTTAGTAATATAGAAGTGATGTGAATGCTATAAGATTCTGTTTATGAAATGGAATTTCCTAGTGATTTGTAAGAAAACTGAAAAGTTTACATCTCCCTCATTAGGTGTATTTCTGGAAACTAAGAACAGAAGAAAATCCTAAGAATTGCCTAGTCAAATATGTCCTAAGAATATGTAAAAACAATAGATTTCTTTTTAGCTTATGTTTCTTATGATCTTTCTTAAAATATACATTCTCATGTATTCAAGATGAACTCAGGGTTATCATGTGGGCAAGGATGACCTTGAGTCTCTGATCCTCCTGTCTCTCTAGTGCTGGGGGCCAAACCCCACTCTTCATGCATGGGAGGCAAGCACTCTGCCAAGTGAGCTGTAGACAATCTCTTTATCTGTCTGTAAAGAATATTTTTATCTTGTATTTCCCCAAGACCTAGTTTTTTCTTCTTGTATGATATATTAATTTAAGTCTATTTCCTAAAGTTTTGGTAGTGAACATTTGTGTGCTATCTTTATAAATTTAGATTATATTTTATTTCATATATATATATATATATATATATATATTACATGTGGGACTATAAAAAGAAGGGAAGAAAGAGCCTCATTCAACACCATCCAAAATTAACATAAACTTTAGGTTTTCTTTTTGTGATTTCCATGATCTACTGGATTTGCCTTCAAAGTTACCCTCTTCTTACCCAACAATCTACATATCAAAGTTCAGCTATTACCAGAGTTGCAAGCAATCAGAGCCTCACTAAACAGTGGGTGGGTACTTTATTCAACCTTTGGACCACAGGAGCAGTCCTCTGGCAGCCTTCATTCCTTCTTCTCTTAAAAAGCATCCAGGTGATTCTTCCATGGTCCACAAATCCAAATCAGCAGCTCTGACCTGCCTCTCCAACTGCGAAGGGTTAACTTCCAGAAAGTTGAACAGTATTATTAGGTAAAGCATATCAAACTTTTGCTTAATGCATTAACACCTCTGGATCAAAGATGATGTAAGATACAAATACATTTAACATAAAAAAATTAAATGCATAGGAAGAGTGAATGATAGATTAGATGGGTTATGGTTTAAATGCTTGTAGGAAATAGAGCACAGTCTGAAGATTACTTCTTCAATTATCCCAGCAACAGCAAAATATAAAATTAAATATAAATATAATTAAATATGATTTTCCAGGGATATTAAATGCTTAAGCTGTAAGCAGTGGTAAATAGTAGCAACCTGTGAGCATCAGATGGCCCTGGGGACACTTCCTACATGAGTGCTGGATGGCTATGATAATGCTCTTCATATTTTAACCTTCATAATTATCAAAACTCACCTTCAAGTGTTCTCTCCTGTAGTCACTATACTTTTTCACTTCATTGACTCCCTCTTTTCCATTTCTCTGGGACTTTGTACTTACTGTTCCTTGTGCTTTATGTTTTTGATTCATTACTCAAATAGACATGCCAATAGGTACTCTAAATCAGAACGCTTCCTCAGACAATCTCTGCCGAGCACTCCTCAGACAACCATCCTATGCTGGATATGCACACAGAGCGTTAAAGAGTGAATAGCAAGAGCATCAAAAGAACAAGGAATTAAAACAATACATGGGCTGAGGTTCTTAGCAGAAACTTTACAAAGAAGAAGCGCAAATGACTAATAAATATGAATAAAAATGTTCAATGTCCCCATTGGGGAAATACAAGTAAAATTATATTGAAATTCCAATCCACCCAAGTCCAAATGGCCACTATTAAAAATAGTAATAAAAATAACAAACGCTAAGAAGGATGTCCAGAAGCATGATCCCTTATTCACTATTTATTGGAGTATAAATTATTACAACCATTATGGAAAAGTATAGTGGTTACTCCAAAAACTGAAAGCTCTACCATTCCTGTGTATATCCCTAAACAAACTGAAGTTAGAAAATGGACATCACATCAAACTATCCTCTAAATAGGTGTCCTATAGCAATAGACTAATGTAACTCTCAAATCTTATTAGAAGAGCTTCGCTTTGCAGTAAGTTGTGACCAATACAAAAGCATATAACTAGCCAAATTATAGAGAGTCAGAACTGGGACATCTATATCATAGCCCACCCACCAAGGCTCAGGGATCATTGCAGAAGAGGCAGCAGAAAGACTGGATGATCAGATATTGGAGGAAACTATTGCAAAGCAGAGTCTTCTGGACATGACAAGGCCATGCCACTCTAATGAACTCATAGCAGCTATGGTTGCCTGCCCAAGACTTGTACAAGATCAAGCCAGTCAAAATATAGATGGGAAAAGGGCTCACAAAGGCCTAACTTTAGCAGAGGAGCTATTGGCAGTTGATGTCCTTTGGAAAGGAAGAGTCACTTTTCTTCAACAAAGTGTTCTATGGTAGATTGCCCATGGTCCAGTGGGTGGTCCTACACTTTTGTCCACCATAGCAGCAGTGATTGAATCTAGTGGCAGGGGAGTGGGATGGTGGTGGAGATGTCTGGACTGGAGACACCATTTAGAGGAGTTATCGGGTGGCTGTGACCGAAGTGATCAACATATATTGTAAATGTGTAAGACTCTCAAAGAATAAATAAAAAGTAAATCTTTTATAAGAAAGTAAGTTGGTCATAGGGTATCAAGTCTCTTCTTGGTAGCCCTCAGTCACAGTCATAGGGGAGGGAGTAAGGGGAAAATGGGAGGAAAGGAGGAATGGGAGGATACAAGGAATAGAATAACAATTGAGATGTAATATGAATAAATTAATAAAGCATATTTTTAAAATGGACAAAAAAAAAAAAGAAAGTAAGTTGGGATACAAGAACAATAGCTCCATACCCATTTTTACTGTGGCATCATTCACAAAATACAAAATAGGGAATCAGTTTATATGCCCACCAATAGATGAATGGATTTAAAAACTGGAGTTTTACTTAGCAATAAAGAAAAGTAAAATCACATAATTTGCAGAAAAAGGTGGATGGAGATGTGGTCCTAAGGGTCAGAGGGCTATATAAGATTAGTTGACAAAGAAAATTAATATATCTCTTCATATGTGGAAGGAAACAACAACTGGGAAAATGGCCTGTAAGTAGAGTGCAGACTCGGAGGCCCAAGGGAAAAAGAGAAAAAGAAGAGGGTGAGAAAGTCCATTAAACAGAATATAGACAAGCAAAGCATCCTATCTGTGCATCTGTAGAAATGTGACAGTGAATCCCATTAATTTGTATAATTACTATAAACTAAATGCATATTTATTCTGTAAAGTCCTTACAGAACATAAATGCTTAGCAATGGTCAAATCTGTGTACCTACATGTGTGAGCGTACACATGTGTGAGCGTACACATGTGTGAGCGTACACATGTACTTGTTTCTTCACTCAGATATGAGGCATGAAATTATTTGTCATGCCCTGTGTGTTACATTTCCCTTGCCAGGAACAATGGCCATGATTAGAAAGTACAAGGTCATTACTTCTTAAAGCAATGAATGTTTACAGTCTTGCCATAATGCATTTTAAAATGTTTTCAGATTTTATTCAAATTTCATCATAACAAAAACTGCCAATCAAATTATTTTAAAGAAAGCATCTGGATAAAGAGAAGCTTCAATACCTGGTAAATGTTCTGCCTTGTATGTAATGGCTTCCTTTCTGATCACCATGACCTAAATCTAATAATTCCTTTTCCTCTTAAGTTATTTTTACTTGTGTATGTGTATATGTATGTGTATGTGTGCCTTCTTGTCTATATGTGCATCATGTACCTATAGGTTCCTATAGAAGTTCCTATAGAGGGCTTGGGAGCTGCTGGAAATGAAGTTTCAGACCATTCTGAGCCACTTGATATGGGTGTTGGGAACCAAACCTGGGGCCCCTCCAAGAGTAGCAAGTGCTTTTAATTGCAGAGCCACCTCTCCAGGCCTCTTAAGTCATTTAAAAATACATTTTAAAATTTAAAAATACATTAAAAAATACAAAACCCTGTGATGATCTTAAAAAAAAAAAAAAAAGATAGCATTGCACCATCAGTAGCTTTTGTTAGCTGGGTGGTGTCTGATCCTAGGGCCCCTCCAATCCCCCATGCCACAATGTGTCCCAGAACCTATCTGTTTTCATTTTAATAACATGCATTCTGTCACTGGTCGTCCACAAATCACATGGAGAGGAGTGCTGCTGTAGAGAGCCAAATTCCTAGCTGGCTATTAGGAATATTTTTATTCTACTTCAAGCTAGACCTTGAACGCAAAATGAGGGACCTGACAAAGCCCACTTTGAGACTTTGGCTAACCATCACATGGTCTTTTAGAGATCTGTTGCTTATTCTGAGTGATCCATTGAAGAGTAAAGAATTGTATAGACTGGGTTGAAAAGCCTTGTAGAGTTTTCAAGAAAGATTTGCTAAGGGATAGTATTGTCTAGATGTTGCTAACTGAACATGAAAGAATATTTAAGCTTGAAACTGTTTATGTGAACTTGTTAATGTTCTACTGATACTTTGTCTCTTGGATTTCAAGGCTTACCTTGGAGATATGAAGGCACTTTGGAAACACATTCTGGAAAAGGGCAATAAATCCTCTAAAGAGCCTTTTGCCAAGTTTATTTTACCTGCTGCTCACATTTTCTTTGCCCAAGTCCAGATGGACAGATAAGTGGCAACTAACTCACCAAGCTGACTGGGAAATGTGATGTTCTCTTTAGTTTCAGCTAATGGAACTGAATTGAAATTTCAGTTGATGACTACTGACAGAAAAGAACAACAGAAGTTTGGCCTTGAGACTAACCTAACTAACTGGGCAATTAAATAAACAAAAATCTGTCATCTGTAGAAAGACAGACTAGAACGCACAGGATTGTTTGTTTATTTCCCAGGCACTCATTTCTAGAGTTTGTGACATACCCCCCCCCAATTAATTGCCACATAAAGAAATAGAAAATGCAACACACAGTAGACATGAGGACAGGAATGAAGCGACACTTGGACACTAAGGTGGACATAGGTGAGTTCTTACAGCTAGTTAAAGCCATGTTTAACTAGCTTGGAATCTTGCCTTCTGTCTCTGACTCTGAATCCCTCTTTTATTCTACACATTTTCAAATCAAGTATATCTCTAAGATGTTATGCCTGTGTGATGTATTTCTCCCAAGTTAGTGAAAAATGTCTTGCTCTGATTAAGACTAGTTGAAAGAAAAAAAAGGTAGTAATCCTTACAATGACTGGTGGAAAAAGAATACCTATCTCTCCTCTCCTCTTGAAATTTAAGTTCTACCTTATTAATGAAAGTCTGATTTTATTCTAGTTGGAGTGGATAATTATGATTTCATCCTGAAATATCTACCTAAAGCTCTTGTGTTGATTTTTTTTTTCATTAATGTAACCATATTTAGAGGTAGCACCTTGGGACATAATTGACACATAAAAACACTAAAGTGGAATCATCTACTAGTGGCCTTGTGGCTTAATAGTCTGTAGGAGGGAGACCCTAGTTGGCAGGAGTAAACCACCAATTTTGTGACCTTGCAAGGATATTTTGTCCTGGGGCCCTTCACCTCTTCTTTTTGTTTCTTGGCCTTCATGATATAAGCAGCTTTACTTGCCCCGTCCTGTTGTGATGTTCTGCTTAACGAAGGCCCAAAAGTAACAGGGTCAAGAGAATATGGATGGGACCTCTAAAGCTCTCAATCAAAATCAATCCCTTCTTCTTTAGCATGATTTTCTCAGGCATTGTTTCCTAAAGCCACAACAAACAAACAAACAAACAAACAAACAAAAGAACACCAAAACCAACCAACCAACCAACCAAACAAACAAACAAATGAAAAACCACCACCAACAACAAAAAAATTACTAAAAGATAATTTCATATAAACACTGACTGTCTTAATTTGTTTTTTATGGTGATAAAACACCATGACAAAAAAATGTCACCTTGGAGCAGAAAGGCTTTGTTTCCCTCATGGAAGGAAGTCAGGGCAGGGACTCAAGGCAGGAGCCTAGGGGCAGGAACTGAAGCAGAGAACACGGAGGAGTGCTACCTACTGGGTTGTTCTCGTGACTTTCTCTGTCTGCTTTTCTCAGGCATGGCACTGGCTACACATGGCTGTTCTCCAACATTAATAATAATAATAATAATAATAATAATAATAATAATAATAATAATAA
>OU015744.1:40669492-40682310 GCA_907169655.1 Acomys percivali | reverse complement strand
GTGTGTGTGTGTGTGTGTGTGTGTGTGTGTGTGTGTGTGTGTGTGTGTGTAACCACATGTGTGTTTTCTCAGGGAGGTCTGAAGACAGAATTGGATTATCTGGAACTGAAGTTACAGGCTGTAACAGTTTCTAAGGCATTCAACATAGATGTTGCGAGATATGAACTGAACTCTGGTCCTCTGCAAGACCAGCATCTAATTAGAACCACCAAACCATCTCTTTAGCCCACCCTTTTAATTTATGGTTCCTCTCCAAAGTAATCTGGTTTCACATCTCTCGTGTTAGCTTACATAGCTGTTTTCACAAGTTGAAGGAAAACAATTACAATTAAAAATAAATTGTCTTTCTGTTTACTTATCCTTTCAGTATGAATACTACTATTGAGTCAGAGAGACATGAGACAGGGAAAGTCCTGGGTGCTTCTATATCTGTTTGCTCTCAACAAAGTGTCTTGCACTTCCATGTGCTTACACACATGCACACATTTGCGTGTGGGTGCACACACACACACATTTGTGTATACAGGCACTGTACTGGAAGGACATTCCTTGCATCCTGCTCGTGTTTGTCAACAGCCTGCTGCCATTGCTTAGAAGTTATGGAGAGAATTCATCCCCTAGTAATTGAAAGCACAGCACAGGCTGTTATGATGCAACTCTACAGGAAGAGTGGGGACACAGGAGAACAATATGTCACAAGGACTCCTCTTTAGAAAAGCCCTGGGGTAACATTATGGGCAGAATAACTGGGTTAGGGTCTTCAGAACATAATAGTTCATTCTCTTCTGACCCATGCACAGACTAGTATAAGCCTATAAGAAATTAAGAATCTGCTTCAAGCTTTATCTTTGCCTCTAATTCAGTGTGAACCTTGAGGAAGGCTTCCTAACGCTCTCATGCCAGTTCCTCAATTTTTAGAAGAGGATATTACCAGGTGAGAACTCAGTAGTGATGAATGTTCAGTGATTTATCCCCAGTGACCACATTTCCATGTGCTTACACACCACACACACACACACACACACACACACACACACACACACACATCTTCCAAAGTGCTAGGTAGTTAATGTTTACTATCTGATTGAATTGTTCAGATAGCATCCCAGAACATGCATATATTAATAAAAATGACTTGGAGAGAGAATATTCTGCTGTCAGCATCAACAACTAGGTATGGCTTAGCATGTTGTTGGTCTCAGACCTGGTCTGTTTTCATGTTGCGAGCACAAAGTTTTCTTCATATCCATCAGTCTGCCTATCCTTCCCTCTAATTGTTTTCACTCCCCCTTCCCTTACTAGTTGCTCCTACTCTCAGGAAATGGAATCAAGGCAAGTCCAGATATGAAGGTGTTAGTCCAGACCACAGGGCTCAAGGATCCCCTGACAGTGGGAACTGGCCTATGCTACATGTATAGCAGTAGACACCTGGTTTATAGTTGTTATTGACATGGCATCCTCAGAAGACCCTGGGAAGAGCCTGTACTCTTCTCTGTACTAATTTGATATGGAGATATTCTATACTCTACCATCTAAGAACTGTCTTCATAACTAAGTTGTGCTTTTGACTCTATGGCAGTTTGAGCTTAGGGAGAGGATTCTAGTGAGTCAGTTACATAAGGGATATGTTTTCCCTTTACAGCATCCCCTGTGGGTCCGCTGGGATGGAAGCATTTCACCCACACTCATGGTACTAGAACTTTTTGAGGGATGCAAGTGGACTGTCAGATGCTGGCCCTTTTCTCTCTGTGGTCTGTCAGGTCTGCCATCGGAATATAAATAGACACTACAGGAATTTTCTACTTTGCAAGAAGCAGGTACTCAAAAGAGCAACAGAGAGTGTTCCCGTATGCCAGCCGTTTGTTCTATGGAATTTTTGGTGACTGGAAATTGAGTAGGATACTGGGCATGAATCATGGAAAGCTCATGAGTACTCACTTCTGGAAAAAAATAGCTGGGGAATTTTCTCACTCACTAACCACCTGTCTGGTTGTCTGAGAGTGCAAACTATTTTAGATCGATTGCTGGTGACAACCTTGTTAAGCTGTAATCAGGCTATTGTTAAGGCCTTTATTCTTGTATGAAATGTCTGAATAAAGCCCATACTAAAGAAATTGCATTATAGAATGAAATAGTAGTATGTCAGCAGTTAACAACCATCTCTATTTACCACATATGAATTACTTTCAAAGTGAGAAAAATCTAAACAAAACTCAGAGGTTCATCTACTTCTATCTTCTTGTTAGTGATTTAAAAAGAGAACTTTTATTGTTGTTTTGAATTCTCTGAGATGAGGCCACCATTACTCCACACAATTACTGGGTAGTCGTTCACTCTCCCTCTCCTTCCCCCCCCCCCCCCCCGTTGTACCTTTACAAGAGTTTTGAAAAGCCAGTAACTTAGGTACAGTTAGCCTTTAATTAATGCTAATTAAGCACAAACTCCCAGTGGAAAATGCTCAGAAATACATCTTGTTACCTGTAATAACCATGTGGAAATTTTTTCCAATCATTATTCCTGAAATATTCTTTTAACAACTATTTATATAGCATTTACATTGTATTAGGCATTGCAAATAACTTAGAGGTGCTACAAAGTACGGAGAAGGATGCGTGTAGGTTACAGGCAAGTACTGCGTAACTTCACATTAGAAACTTAAGCATCTTGTACAGATTTGGATGGTTCTTCATGTCATTTAAAAAGAAACTCAGTTCCATTCAAAGAAACAGTGTGGCTCCCTCTGTGGTCTGTGTGCTGCTCTACAAAGGCAGCCCCTGCTTGCTGAGCTGCTTCCTCATTGAACTAAGCATGCACTTTAACTCTCAGCTATTTTTTCTCACTCTCTCTTATATGCTGCATTTACAATTCTGGCTTTCATCGTGCCTTTACCTTAATCCAACAACTGCTTCTCTCCTTTTGTGATGTTGCTTTAAGAGAATGAGAACACAAGCCCTTCCAGAGGTAGACAATAAATCTTCTATTGCTTTTCATTGTCATTTTTTTAAACTTAAATATTTGTTTTTTAAAAGTGTGTTTGTGTATGTTTGTGTGTGTGCATGTGTGCTTGTGTGTGTGTGTGTGTGTGTGTGTGTGTGTGTTTATATGTATATGCCATTTCAGGTACCCACAGAGTCCAGAGGAGAGCAACAGAGACACAGGAGTTGGATGTACAGGTGGTTGTGAATGACACAACACGTGTCCTGGGAACGGAACTTAGTCCTCTGAGACAGCAGTATCCACTATTAACTTTTGACCCATTTCTCCAGCCCTGACCTCATTGTCTTAATTGTCAAGTGATTCCTCTTGCCTTCCTACCCTGTGACTCCTTGGGTATTATGTTAAGCTTTTTTCCATTCCAATGTAAAGATTGAGAGTTGGAGTCAGAAAATTTAGGAAACTTCAAAGACAAGCAACCAGGAAGCTGTGATGTCAGTGAGCACGTTTTTACATTTATAAATTGGTACATCAGCTTTCTCTGTGGACAAGTGATACCGTGATATCAAGGACTCCCTGCGCACCAGTTCTGCTGTTGTGTTCTTCCTCTGTATTATTTCTCATACAGCAGGAAGTGTTCATGCTTCCCTGGAGAGCACCAATGGCCTTCCCATGACCACATGGCCAGGAAACAGTGACATTGTAGAACACAGATAGTCTGCAGTCATGAGCTATGAGATGCTAAACTTTGGGCTGCTTTCCCAGGGCGAATCTCACAGAAAGCACACATCATACATATGTTCAATACAGATGGCTATAATAAAAAACAATCAAGGGCAAGTGATAAATGCAAATGTATAACATGTAGTTTCTGAAAAAAGAATGTGCTTTCTGTTTTAGTTTTAAGGAGAAAATGTGCTGAGTGTGAGCTTTCCTCTCTCGTGTTGTCTTGACTGGGAGGGGAGGCAGGATGACTGGCTGCCCAACATTCCTGCTGCCATGATGTCCCCGCGTGATGGCTGCAGCCCAGCACTGTGAACCAAAACATGCCTGTCCCCTTCCAGTAGCTTTTGTCAAGGTATTTTAATACAGCAACAATAAAGTTAACTAAGATAGGTGCCATAGAGTTATGTCTAAAATCTTTGTTTGTTTGTTTAATTTTGGCTAAGTGTAGCTTGATAGAATGATTTTTTTTTTTAAGGCTTGGTGGCTGCTATAGCACTTTGAATGTAGAGTGTGCATTTTTTAAAACTTAGTCCTTTGCCAGTCAGCCTTTCCCTATCTAAAACTCTGCCCAGGTGTTTCATCTGCGTTTGAATAGCCTTAAATGCTAACCTGATCCTTTCTGTAGACTCTGCTGTCTTGTGATATTGAGGAAGTATATGGGCATTTTTAAAAATCATCAGTTTTGAGTCATGAGGTGTAACTATGAGAAATGTAGCAATAACACATGCTTTGGGAAAGCTAAATCTTATTGATTTCTCTACATGAAAATGTATTAGATAAAGTAATAGAAAAATATAACACTACATTCTAAAACTTTAAGAAACCAAGCATACATTGAACATATTGTCTGTGGATTTCTTTGAAAAGCAATTTACTTTACAAACAGAATTAAAATCTGAGCTGCACCTACACTCCTTCATGCAGAAAATGTTTGTTGTTATTCTGGATTTTGCTCTTAAAGTTATTTTTCAAATGTGGCAGCTGAATAGTTTAAATATTTCTGGTCAAACTGGGCTGGTGTGAAATTATGGATGGACTTAAAACATGGCTCATTTGTTTTGTATATGCTTTCAGTATGGGAACTAAAAGTAACATTTGGAAGCTTGTCAAAATATGGATGCTGGATTTTGCTGTATGGTGAAATGATTTATGGAACTTCCTGTTGTTTTGAAATAGGGTCCCACTCTATAACCCAGGCTGTTCTGGAATTTATTTGGTAGCCCAGGCTGGCCTTGAACATATGGCTTTCCGTCTGTTTCCATCAAGTGATAGGATTATAGGAATATGACATCTTCCCTGACTACAACATAGTGAAAGGATAAAAATCTCACTATACATGGCTTGTTTTACTGAGGGTTTTATTGCTGTGAAGAGACACCATGACCATGGCAACTCTTATAAAGGAAAACATTTAATTGGGACTGGCTCACAGTTTTAGAATTTTAGTTCATGGCCATCATGGCGGAAAGCATGGCAGCCTCCAGGCAGACATGGTGCTGAAGAAGGAGCTGAGAGCTCTATATCTTGATCTGCAGGCAGAGGAAGGGAACTATTTGTCACACTAGTTGTATCTTGAACATAGGAGACCTCAAAGCCCGCCCCCCCAGTGATGCACTTCCTCCAACAAGACCACACCTCCTAATAGTGCCACTCCCTATGAGCCAAGCATTCAGACACATGAGTCTATGGAGGCCATACTTACTCAATCCCAATCGTTGCATGTCATTTCAGTGTTAGTGCATTCATGTGCAAGCCATTCCTATATCTCATAGGAAATTAACATACATACATACATACATACACACACATATATACATACATACATAAAAACATACATACATACCACAGAGTCTCGTTGATGATGAGTCTTTTAGAATCCATGTAGATGTACTTGGTTTGAATTCTGGCTTTGTTGCTTATCAGATATCTGAACCTTAAGAGGTCACTTGATTTCTCTCATCTTGTTTCTTATAATCATAAAGGGTAATACTTAACACAACTCCAGAAGTGTAACAAGTGCCTCATAACTGATACATACTATCCCTGATTAGAGGTGCAGAAAGCCTACCTCATACGACCAGGGACTTGGAGTATCAGTAAGAATCACTCCAGGAGGATATGCTTCTGTCTGGATGGCTCATCTCCTGCTTCATGCCATGCCTGATTTTACATGCAGCTGCCACATTAAATATCTAAGAAGGTTATTATTCTATGAGGGAATCTCAAAGGCTAATTCTTTATTATGACTAAATGCAAAAGCATGCCCTGTTTAGAGATAGCCCAGTGGAGTTCTTAGATATACATAATGACCTGTGTTTTTGGAAGTATATGGAAGCATCGTTTATGAGGCACCAACCTATGCTACCCTGTGTACTATAATGTGAGTAAAATTGGGCCTTAAGACAGTCTTGACTGTTCCTGGGCTAACTGGCAAAAATTAACCAAATTCATATTATCTAGCTTGTCATTAATTTATTATTTTAATTAAATTAATTAATCTTTACCCTGCCCTTTTGGATAACTCATACTTTATACCTAGAGATCCAACCACTCTCCTACTTCTAAACTACCCTGAGTCTGTTGTTTTTCCCCAACACTCCCTAATCCTGTCTAACCCCTAAATATCCTAAGAGCAGGGCTGGGACACTCCCACAAAGCTTGTTACACATGCTTGTTAACCTAAGGCACTAGATTCAACTTGCAGTGGTAATGGTGTATTTATAATTCCTCTGGCACAAGGCATCTTGTGGACGTATCTTCCTTTATATAAACCCTAAGTTGTGCTACCTCAAAGGCTGCCATTGTTTAACCTTCATTCAAAGAAGGTTAAAGTGAAACTGAACAAAGTAGACAAAGATTTATATGTCTTGTTGAAAGCCAATTATTATCTTTCTCTGAGACTAATATTGAAAATGAACTTTTTAGTTAAAATGCTTTAAAATTAGATTTTTATGGTTACTTTTACATGGAATCATCTACATCTCTGAAGAGTGTTAAAGACTGAAGGAGAGAGACTTGTCATTCAGGCAGTGGAATTAGAGTCTGAAGGGATAGGCGTCTGGAATAGGCTTTTACCAATTCTTCTCTTTGTGAGAATTTACATGTTTTCATTCTGCTTTTGGGTTCTTGGGGACTTGTGCTTGAAGTTATTGACTTGAGAGTGCTCTCTGTGAGGCACTGAGGCTTTTGGGCTGATGGAGTTTGTTAAGGTGAATCTGTACTTTCTAACTCCCTAGAAACATCATATATTTGTGCTTATAGCATTCATTAAAACAAATCCACTCAACACTTCTATACTTTTATATGCAAAGCTACTAGGCAGATAGATAAGAAAAGACAAGAATTTAGTACTCTTCAGGTTTTTAATGATCTGTCAAAAGATATAGTCAGACATTTAGACCTGGAGTATTTTTGACATATAGTTTGCTATGAGTTTAAGTAAATGCAATATAATTTCCTATATTGCCATGTTTTTTTAAAAATTATTTTGTATGTGTGTGTTTGAGTCTATGTATTTTATGTGTATGCACATGTGATGCTCGTGCCTGCAGAGCCATAGGCCTCACGAGTCACTGGCAGATGGAAGCTGTCCAACTTTGGTGCTGGGAATTCAACATAAGCCCTGTGGAAGAGCAGCACATATTCCAAATGATCGAACCACCTTTCCAGCTGCTCAGTATTTCACATAGCAAAAAACAAAACATTTTAGTGCACCCAATAGAATATATGTGTTTACACGTCTATTGTTGTGGCTCAATATACTTCAAAACATATATGAACAAAATCTTAATAATTAGATTTTACACCTATATTTTCCTTGAAAATTCAATTCCATTCCCAGTCCCTTACAGAATTTTATCTTAATATAATGTAACTTCAATTTTAAAGTATTATTAATCATCATCTTAGAATATATTGCTGCAAATATGTATACATAAATAAATACTCAGGCATATATACATATACATAAAATTTAAAAAAACTTTCACTGTAAGGTTATAAGACTTACAAAAACATCATTATAAATATACATTTAATCAAAACAGATAATACAAATTGATAATAAAAAAATAAACTTAAAAAAATCTCCTTTGATAAATCAAATGGAATATCATGATTGAAAAAGTTGCTGACTTATCCCTTTGTTTAATATCCTGTAGTTTTGTGTCCTTTGGATAAGACATTTGTTAGATGCACCTAACTAATGAGGAATAAATTGTCTTCTCACCAAGTGAGCAAAAGTCTGAGGTGAAAGGTGATCGGATATGGGAGGAGAATCTTTTTTCTGTCTTTCTTTCTGATTTTAAAGTTATTGTCCATAGTTTATAATGCTTTCATATTGATAATGAACTTTATTGCTAATGGGACCCAAGTCTGAACCTGAACTCATTTACATATCCTAAGCACCTTAAAAACAGCCTGTAGGTTAGTCTAAAATTGTTTGATTGGGAGAAGAGGGGGGCTGGGAAGTCATAACACATGTGTGGAAGTCAAGACAACCTCTGGGGATTTTTGAGGCAGGGCCTCTCAGTATTTGTCTCTGTGCTGTGTGCATCAGGCTAAGTTACTCACAAGCTTCTGGTCATCTTCTTGGCTCTGCTCCCCACTTTTCTTCAGGAGTGCTAAGTACAAGGCATGCAACTAGATCCAGCCTTCTCATATGGATTCTATACGTGGAACTCAGGTTGTCAGGCTCCGCGGCCAGTGTTTTACCCCTTGAACCATCTCTTACCCCTGAAGGTAATTTTATACAATATTTTTAGCATGCTTATATCTT
Source organism: Acomys percivali (assembly GCA_907169655.1). NCBI lineage: Eukaryota > Metazoa > Chordata > Mammalia > Rodentia > Muridae > Acomys > Acomys percivali. The sequence goes on along the minus strand of OU015744.1, from coordinate 40,673,873 downwards.
GCCTAGGACCTATCACTTGCAGTCGGGAGTGGAGTCTTCCATTTGTGGTATGTTGGCGCCCCACGTTTCATATTTCAAGAATCGAGTGAGGCAGGCTGTGGGTAAATATGCTTTTTTTTTTTTTTTTTTTTTTTTTTTTTTGCAAAGCCTAGCAACATGAGTTCAATTCCTGGAACCCACATCACAGGAAGAGAAAACTGACTTCTAAGATTTGGCCACTGACTACCATGCACATGTGAGGCATGCATATACCCACCCACTCTCCCAACAAAGTGAAAATGTAAAAACAGAACAAATGAATGCACTCACACATTCATATACACATATGTGCAATGCAAACCCATTCATACCCAGGTATATCTATACATATATGTTGAATGTCACTCTCTGCAAAAATCCAGGGTTATCTGATCCAACTGGGATGGTGAAAGAATGAAGAAAAAATTGAACATATTGACACATAAACACAGAAAAGCCAGAGCTAGGAGCCCTGGGTTCCCTAATGGAAAGCTGCAGCATCCCGGAAGTTCACCATGCGTATCATATGCAGTTGAGCAGGGATGTGGGGTTACTGCATATAGCTGAACAAGAAGGCAGGTTTATGTAATCCTGTCAGAAGTATTCTGTGTAAAACAGCAGTGTTCAAGATGAAGCTTCCAGAAGGAGAAAGCTACAGTGAACGTTTTCTGTGCACACTTCCAACATTTCAACTTGGACCAGAGAAAGCTTTGCCATCCCTCGGAGCCTTACCCACAGAGGATTTGGCCATTCTCACAGGGCTGAGGCAGTAATACTTGACATGGCCATGTTCTTGTCAACCATACACAGTCACTCAAGACTTGCCTCACTTCCTACATTTGTACATGTTTAGGCACATATGTGACATACATAATCACTGGTCTTTGCTATTTGCAGTACCTATGTTTTGTAAAATCACTGTGAACATTGTGTTAGCCAATGCCATTGCTGGAAGGAATATTCAGAGTTAGGTTTTTACTAGTTTCTAGTTACTATATTTGATCAACTGATTGAGGCATAGCCTTTCTTTACATATATCTAAAATAAATATTTTTAAAGGTATCTTATTTTCTATTGCTTGAATTTAATTGCTTAAAATATTGTGTAATGATGTTTGATCAAAGATATTTCTTATGTTATACTTAGATATTGTTGATTCATTAACATTGGACTCAGAGGCAACAGCATTATAAGTCATGTCTGATTGACACGTCTATAACAAAAATATTTTCTCTATAAGAGCACATCCAAGAGAGGAATGCCTTAGCCAGGTAAGATTTGAAGTAGATAACATGTAAAACTTAGGATTCTGATATTTACCTGTAGCTGTGCTCAAAGACCAGGGTGAAGTCAACTGTGCTAGTCTACAAGCACCTGTCCATGTAAGAAATATGAAACTCAGAGTAAAAAAAAACTTGGTTATTCTTGTTTCACAGAGAATTAGTGGCATGTCTGAGCCTCACGTTTGGGCATGTATCCTGATTCCTTTTGGACTCTGTTACAATAGTACCTCACTGTTGGGAAAGACCATGTATGTCTTCTTATTTACAAGTATAGAATTCTGTTTTCTTAATTCCTAATAGTTATAATTGAAAACCAGAGGACAAAGACCATAGGTTTTGCTGTGATATGCCACTGGTCATTGTAGTGAGAATTTCGGAATTTTGGTTTCTTTAAAAAACAAAAAAATATTTTAAGAATCTTTTTGTTTTAATCTCAAGTGTGGGTATATGGGGCTGCTTTATAGCAGCTGACTATGCTAGGGTGGGTTGTTGGCTGTTGTTGGTTGCTGTTGGTCATGGTTTGCTAGGTAGTCATGCACAAAGATGAAACAACAAAGAAGAAGAAATTAGAAATCCTGATAGCAAAGATCAAACTTGCCTCAAGGAACTTGACACCCTCATCAGCAGGAAGTAGTCTAATGATACTATCGCCACTTTCTGACCACTGACTTTATTCAGGGATCTCTTTCCTTTCCTCTCTTTATTTTTTTTCTTTTATCTAGTGTTAAGGGTTTGGAAAGGTAGAAGAAAGGGGTGGAGAAGGATGGAAGAAAGAAGAACCCACAAAGAAGCAAAGTCTGGTTATAGATAATATTACGGAACTTACAATAGATTTCAATTGTTACTAGACATGAGAATCTCAATTCTTTTGTTTCCAAGTATTCTGAAACCAATGTTTCCCTCCCTCCCTATGACCCTTCCTTTCGTCCTTCATTTCTTTCTTCCTTCCCTCCATTCTTCCTTCTTTTTCCCCTCAATCTTCTCTTCTTCCTCCCCCTCCTCTTCTCTTTTTGTAAGAAAAGTAAAATTCCATCATCAAAATTCAATATACTACTCTAAAGCAAACTGTCAACTGGCCTATGAAAACTATCATTCTGACACTTTAACTGTATTAACATTATAAAAAAAACAAGCCATAAACCTGTAAGAAGCAAGCTGTGTGGTACTTTAGACACAGGGACCAGAAGCTCCTGAGCTGGCTTTGGCCCAAAAGCCTCTTCTCCAAGAACTAACTTTTATGATACCAGAAAGCACCATGCAAGCACTCAAAGAAGGAAAGCGAGAAGTGAGTGCCATCCCGGCATACCTTGGCAGTAATCAACAGCTCCCTTATTGGACTTATATTCATTTAACAAGAGGGAAACCATGTCTGGTAATAAAAACCTGGCCAACTATCTAGAGCTAGCTAAGTCATGGGCCTTGGAGGAGAACGTACAATTGCTACATCATGAAGGCAGCATAGTACTTGACTCCACTCTATATTTGTCTTTATACCAAAAGATAAGTGTAATCATCGAGGAACTCTCTCTTAGCAGCAGAAGGAGACCGTAACAGCAAACCATAATGAATCTAAATGCACAGCTGTGGAGCTCAGTCCCCATGGATACATTGACAACACCACTCCTACACCTAAGCTTAGGGGAAAATTGTAAAAGAGGGACAGAAAAAAATGGTCAGAACCAGGAGAACAGGGAGTCTCCTGTGAAACTGTCTCCTCAAAATGTCAGAAGTTACATCCAGAAAGTCTCACTAACATGATCTCAACAAAGATGGCACCCATAGACATGCTAGTGAAGATGAGGGAAGGCTCACAAGGTCTCAACCCTAGACAAAGAACTATAGATAACTGAGGAATTCGGAGAGTGGGAGATAGTTTCTTCCCAGGATGAAGACACCAAGGAGCTAGTCAACACCAAATGTTCAGCCCTAAAAACATATACATATACATACAAGTAACACTGACCAGGCTTTATTTATGTATTTAGGAATGTGTGTGTGTGTGTGTGTGTGTGTGTGTAGGAATATATACACAGTGATGTTAGTTCAGATGCACTAATCTTTCAAAAGCTATCACTTGTTGAATTTTAATAGAGTATCTGTGAAGTGTCAAGTATGCATATTTATAGATGTCTGAAGAAGTAATTAGAATGTGACTTCCTTTTGCAACTGCATGTGTGGGAGGTGAGGTTTCCTTGACCTACTTAAATCAAAGTAGCATGTTAAAACAGACAGTGCGAAAGCATCCTTGAGTACTCAGATGTCTTCCACTAAGTCAAACATAAGATATATACACACAGGAAATCCCTCAGGCCTTTTCTTTTACAGATTTCAGGATTAGCTGGGTGGGGGTGTGTGTCTTACCATGAGGGTACTACTCCCTTTATTTTATTTACCATTGGGTCTTTCTTTAAACTTTTCATCTCCTTGAACACAGGACTTGGCTCCATCATTAGACTCCCTGGTGCTCTTCTGCTCCTCAACCTGTGCATTTTATATTTCTTTCTGCCCTGAAGACTTTCATCACAGATCTGTATAAGAGTGGTCACTAATAACCATGTGACTAGGTTGTCTTGAAATGTCTTTTGCTGACGATGTTAGTCCAAAATGCTTTCATTAAGCCTCACAGCAGAGTCTTTGAACAAGGGCAAATGCAGCCACATCCTTTGTCAAACTATCCCAAGAATGGTCTCCAGGACAATTGATCATATGCTTTCCCTCTGAAAATTCTTGAGCTAGGTTTCCACAGTCTACATCGCTCTCAGCACAATTGCCTTCCAAACTCCTACTATGATAGCCCATTGAGACCCGTTTAAAGCATTCAGCTGCCTTTTCACAACAATACAGCACTCTGTGGTACCAACTTCTGCCTTAGTTACTGTTCTATTGCTGTGAAGGGACACCATGATGAAAGCAGCTTATAAAAGATAGCATTGAACTTGAGGCTTGCTCACAGCTTCAGATCATCACAGCAGGGAACAGGACAGCAGATGGACAGGTGTGGCACTGGAGAGCTTACTTCTTGATTCACAGGCAAGAGAGAGAGAGAGAGAGAGAGAGAGAGAGAGAGAGAGAGAGAGAGA
>OU015744.1:40619255-40656464 GCA_907169655.1 Acomys percivali | reverse complement strand
TGTGTGTGTGTGTGTGTGTGTGTGTGTGTGTGTGTGTGTGTGTGTGTTCGCGTGTGCGTGTCAGTGCGCGCACCCGCGTTTATTTTTGGCGTACGCACATTCCTCCGTAGCCTCAAGGTCGGCGACAACCCTGATCTGTAGGGGTCCCCCGCCCACCAGTGCTTCCCCCTCCAGCCAAGGGCGCGGGAAGGAGGAAGTCCCCCAGTGGTGGCGGGGCATCTTGGGGCGCCCTGCAATTTCAGCACTGTCGTGCTGGAGCGGGGACAAGCAGGCAGAAGCCTATCCCCAAAGGTGTGGACTTGGACCTTCACCAGTGGGCAGCTGGGGCCTGGCTGGTCCCAGCCGCGCCCCTACCCCGGCTCGCTGCCCACCCCCAGGGGCTCCTTGCCACCCCTTGGAGCCCTCTCTGCCAGCTGTCACGGAATTTGGCTCTGAGAGGCAGCTGGTCCTGGCCAGGATCCCTGGTCCATCTCAAATGGAAACAGTTCCTCCCGAGGAATCGGCCGGGAATCTCAGTGGAAACGCACTGGGGCTGGGCCCCCTGGCGTGTTTAACCAAGGCCAAGCTTACCACTTTGAGGCCAGGGATGCTTCAAATGGAACGGGATTCCTGGTTACAGACCCAGGTAAGCCCTCAACTAAGGTGGCATTGACTGGGGACTACAGTTTAATGGGACCAGCGTCCCCCAGGTAAGATAGAGAGCTTTGCCTTCCTTGCCTGACTCAGGCCTCTGACCATCCACAAAGTCTCTTCCCATACTGTTTTTGCCTAGCTTCCCCTGTGTGAAAGTATTCCCCTGTGCGGGTATGGTCGGGATTTCCTTGGGCTCTAATTTTAGTATTTTACTGTATACATTAGAAGGTCAATGCCATGGCTGACCTGAAGTACCCCCTCCCTCCCTCTGGCAGCTCCAACCCCCTCCTCCCTTGCTTTATTTCTCTGCTCCATTCTTTCCTTACCTTGTGCACCCTTGCAAATTGTGTTTCTAACTTACCTCTTTTCTCTTTGCAAATATGAGCCAGAATAAAGACAGGGAGGGAAGAATGTTGTGATTCTGTGTGATGCAATGTTGGGAGTATGGGGGGTGGTGGTGGTGGCTTGTGAAGCACTCACTCATTAAAAACCTGGCTACCTACCCGGTTTCTCTCCTTCATCGTCAGGGTGCCAGAATCATTTTCTGGACAATAAATTGCACCCCTATGCATGTCTGCCTCCTTCTCTTGGCTATGAGAAGCAGAACCTGCAATAGTAGGTGGGTGCTAAACTTGAGGGAAACTAGGGTGCTCTTGAGGTCCACACTACTTTGTGTCCTTTATGCCTAAGCCAAGGAAAGGTCATGGCAATGCAGAGCCCTTCATGATAACAGCTGCATTAATCAAGCGCTAGCTATACTTGTATTATTCTAAGAACTTTATGCATGTTGATTCAAATGTTAAAGCTCCTAGGATATCACACAAAACCCTCCTTTTTATAGCTGGAGCAACTCAGGAATAGATATGCTAAGTCATTTGATCATGATCAGGGTAAATGGAGACATTTAGATGGAAAGTCAGTATTATCTGGCTCTTGTATATTCTTAGCACATCGTGTGACTCTGTCTCTCATGTATTCAGGCTGTGCTAGATGCACTTCTAGCCACTGCAGGTAGATGAGTGAACAAAGCAACCAAGATTTTTGCATTGTATTTGAGGGAGACAGATTCAGTCAGTAAACAAGCTAGATGGCTCCAGATAATGACAGATCCACAAAGAAAAAACAGGGCAATGTACAAGAGTTAGCTCTGTGGTATGGGCAGGGGAGCAGGCCAGTTGGTAGAGTGTTTTTCTAGCACACAAAGCCCAAGGCTTCATCTTTTAAATCCTCTAATCCCAGCACTTGAGAGATAGAGGCAGGATCATTAATTCATAGTCATGCCAAACCAGGATACATGAGAGCCTTTCTAAGAAAACAAAAACAACATGAGCCATGAAAACCAAACTAAAAGTTTTCTCCACATGGAGAATACTAAGAGAAGCCTTGAAGAATGTCGATACAAATTTACTAATAAGCATCAGAAGTGATGGTAATTACCTTTAATAAGCATGCAGGTGAAGGTGAAGACCACACTGAAGTTCCTTTCATGTGTATTTGGTTGGCCCCAGATCAAAAGCATTAAGACAATGAGCAGAGTATATGGGTCCAAAAAACCAGAATACCTTGCTTCAGGAACATACAACTTTGGAAGGCACTAGGGCACCACATACTCTTTTGATCATTTGCCACATCTGTGATCCAACTCTTGAGCAAATGGGCACAGTTTCAATAACGGACAGGCATACAAACATACATTACAGTCTGGTTTCCAGTAAATGAAAACGTGGAAGGAATTGCAGTATCTGTTGCTAGGGAGTGGATAGAGTAGCATGGTGTTGCCACATGGGGAATATTATACAGCCACTAAATAAACAGGGTGCTGGGGAGATAGCTCAGTTGTGAAATGACTGCTGTGAAAGCACAAGGAATTGAGCTTGAATCTAGCACCTGTGTAAGAATACCGGGCATAACAACACACACCTGCAATCCTAGCACTGAGGAAGGAGGGAGTCAGATCACTGGGAGTTTGCTGGCTAACCAGCATAGGGTCCCTGCAAAGAATGGGCATGCTGGGAACTATAGGGAGGCCCATGCAGTAGTGGAGGGGAGAAAATGATGGCAGGATAGTGAGCTTCTGCAGCTTATTTGCTGCATAAGGTACTCAGCTTGAGGAAGGGTCAAGTCATAAAATCTAGCCTATCTCCCCCTGCCAGCAAGTGTCTAGGTGCCGGGCAGGGATGGGTGAATGCATCTTTCAAATTGTGGAGGGCTCTTTGGCCCCTGGTAACCTGATGGTGACTCAGGGAGGTAAAAATAGATTTGAAGAGAAGTGAATATATTTTTCAGATCTTAGAGTTCATATGACTAGACATCCGGGTTGATAAAGACAAGAAAATAATCAGAGATAATTCCTGGAGTTTCCTTTTTTCTTTTCTTTTCTTTTTTTTTTTTCTTCCCCACTCTCATGCGTTGTTTAACTGCAAGGACCTTGACTGTATATACAGAGAAAGGAGAACATAGAGGTTTTGTATTCTGAAGGGAAACCATATTTTGGACATATTAATTTAAAAATTAAAAATGGAAATGTCAGGGGAGGCATTGCTCATGATAAAAGGGACCAGGGACAATTTAGGACAAGGAACATAGCTGTGGAAGTTCAAGGTCGTCCTGCAGTTGTCGTGAGAGAACATGAAATCCTACAAACAGAAATTCTTCTTTCTTTCTTTCCCTCAAGCAAAGTATACAGGAGAATAGTTTATCGATAAGTATTTGGTGACTAGCTTGCAAAGATGGCTCTATAAACAATGGGGATGGGGGAATAGCCTAAGTTCCTGCCTTGCTGTTGTCTGAAGGCTGAGGGTGGATATCCTGTAGGCAGAAGAAAGTCCAATGGTGAGTGCAGCTCATTAGTAGGATGTTAACTGTGGATCCTGGGCTTAGCGTGGGAGTGGCCAGAGCTATTCAAATGAACCAGAATTGCCAGGGACCACACAGTGAAGAGATGGAGTAACCAGGAGAGCCTTGAGTGTTAAATAAGGAGAAGAAGGGAGTGCTGAGGCAGAAGCAAGGACATCGGCAGAGCCCATGGATGAAGAAAAATGTCACCACCAGGAAAACACAGGCCTGAGATAGTAGATACACCTTGCCAAGCAACAGACCCAATGTGCTTAGGACTCTTTGAGCCTCAGGGATCCCTTTCAAGGCCGCTCCAGGTAAGCCGAGGGACAACCACAAGAAGGGCCACAGTAGCTTAAGCTGTGTGTAGTGTTTTGTGACATCTTGAGAAAACGGTTGCTGAGCCACAGGGGATATTTCAGCCCCACTCTGGTAGGCCTGTTATGAAGTATTTGGTTGCATATGGCCTTCCAATGCTTTATAGGCACGCTCCCCATGCTAGGGCTGAGGGGCAGACTGCTCATCTAAGCTTCGGCCCTCATACCCTCCAGGGTGCCACAACCTATCAACTTGGTGACATCAAATTCCTTAGTAACGCTTGTCTCATTGCAATTATTCCTCTCTTTTTGCATTAAATGAATGTCGGGCCTTTTGTTCGCTCCTGCCTAGCATAATGTAAGCACATGGAATGTGGGCAGCGATGGTGAAAGTAAGAAATGAGGCAAGAGAGGTGGGCAGAAGGCAGTGGGTTGAGAGGTCACGGTGTTATCACTGAGGAGACAAGCTCCTGCGTTCTTCTTTCTGCAGAAGGTGAGTGCAATGGGTCCATTCTTGCTTCGGAATGTAGACTGGCACTCGCCCAGCAGTTCCAGTCTGGTTCCACATCTAGCCTCATTAGGTCATATGGAGTCTGGAAAATAGCGTAGCTTCTGGTGTAATACAGATACAAATTTTAACTATGATGATGTGCAAGTTAGATAGTGGTGCCTGGCATGTAATAAGAACACCGCGACGTTCAACTATGGGCCACTTCCAAGGCATTTCTTTGTCAATGCCTCTTTTGATGACCAACTTCAAGGAATGTTTCTTCTGAGAATCTAAGCTCTAGGAGTCGGAGTAGTAGCCAGTTTTGGCAGATGGGGAATTATTCCTGAGCACATGGGTGTTTGCTGTCCCGTTTTACACACTGTGCCACGTGGTATTCCACTGTCAGCTGGGAGTCTGAGAAGTAAGAAAGGATTCAGAATGTATTCATTCAACATTATGGAAACAGTAACCAGATGTCTGTGTAAGCAAAGAGAAAGTGACGGGGGTGGGGTGGGGTGGGTGGGTGGATATGGCCCAGTCCCTCTGTTCAACATGTTTGAAGTCTAGGAAAGGGGCAAATAGATAATTACCACAAAATATTCAAGGAGTCACTGTGTTGCAACTCCCTACCTCCATGATACCAGCATCTCACCTGGCTGGGAAGATTGGTGTGAACGTGGCCGTCATGAGGGGTCTCTTGTATTTACAAGCGAATTTACAGTGTACAAATTGTGTTCACTTTCAATCGCTCCATTAATATTTACAGCGTTCTGGCATAGGTAGGCGCTCTCATGTTTTATGAATGAAATTTAACTTCACAGAGCAAAGGTGTTTCTTGTAGGACACAGCCATGGTCTGTCCTTCTAGCTTCTTTTGCACATTGTTTCCATTCAAGGGTGTGTAGACTGCGATCCTTGTGGGGTGAGGTTTATTTTTAGAGTTGATGGCTAGCTTTGGACCTTTGCTCCCCATCTACTTCACGCTGATAACATGGCCTTTCAGGAAGGATGTGTACCAGCCCCTTGGTACTGGCTAGAGGGCAAAGCCAGGGGAGGCCATGATGGTTTCTAAGCTTATGTTAAATTAGTAGCCACTTCGAACATTTGGTTTGATAAAGCTTGGCCAGTCAAGCAGAGAAGATAGACTTCACTTTTCCTTTTTAAATGGATTATTTATACATTCTTTAGTTGATTATTTATGAAATATTTATATATCCTTTTATAGAACGTATTACTGATTAAACTTGTCTGTTGATTACTTGCATAAGGAATATGAGTTCTTTAGTGCTTTAACATTTAGCCAATAAAAATAAACCTAGATTTGTCACGAAACTGTGGCATAGGAAAATGAGCTTATGTGTCTCAGATCTACTGTTAGATTTTTCAACTCAGTGGAAGATGGTGTAACAAGTCTTCCTGCTGCCTGGAGAATCTGCCCATGTGGAAGGGCAAGTGGAGGAGGAAGGGGCCCATTCCTCATTATGTCCTACCAGTCCTGCAGTGCACTGAAGCCAGAGCTGGCTGCAGTCCACCAGAGGTACCCGCTCAGCAGCTGAGGAGTCAACCACAGCCAGTTTGACTCTATTCTATCATGGCGGGGCAGGCCTTTTGTTGTTGTTGTTGTTGTTGTTATTGTTTTAGATGAGAGGTTTGTGAAGAGTCACAGTTTATCAGAGGTGAGTTTTGAGAAGGTACTTTTTATTTCCATTTGCCTGGGCATGCCAGGACTAAGTGACATGCTACTTGACTGGTGAAGAAATCAGACTAAAAATTTTGGCTCAGTGAGCAAGGGAACCAATCGTAATGAGTAAAATATGGAAGTGTTTTAAGAAATGATTTTTGCTGAATATGGTGGTTCTCCTTCTTTGCTGAGGCAAAACACTGGGACAAAACCAAACCAAACCAAACCAAACAAACAAAAAACAAAATCCTTAGGAGAGGAAAGCATTTCTTTGGCTTGCATTTCCACATCACAGTTCATCCTCAGGGAAGGCAGAGTATGAACTTAAGGCGGGAACCTGGAGGCAGGCACTAAAGCAGAGAGCACAGTGCTGCTCACTGCCTTGTTCTCCATGTCTTGCTCAGCCTGTTTCTTGTACATCCCAGGCCCCCCTCTCTAGGGGTGATGTAGCCCACAGGGCTGGGCCCTTGCACACTGATCTGCAGTCAAGACAGTGTGCCACAGATGTGCCCGCAGGCCAACATGATGGAGGTAATGTCTCAATCATATGTAACTTTTCTCTTCTTGGACGTCTCTAGTTTGTGCTAAGTTGACAAAATCAAGCCACCACAGTAGTGCATCCTTGTAATTCCCAGCATTCAGGAGACCCCTGTAAAAATATGTCTAATTTGAGTCTACCTTGTGCTACGTAGTCAGATGCTATCTAAAAGGAAAATACAGTGTATGAAATTCTCAAAGAATTAACAAAAATATTATTTAAAAATCTCAAAATGAAGCATCTTTGTTTTGCTTTTGACATATCAAGAACCATTTTGTATTAGCATTTTCTTTATTAGCATTACACTCTATTTTTAGCAATAGACTCTAGAGTCGATTAGCATTAGACTCACATGGATTTATTAATAGACATCCCATAATAAACAGGTGAAGTTTTGAAAAGTTACTTTGGTTTTTTTTTTTTGTTGTTGTTGTCTTTTAAAATATTTTTGATGTTTATTTTTTGTTAATTTATTTTTATTATGATTTATTCACATTACGTCTTGACTGTACTCCCTTTGCTCTTATCCTCTCTCCTGTTCCCACCCTCCCTCCCCCTCAGCCTTATTCCCCTCCCCTGGATCCCTCACAGGTAGGGTCACTGACCACAGCCTATCATGTTTCATCCAGATAGCCTGCATCCTCTTCCTCTGTCTTCCCACAACACCTCTCCTCCAAGGAGCAGTGATCAGAGAGAAGGCACCATAGTTCCTGTCAGAGGCAGTCCCCACTCTCCCCCTCCCCCCATCCCCTTCTCCACGTGGAGAATGAGCTGTCCACCCACTACATCTGAACATCTGCTTGCAGTGTCTTTGGTTAGTGCACCAGTCTGTGCAGGTCCCCCTGGGTCTAGGTCCCTCAGCCTGGATAGTCTCCTTGTGGAGCTCCTGACCCACCTCCATGCCCTTCCGTCTACCATCTCTTCCCTCAGAGCCCAGCTGCAAGTCCCAGTATCTGTCCCCATCCCCCACTGGGTGGAGTCTCTCAGAGGACACTTATGTTGGGCTAATTTGTTTTAATCTTCACAATGATAGTTTTGATTTTTAAGGCAGTTAAAGGAGAGGGTATTAATTTACTTTATACAAGTTTTCATTGCTCAGAAGTAAATTTACCCTAAGCTAGTCCAAAAGAAGGTCATTTTGAAATCGCTGAGCTCTTAATGACTTTTACTGTGAATTCATAATGAAAAAAAAACAAGCATTTAGCCATAGAGAGGGCTTGGTTTTATGCTCTAAGTATTGACAGTTTTGGTGTATTCTGGAATATAGGCTTTACTCCCTGAAGACAGCTGGGCTCAGGTCTTCCTCTGTCCACACTCTGGTTTTTACTGTGGACCTAAAACTTTTTCTTCAGCCTCTGAGGTAAATGATTGACAAAAACGAAGGCCAAAATAACGATCTGCATTATGTGTCTGAGCTGCTGACTGCTCTTTGTCAAAAATGTCTCTGGCTGGAATTAGCACTGACTGACTCTCCCTGGTACCCGTTTTATATCTCTGTTGCTAAACAGAGACGTGATTTTGGCATGTGAAGGATGGCACAGGCAGGAAAAGGAAATCAAGGCAAGCATGTTTTGAGTCAGGCTTTTCAAAATCAGAATTCTGAGCATTACCCCTGGAGATTCTGGCCCAGTGTCCAGGGGAACATCTCCACATTGCCATTGCTAAATCGCTTTCAGCTGATGCTGATGTTGCAAGACCCTATTTCCCAGCTCTGTCTTAGATGATGCTCCAGGAGACACTTGAAGTGATGATCAGTGATGATGAAGGTGTATTTCAGAAAGCAGATTCAGCAGCCCATGGCCAGCCCAGCAGAATGAGGTGAAGCTGCCTGCCTCAATTTGACCCTCAGTATCCTGGCTTCAGCGCTGAAATTCTCGTATTCCCAGAAAGCACTGGTCTCTGATAGACTGAAACTTTGCCCCATCCCCCCTCCCCAACCCTGGCAACAGGCCTGTGATAGAAACTTTGTGGTGCTTGAATGTGAGTATTTAGCCTAAAACTTTAGACCCAGAGTATTTTAAGCGGTGCCATTGTCCCTGTGAAGTGACAGATAAGGCATGGAGCTGAGGTGTTGCTGCAGAGAGCCTGTGCCTTTGCTAAACCTCTTTCCTGGAGATAAAGGCTTACAAAAGTGTCTGCATGCTGGAATCACCTGGGGGAGCTTTCTGAAGAAAGAAATGCTTGTGATCCAACACCAGACCTTCAGAATTTTGTAGGTAAGTTTAGGAATCTTTGTAGCAGATAGCCTCTGAACACAGTAGCCACCAGTGTCTAGGAGCAGACAACGTTCTGTCTCTTGTCAGAGTGCTAAGGCCTCCATCTTCATCCCCTGGAACCACACTGTGGTTGTAACTTTATTTCAGCAACACAAAAGAGTTAACTGACATGGCGATTAGGGATGATTCAGTCTCCACACATAAGATGCTGGTCCCGAATTCATAGCCGTATGGGGCTCAAGCTTGCCTTGTGGAGAGCCGTACACAGAACCCCAGCAGGCCATTATGTGCTAGAGAGGACTTCTCGAATCTGCTCATATCATAGCTGCCTTTGGCACAGTGAGAGAGTGGGTCCAGGAGCAGAACTGTACACAGGCTCCCTGAGCCCCAGGAGTCAGACTCCCTGAACCCCAGTCACTGCTTTACTTCATTTAGCTTAAGGAGATTTGTTATAGAATAACGTATAGATACCATGCAAGTACATTCCTTGACTTTCTTGGCACTCATAGTACAATGAATGTTTTGAATAGCCCTGTTATCTTTACCCTAAAGTGAAAAGGGAAATTCACCCCATGTGACTTACTTCTTAGAAAGCCATGATTGTCATTTTTCTGAGTGTAATGATTGATGAAAGCAAGCAAAGATGTAGGCCATCAACAATGCCTTCTCTCTAGAGAGCAGAAGATAAGACAGTGTTTCTCAACCTCTGGGTTGTGACCCTCTGGGGTCTAATATCAGATATTTACATTATGATTCTTAAAAGTAGCAACATTATAACTACGAAGTAGAAAAGAACTAATTTTATGGTTGGGGGTCACTACAACACGAGGAACTGTATTAAAGGGTGTCAACGTTAGGAAGGTTGGGAACCACTGGCATAAGGTGATAGTCAAGGTGAACTTTGACCCTATGGAAGCAGAATCTGGCTACCTCTGCCATCTTCGTGGTTCCTCTGGAATCCAGGCATCCTGATGGAAGTCCAAGACTAGACGGGCATCTGTGAGGGGATGAGACCACTAGGAGAGACAGAAAGGAGGAAGACATTGAGGAAAACCAGAAAATGAATGATGCTTTCTGTTTTGTTCACTCAATTAATTTTGGGTTTTGCTAGGGCATCCCGAAGGATGCTCACCAAGCACATTCTTTGGCTGGAAGAACACATTAGCGTAGTTTCCCAGCCTTGCCTTGGCTGTATGCTCAGAGACGAATGCCAACATTAAATGCAATGTGACTCTTGACTGACCTTTCCCCTTCTGCTAGCATGCCAAACATCATTAATGCTCCATCATTGGCTGGACCAGTTCCAACAGCTCTGATTTCATCTTCTGCTGTTTTCTTTGACTGTTTCCTTGGGTGGGATGGAGCATACTCATCACCTTGGAGGGAAGCTAGGCACCAATATGTCCTTCCTCCTGAGCATCTGTCCTGCATGATTACACAACCATTCACTTCCCTCCAGAAGACTTTTCCTTCCCTTTTGCAATGGGGAAAATGGCTTGTAGTGTAAACACCGTGCCATGTCTAGTTATCGCACATTGCTGGCTGCCTCTTAAATGCCAGTGGCTTTCTGTGGTTATCATGTTTGTCTGCAAAATCCCCACCTGACCGTAGGAACTGTAATACAAAGAGTTAAAAATCTACTTAACATGCAGTTAACATCCAGTGCCTAATTTTCCTGAACATTCAATTGCACTAGCTTAGCACTAGTTTATCAGAAACACTTTTTTCCCCTTTACATTTTCTCCTGTGTACAGGCAATGAAGGCAATCTTAACTTGTAGAGTATGTGAAGGGGACTCTGCAGTGACCGTGTGTGTTGTCAGGCCGTTGCTTTACTTGCAGCTCAGATGAGTTCCCTTATGAACACTAAGGTGATCGATGGTAGTGATACCCATGTGTCACTTTTCTGTGGCATCATGTTCTTGTTCACTTCACTCCCATAGTCGTATTCCTAACTGCAAAGGAGGACAGCATTTATGGTGCAGTACAAGACAGGATGATTTGCAGAATGCTTCAAGTCTTTGTTCCTTTCCCAGGGAAAACATGGAAGTAAAGTTCTGAGCCTGTGCTGTTACTTTGTGACTTTTCAGTGTCATTGTGAAACAGTGACAGCTATTGGGTTCAGCATATTTAACTTTTATGAAGGTTCGGCTCACCTAGTGCAAATCCATATTCCTTGTGAGTATGGATTCCCACCAGGCCAAGTGTTGGTCTTTCAACCTAGCTAGTACTTTTTAGGTAGAAGGCATGCTCTGTAGGCAGAGCTATAGGTTGTTGTTTTAGGTCACACTTTGTTTTGCAAAGGAAAGACACCCAAGTCCATCTGCCTCAAAAAAGAGCAATGGTTGTTTAGTTCAGCACAAAGGCCAGAGGTGGGAGCAGTTGCCTCAGAATTCAATTAACTAAGTCAGAAAGAACTCCCCTACTCTGTCTTTCTGTAGTTCAGAGTTTTCTCTGTCACCAGAGCGCTTCATTTGCTCACATTGACTTAATTTTCCGCTGTGTTTGTGTTTGTGGCCCCATGACAAAGACCAGCAGGAAGACCTATGCTTCCAACACTCCAACCATTCAGAATTCACATGCCTCTCTGAAAACAGACCCAGAGTTCAGGGAGATAATCTTACTTAATAGTAGATGATAATATAATCCTAATAGTTAATAATATTAAACTTAATAATAAAGATGATCTTAACTGAACACAGAGACACTGGTGTATAAGCTGGACAGCAATTTATTATTTTACAAAGAACATGTAAACGATTCCAAATGTTAGTGTTGACAAAGCAATGTGTTTTCCCCCAAGACATAGCACAAGGAAATCCAATCATAAAAAAATCTAATAAATGAAAATAGATCAAAACAAAAGTAGATAGTGTCATGGTCTACAGTGGAATCTGCCACAGGGGCTAGACACCTGGGCTTTCCAGGGTCAGAGCAACATTAGTTTAGATATAACCTCAGAATGTGTGATATTTAGGCTTCTATTTTCATAAAAATCTCCTTGGAACCTGATGAAGTGTAGGTATCAGGCTCAGTCTGGTTTTGCTTCTACAGCGTGAGAGTTTTTTGAGCTGATTAAACCTCTGTTCGCACAACCTTTAGTCTTACAGAATGTAAGTGAAAAGCATTCTTTCACTCGTAAACACTCTGCTTTTGAATTTTTTATCGTAGCTTTCAACTTAGGATATCTTCAGATTCACCTTAAGCATAAACTCTTGATTGGTGGAAGTAAATGTATCTAGACTACTATGAAAGATGAAAATGTGTGTGCATAAGGAAGGGATTAAACAAAGTCATCTGTATATTCATGAAGATATATTTTCATTATCTTGTGTGTATCCATTCATCCCCACTTATCTAACCAGAGGCCTATATAGAATGCAGATAGAACTTTTTTTTGCCTATACAGAGTGATAGGGTTCACTAACATTTTCATGCATATATAATTTTATAGTTCATTTTTAATTGCTCATCACACACTGTCCTTTCCTGCCCCTAACCCCTCTATGTCTAGTCTCTTTTCTTTTTTTTCCTCCCTCCTTCCCATTTTCCCCTTACTTCCCTCCCCTATGTAACTGTGACTGAGGGGGACCTCTTCCCCCTGTATCTGCTCATAGGGTATCAAGTCTCTTCTTGGTAGCCTGCTATCCTTCCTCTGAGTGCCACCAGGTCTCCCCATCCAGGAGATGTGGTTAAATATGGGGCACCAGAGTACGTGTGAAAGTCAGTCCCCACAGATCTAGCCAATAGACAGGACATTCTTTTCTCTTCTTAAGTAGTCCCTCTTGCTGCAGTCATTCTAAACATATTTCCTTCCATTGTCCCTCTCTTTAGAACTCTTCCAGAATATAGTCCATTTTATATTTCATATCACACACACACATACACACACACACACACACACACACACACACACACACAAATCTAGATTCCAAATATTGAGACCACACAATAATTGCTTTCTGAGTATGGCTTATTTCACTTAATATGATTTACAATTCCATCCATTTTCCTGAAATTTTCATAACTTATTTGACTTTACATCTGAATAAAATACCACTTTGCATATGGACCACATTTTCTTTATCTCTACGCTTGGCAATTGTGAATAATGCAGTGACTAACATGGATGTGCAGGTATCTCTGCAGTGTGCTGACTTAAATCCTTCAGATATACTCCCAGGATTGGAGAGACCCAAATGACAGCTCGTTTTTAGTGTCTCAAGAAATCATTATATTAGTTCTGTAGTGGAGGCCACACAAGGTCATATTCTTATTTGGTGTGAGAAAGCCTTCTGTTTTTTTTGTTTTGTTTTGTTTTGTTTTCTCTCAAGGCCTTGCCAGCACTTGCTGTGATTTTATTTTTTTCCTTAAAATTTTTTATTAATCCTTGGAGAGCTTCATATATTGTATTTTGATAATATTCAAACTCCTCTTAATGATAGCCATTCTGCTTGGGGTGAAATGGGTTGTATTATTTGCATTTTCCTGATGGCTAAGATACTGAACAGTTTTTCAAATATTTATTAATCATTTGCATTTCTTTCTTTGAGAACTTCGTCTTTTAAAAAAATTGGATAATCTTTGGTGTTTAATTTTTGGAGTTATTTGTAGATTTAGTTATGACCTCTTATGGGAAATATACATGGCAAATATTTCTCTCCCATTCTCTGACCATGTTTCACTCTGCTCACTGTTGTCCCTTTTCTATGAAGAAACTTTTTAATTTTATATAATCCTATTTGTTTATTATTGGGCCTTTTCCCTTGTGCTATCAGAAGCCCTTTCAGATGTCCTTGCTTGTACTTATATCTTAAAGTGTTTGCCATGCTTTTGTCTCGAAGTTTCTGAGTTCTAGATGTTCCATTAAAGTATTTGATTAATTTTGGACTGTTGTTCAGCATGAAAAAGAGTCATACTTCATTTTTTATGTGTGGATATCTGGTTTTCGAGCACCATTTGCTGAGGAGGCTGCATTTTCCCAATGTGTGTTTCTGACAAGTTAGTCACAGAATAAGTGGCTGTTGCTTTGTGGCTTTATTTCTAGGTTGCCTACGACGTTCACTTGTGTGTCTACCCTTGAGCTGGCACCGTGTTGCTGTGTGTCACTATGGTTCTGCAGTCTAATTTGAGATCAGGGATTGTGAGAATTCCAGCACTGATTTTTCTGCTTCTTCTTTCTTTGGCTCTTTGGAGTCTTTTCTGCATCTGTATGGATTTTAGGATAGATTCTTTTTATTAGGATTCTATGGAGAAACTCATTCTCACTTACATGGGAACTGCATTGAATCTACAGATTGCTTTAACAGAGCAAATAACATGATACTAATTCTGCCAATGCATGAGCATGGGAGGTCATGATATTTTCTACTATCTTCTTTATTACTTCCTTCAGTGTTTTAAGTTTTCATATAGAAGTCATTTGCTTCCCTGGTTAGATTTACATTTCCTAGTTTCTTTCCTCTTCTTTTCTTTCTTAAAAAAATCCATTGTAAATGAGATTTTTTTCTGATTTCTTTCTCAGCAAGACTGTAGTTAGTATATAGATGGGCTCCTGATTTTTGAGTGTTGATTTTGGACCCTGTCACTTTGCTAAAAGTGTTAATGAGATATGAGTTTCCTGTCCATCTTTAGGGTCTTTTAAGCATAACGTATACCTTCTGCTTCTGATCCTCTGACTTCCTCAATCCCAACTGTATGTGTTTTATTTCCTTCTCTTGTTTATTGTTCTAGCCAAGACTTCCAGCACTGTATTGAGTAAAATTGAAGACTGTGGGCATCCATGCTTATTTTGTTCTTGACTTTAGAGGAAATACTCCCTGTTTGTTCCCATTTGGTGTAGTCTTATTGATGCTTATTTGGGATTTCCTATGTTAGTTCTCAAGGATCGCTGGTCTACCACGTGAGACATAATGGGATCCTTCCTTTATTCATCTCACTCTCTTGAGTTTTATTTTAATGTTGTGATTGAGACCATCTTTTTTCCTGCTCTGTGTATAATGTGCGCCTTTGAATGTCTTTTGCAGCTCTGCTTTGTTGGTCACGAATTGTTATGCTTATCTTTGAAAAGCCCTCATTTTTTCTATGAATTAAAATTATCTTTGCTGGGTATAGCAGTGTTGGTTGGCAGCTACTTACTTTCAGAGACTGAAATATATGTCCTGACATTAAGAGTTGCTAATGAGAGGTCTAATGTTATTTTCTTGTGTTTGCCTTTATTGCGTGAGCTAGTATATTTCCTTTTACAATCTTTAAATATTTTTTTTCTTTGTGTTTTTGACATTCTAATTGCAGTATGTTTTGGAGAGGTTATTCTCTGGTCATGTCTATTTGGTATTCTGCATAGATTTTGTCTTTTGCTATCTGTTTCTCGTTCTAGATTTGGAAACATTTTTCCAGAGTTCTTGGATGTGTGCTCATGTTAATTTTCCTTTTATTCTTTTACACATGTGTGGGGGTGTGCAGATGTATTGAGGTATTACATGTGAGCACATGCATGTGGAGGCTAGCGGGTCACTTCAGGTGTCATCCTCAGGAATGCCAGCCACCTCTTTTGAGACAGGGTCTCTCATTGGCCTAGAGCTCACCATTTAGGGTAGACTGGCTGTCCAGAGAGCCTGGATACCCACTGTCTGTGTGTTCCTAAGAGTTAAGATTGCAGATGCTTTGGTTTTTCACTTGGGAACTGAGGATTAAACTCAGCTCCTCATGTTTGCAAGACAAGTGAGTTACCAGGGAGCCACCCCCAGTTCTTTCTTTTCCTGACATTTAAATATAGCACTTATCCCCCACTCCTGGTATTGTTTCCTCTACTTGCTCAAGTCTATTGACGATATTTTTCAATGTTTTTAAATTTTTATTAATTTATTTTTTATGTTCAGTGTCTTTATTTTTTCAAAATGTTAATTTCCTTGCTCATTTCCCCTCTGAGTGGGTCTTTCCACATCAATCAAGGCAGTCGGGGCACTTCTTCTCTATTCAAGTTATCCTAATTTGTGGTAAGTTGACATCAAAATCAACCACATTATTTTGTGTTTTGTAATTGTTTTTGCGAAGAGGGTATAAGTGATTAAAGGTAAGCCCTGAGTATGCTGGCAAATGAGCTCCCAGAGGGCTGCATTGTCCTGTGATTTGTCATAAAAATTGAGCGAGGTATTGTCACAATGTATTCTAACAAAAAGATACATTTTAAAGGAGACTGTAGGTATGTTTCAATAAGTGAATATTATAACAAAGTTGCAGAGGTCATGGTCAATTGTTAATGATGGGGAAGGTATTTAACTTCTTATTATTGAAACATAATACAAATTAGTTTAATAAGTGAGAAATTATATTGTCATCAAATATTCTAACAAATGAAATTTTCTATAGTGCTTATACTTCATCACAGTGGAATAGGTCAATAATCCACAGAAGATAACTATTTAATAAATTTCTTATTTTAAATATTTCTTCCCTTTTAATTTATCTTGTTGGGCAGAAAACTCAATTTTGAACTTACAAAATATAGGATGAGTGTATGTTTACCAGAAAATGTAAGGCTACACATGGTCTGCAGGTTTTTCACACTCTTGGATTCACCACTTTGAGTCAGTTTACCTGTTTGTCCCCAAGACTTCATGTTCAATTTGAAAGGTATACACATGATGTTTTATACAACCTCCAGGATGGATGGCCCTGATTGATGGCTCAGGCTTTTCTTTCACGCTGGCACACACTTTCACTCGTGGGCACATCTTGCCTGCAGGTTGGTATTGTGGCTGATAGGATTCACAGCTGTGTAGTACTGTGACAATTCTGCCCCAGAAGCGTGTATGTCCTCATATGGCACTATGTATTTGGCATCTTATAACAGCATACATACACACTAGCAACAGGAACGTCCAGTTTGTGTCTGGCTTGATTTCTCTGTGTCCTACAACCAATGTATAATATCAGGTTTTACTCCATTGCCTGCAACGTAATACTCAAATGCTTCACAGGGACCACTGTTTATTAATAGCAGTTTTCTCTGGTCACTTACGAATAGGATACCTTTTATCAAAATTTATAAGGACTGACTCAATCTATTGTATGTGTCTGTTAAACCCAGGGCTGTTGTAATAATATCACCACTCTCTGATCCAAAGTTGCATTCGTTCTGCTCTTAGTTTGTGTCCTTAACTACCATGGGCTCATTAGAATAAGCCCATCAGTTGAGATCAGAACCATAACATCAGATCCAAGATGAACATGGGTTTCCTTTACTTTGCTTGATTGGATTTCGATGATGGACTTTTCAAATATCCTTATCATTGACCTAGGTCCTCAACTAGCTATTCTATCAATATATCCATCCTCTAAATATTTGTCCTGGGTGTCACTTTTATTATTATGTCTCACTGATGGCTTCCTGTTTGTGTGATTGCTATCATAACCATGGTAGTAATATTTTCAGAACCCAGTTCAATGTGCGTTGAAGAGCTTATCATTCACAGTCCCATAGACCTAAACGACACTGCAAAAAGAACCCTTGCTCTGTCCTTCTGCGACTAAACACCAGGTCAGTTGAGCACCATGTTTAACACTACTTTCTGGTTCTATCTCTCCCCAGGGCCCTTTGAGAAGTGGTGCTAAGGAATCCTCTCCCTTATATTCCCAAAGCCTAGCACAGCATTTGACGAATAGTTGGCCTTCACTGAAGGGAATGGAAGGCCACATACAAATAAAGACAATTCAGGATATGCAAAGCAACACTGAGAAACAGGCATATAAAGACTGCACTTTGTCTACTCTAATGCATGATTTCATTGCAGTTTGTTCAGATGATATTGTTTTTACCTTCGAGTTTCTCAGTAGTTCTCTCTAGATACAGATATTTTTTCTTCAGAATTTCTAGGGACGCATAGAGGCTTCTACACATTACTTTTTAAGAAAGGTACTTGTTGCCAAGTACTTATTGCCTGTATTCAATCTTCAAGGCCCACGTGGTAGAAGAAAAGAACTGACTTTGTGAGCTGTTCTCAGGTCTTCGTGTGTGTGTGTGTGTGTGTGTGTGTGTGTGTGTGTGTGTGTGTATGTGTACACTCACATGCATATGAATGCATGTGTGTGCACACACAATCATGCACATACATATACACAAGTAAATACGTATACACAAGTAAATAGATAATAAATAAATGTGGTAAAAATAAAAATAAAATCGGAGATAGGCATGTAGATGAGTTGTGACAGTGCTTGTCTAGCATATGAAGACCTGAGTTCAATACCCAGCGCCACATAAACCGTGTGGTGGCACACACTTTAATCCTACAGTTGATAGCGGTATCAAGAGGTATATATGGAGTTTGAGGTCATCATTGACTAATATCAAATTTGATGCCTGCTTAAGTCACATAAAACCATTTTTTTAGAAAAAATATGCATATATATACACCTTTACTGTATAACATGAATATGAATATATATATATGCTTTTTTTGGTCAAATTTAGAACTTTCCTGGCTACATTCTTCAAAAATAATTTTTAACAAAGCATTATTGCTCTTATCTTATGAGGCTATAAGGAAGCAGTATTAATCTGCTTAACCAAAGTAGGTGAAATACTCTATGGCTCTGAGCATGTGTGTTGATTGCTCTTGATACTGTTAGCTTCACCATAGTACCTCTCTCATCATGTTATTTAAACTTTCATTAGCAGAGAAATCTCCATGACTTATAAATGTTTGCACTTGTTGATCAAGGAAAGAGACAGAGGAATAGCTAAAATGAAAACCTTCACAAGAAGGCTGATACCACAAATTATTAATAGAATCCTCAAAGAATCAACAGTGTCTTCCTTTCAAGTTCTGACAGATATCTAAGAGCAAGGCCAATGGTTCGAGAGGGCTGCCAGGACGCCCAACCAACAATTCCAAGGAAGGTGTCCTGCATTAAACACTGGGCTTTCATTTGGCAATTTATGGCTTCTGGAAAGAGTATTGTTTCCATTGTAGAGTAAGTTCACTTCCATTCTTTAGTTTTTTTTTACAGAAACACACACATACACACAGGTTTTGAACGTTTATAAAATAATACCTTTCCGTATAGCTTTTCACTTTTCACACATGCTTATTATTACTTTCTCCTCTTGCACCTCCAGCTCCCTCCCCTCTTATTCCCCTCCCCCCTTACACTCCACCCGTATTATTTCTCCTTTAGATTTCTTATTGCTTGCCTTCTACTCTCCCGTCTTTAAAATGGCGCTGCTCGTGTTTTCCATTCTCTCACACTGCCCTGCTCCTGTTGATGGGGCATGCTCCCTTTGAAGAATTAGCTAACTGACAGGATGGTCCTGTGTAGGAGAAAATTAACTCTGAAGTCGTTCAGCTGTCCAGAGAAATTAATGTTCTTGGAGGAGCCTGAGGACACTCAACATTAAAAATAACATGGTAACAATTTAATGGCGGAAAGAAGAAAGCCAGTCACTTTTAAGTGACAGTCTGAACATGAAATGAGACCAGAGGAGGCTGTTTAAATATGCAAAATTACCTTAACTTTGAAAACAAATTGAAATTCTACAACCATATTTCTTACAAAATTTACCGGTATGCATCCTGCTAATTCAAAAGATGCCAAAAGGCAGGACCCTCCCTCCTTGTCTACTTACTTCCTGTCTCTGTGATGTCTCACAGCCCTAGGTCTATGGGTAACTTGGCCTGGGG
Source organism: Acomys percivali (assembly GCA_907169655.1). Taxonomy (NCBI): domain Eukaryota; kingdom Metazoa; phylum Chordata; class Mammalia; order Rodentia; family Muridae; genus Acomys; species Acomys percivali. Next base: position 40,637,071 of record OU015744.1, on the reverse strand, counting down.
CCCTGGTGATGTATAAGACTTGGGTGTTAAATGAGCTATGCCTTAAAAGACCCGAGTCAGGTGCAGTGTACATGTCCAAGCCCTACTTGCTCAGATGTTGAAATGGGAACATCACTTGAGTCCATGTGGACAACATATCATGACCAGGTCTAAAAGAACCTAAAAAATTAGAAAAAGAAAGAAAGAAAAGAACAGAAAAAGAAAGAAAAAACACAACAACAACAACAAAAAAAGAAAAAAATCAAACCAAACAATTAAGTAAAAAAAAAAACCGAAGCAAAACATAAACAAAAACAAAAATCAGAAGGCTGTGGTATAATAAAGACTAGAAATGGGAGAAATGAATGTATATAGTTTGCAAACATAAATTTTTCTACAGATCGTCTCATTTTGTTAATAACTGTATCTCATGGTCAGTGAGGTAGATTTCAAAAACTTTAGTTAAGCAAAATCAACAAAAACAAAACCTAAACATTCTAATAAATTAAATAACATATTTTTTATCTTTTTGAGCATTTCCCATAATGTGTTTAGATCATTTTACTCTTCTTCCCAAACTCTTCCCAGATCCTCTCTCTCTTGTCTACCAACTTATATTTGTATCTGAAAATAATGAAAACAAATGTATGCTGCTCAAATATCCACGCATGTGTGGCCTTGTACTGGCCAATATTGACTTAGCAGCAACTATGCTCTTAGAAAAAAAGCTGACTCTCCCAGTTGCTAATACAGCCAGTGACTCTTTGGCTAGGGGAGGGACTTTGTACTGAATTCTAATTTCCATGCTAGAGTTTGATCTGGATTAGCTTTGCACAGATATTGTGCCTGCTGCCACAACCACAGTGACTTTATATGTGCAGCTGCCCTGTTGTGTGTACAACAGAGTTTCCCTGTAGTTATCCACCACCTCTGGCCTTTACACTCTTTCTGTCATCTCTTCTGCAGTGATGTCTGAGACTTGAGAGGGTGTTACCCTGTATTTGCTCCATTTAAGGGGGCGCATTCTGCAGTATTTTGTTCTCTGTACCTTGACTAGTTAAGGCTTTGTTAATCACCACCTATTGCAAATGGAAGCTCTTTTGAGCCCTCAGAAGTTAGTTTAATACTACAAGCACTTAGTAGAATAACAGTAGGTTCCCCAGTGGGCTTATGATCTGTCTATCCATAGGTTTTGGACCAGTAATGGTACAAGATATGGAATTCACCCTAGGGAGCAGGACTTAAATCCAATTAGAAAGTGGTTGATTACTCCCACAGTGTTGCTATTATTGCACCAATGGGTATGTCTTGCCAAGCCAGCTATTATTGTAACTCTTAGGGTTCACAGCCAGGAAAAAATTGATAATTACTTTTCTCCTTCAATATCCTGCCTAGCACCATTCCAGTCAGTAGGAGTGAAGCATATAGGTTCAGGCCAGTTTAATTTGACATTGTTATATAATTCAACCATATAATATCTTCAGCAATAAGGTCTTACTATCAAGTTCTGAAGCTTAACAAAGACATTGACAATAGCCGCTAAAGTTTGTGGCTCTATGGGACCTCCCTGGCCACCAATTTCAAAAGAAGAAAGCCATTCCTGATACTGGCCTTTTTTATTTGTTAGTCTGTGGGTATCTACTAGGGTGTCTAGTTGTCCCATTATACAGTAACTCCATTCTAAATATATATATATATATATATATATATATATATACACACACACATATGTGTATATATACATACATATATACATATATATTTTTCTTGATCTGAAAACTCATATATATTTATGTATATACATGTATATTAGTAAATATACTGTATATATCAGTGAAATATGGATAGAATTTTTAAACATTTTGTACAGATTTTATTTTTACATTAGACTACAGTATAATGTTTCCATATAAGATTTTCATACATATTCTCCCCTTCCGTCTTTCCATATTGTCCTGCCCTTTCTCTTTCTCTATTATTTTTTTTAGCTCCAGTTTTTCCCCCTTCTTTTGGATCTAGTCTCTTCCCCTCTCCTTCACTTAAAGCCTCTTGTTTCGATCACAAAGGTACATTTTTAGTTTCCTGGCTTTTTTTTTCTATTTTTTAAAAATTATTAATTTATTGAGATTACAACTCAATTGTTATCCCATCACATATATCCTCCCATGCCTCCCTCCCTCCTGCTTTCACCCTATTCCCCCCTCCCCTAGGTCTAAGACAGAGGAGGACCTCCTCCCCCACTATATGGTCATAGGCTATCAAGTCTCATCTTGGTAGCGTGCTTATTCTTTCTTTGAGTGCCACCAGGCCTCCCCACGAAGGGGATATTGTCAAATATGGGGTGCCAGAGTTCATGTGAAAGTTAGTCTCCACTCTCCACATAACTGTGGAGAATGTCCTGCCCATTGGGTAGATCAGAGTAGGGGATCGATGTTTACTATTGTATTGTCCTTGGTTAGTGCAATAGTTTGAGCAGATCCCCTTGGGCCCTGATCCACCAATCATGATGTTCTTCTTGTGGGTTTCTAGAACCCTCTGGGTCCTTCTATTTCCCCATTTCTTATATTTCTCTTACCTAGAGTCTCAGTGGGATATCCTCACATGTATCCCAATCTCCTGGTAAGTGAAGACTTTCGTGCCTTTTGGGCTAGTGCCCAATTATAAGTGAGTATATACCATGTGAGTCTTTCTGCTTCTGGGTTAACTCACTCATTATGATCATTTCTAGCCCCATCCATTTGTCCAGAAATTTCTGGATTTCTTTGTTTTTAATAGCTGAGTGGTACTCCATTGTGTAAATGTATCACAGTTTCTTTATCCATTCTTCAACTGAGGGACATTTAGGCTGTTTCCAGGTTCTGGCTATTATGAATAAGACTGCTATGAACATGGTTCATAGCCAGTTTCCTGGCTTTTACATGTTTCCTCCCATCTGGATATTCACATTTAGGAATTAGAGGCTAAGATCTGCATATGAAAAAGAAAATACAAGGCTTGATTTTCTGAGTTTGGGTTATCTTGCTCAATATAATGTTTTCCAGTCCATCAATTCCCTTAAAAATCATAATTCCATTTCTCTTTATAGCTGAATAAGGTTTCATTGTATATGTACCATTTCCATTATCCTTTATTCTACTGATGGACACCCAGGCTCATCTCATTTCCTAGCTCTTGTGAAGAAAAAAAAAAGATAGTGATAAAGAGAGATGTGCAAGCAGAGATATGAATGTCCCAGCTGGCTTTTATTGAACATGAATCTCTTAAAGCTGCCATTGCTTAAAGGTATCATCGCTCAGGAATTTCTTAAAGCCATGAGTGACTGACTACCCTGAGGCACAAGTAACAACACAAGGGGACGGGAAGGGAACTTTAGCAGGGAAAGAATATGGAAGACAGAAGCAAACCATCTCTGACAAGATTTTTTAGTTTCTATATCTGTGTATAACTTTAGATGTTGTCCTAAAGGCTGAATGAGGCTAAAAGTGTCTTAATTCCTCTTGATCTGAAAACTCAACTTTTACTGCACAATAAAACTTTACTATAAATACAGCTTGTAAAGTACATACATAATTAATCTTATATTAATTAATCATATATTTCTAAACAAAGAAGGCATCTCCTTGGTAAATTGAATCTGGGAATAAATATAAGATCACACTGGCTGGGCAGTGGTAGTGCATGCCTTTAATCCCAGCACTCAGGAGGCACAGGCAGGTGGATCCCTGTGAGTTCAAGGCCAGCGTGGTCTACAAAGTGAGTCCAGGACAGCCAAGTCTACACAGAGAAACCCTATCTCGAAAAAATAATCACACTGATGGGGGAAAATCTGTATTTTTGTGTGTGGCAGGTTTTTGATTTGTACCATTAACCTCTATGGCCATTTCTCACCTGAGATATATCCTGGAGATGGAGCTACCACTTAGGCAGTTTGGGACAATTTGGAAACCCAGGCTTTCTCTTCTCCAGCCAGGAGGCTGGTAGCAATCAGAAACAGTGCATGCCAGAGTTGCAGTCGGTGCTAGAGCATCTGCCTGAGCTCAGGTGCTGTGTGCTTCAGCATTTTGCTGGACCCAGAGCCCTGCCCACATGCAGAGCAATGGCTCAGTATAACAGTAATACAACTGGGTGCAGGCATCCACAGTTACTACATATATAGTATGTAGTGGGGCTGTGGAGTGGCTGTAAGGTTAGCAGGGAAGACAGGATATGGCATATATGACACATGTGTGTTCGTATACCGGGACCTGAAGCAGGAAGGACACCTTCCTGCATCTTGAGCTCTTCTCTCTACTTTTGGATATTTGCATCAGGTGATAGATGGGCTTTTGAAGTAATCCCTCCCTCTGTCCCTTCTGCTCATTGGAATGATAATTGTAACAGGTGCATTCACAATACACAAGAATCAGAGAGAACAGGGACACCTGCCTCCCTGGACTGCCAGAAGACTCAGATAGAAGGATATTCATATAAAGCAAGGCAGACGAGAGTCACTCTGAGGCAGAGGGAAAGGTGTGTGGGAAGTGAGGAATAGCTCTCCTCTAACTCCAGGGCTGCCTGGCCAAGGCAGAGATCATGTGGTATTGAAAGTGTGGTCCTTTCCTGCTGATCTGGCCATTTTCTGCAGTTGAAACAGATGTCAGTGGTGTATTTCTTTGGCCAGATGTATTGACTTATTTTAAATATAGCATTAAAATACTCTTCACTTTTATCTTTGGGCCTATTTTAGAATCTGTGTTATTGATTCAATAAATCCATGTTATTGATGTATAAAAACAGCATTTGAAGAAAATGACCAGTGTGGTTACAGTGAAGATTCAAGGAAAAGATTCATTGTGCAAGGGTAGTACAGGAAAATCAGGGAAGTCTAGTTAGAACATTTCAATTTCAAGCTTCTGATGGGTATTAAAAAATGATTAAAAGGGATTTAAAAAGTAATGAAAATACCTTGAGGGTGTCACCTTAAATTAGGGATCCAAAATTGAGAATCATATCAGCACTTTAAGGTATATTAGGACACAGAGCACACGTGACTACAGTGTGATGACCTTGATGGTAAATTAAGGACGGGGCTGCTTATTCCTGTCCTAACACAGTATCTGGTGTGCTTTGCTTTGGAAGCTTTGTTTCCTGTCAATGTTCAATAATTTGTGTACTCAGCGCTTGGCCTGTATTGTCGTGGAGTGAGGTGTCTGGAATTCTAGAAGAAGACTGGGTAGCATGTAAGGCTGTTTCTGTCATGTTTGACTCCAGTAAAGACACATGGTGGATAGAGGACAGAAAATGTGATAGATATTCTTTGAAATTGGATTAAAAGGATGAATTTCTTCCTATGGGATAAAAGGTGTTTTACAGGCTTCTTAAAGTTTCTTTCGAGAGATACCAGGAAGAGTGTTTGAAACCAGAGAGCCTGGACAGTGTTGTATGGGTGTATATCTTATGTCTGGAGCAAACAAGGATAGAGGAAGGAGTCACTGGAAAAAAGTGAGACCAGAAATGCAGAGCTAGGCCACATTTCTGGGGCATTGTGACTTCCAATCCAGAATCTGGACATGATTCATGTATACAGAGACTACTGACATCCAGTACAGATAGGGGCATCTGCTAGAATTAATGTCATTTTTAACACCATGGCTTTTATCTTTGTGACCTGACATGAGACATTCAGGTGGAAATTCTTCCTATGGTGTTCAGACCTGGCCCTTATGAACCAAGTACTCCCACTCTCTTCCAGTACATCCAGCATCAAACAAAACAACAACAAACAAACAATAACACCAGCAAACTTCACAAATACCTGGTTACAATATATCTGCAGAGACAGCCACTCAGCTAACTTACTGAGTAAAGTCAAGGTGAAATTTTCTATTGAAAATAGACTTATTTCCAATCTATAAATTGGGGGTTGGGGGTGGGGAGACATTTAAGATTTGTTAGAAGTCTGATTCAGAAACTAGCAGAAATTTAAATATATTCTAATACAAACTTTGAACCCAAAATTAGTTGTTCAAAAACAAACAGGCCAAATGTAAACTCTAATAAGGCATTGTGAATCATGATAAAATATAAATGTTTCGACTAACGAGATACCAAAACATAGCGATGTAGTGATGGTTCTAGAATTTTGATTCCTTTCTAAAAGCCCACAAAAATGTTATAAGAATATATTTTTTGTTTTAATCCCAGGTGTGGGATATGGGGCTGCTTCATAGCAGCTGACTAAGATTTGCCTTGTGCTCTAGCAGAGGTGTGGTTTTGCCAGTTGCAGATAATTTCTGGGATTGTGTGATGTTTGAAATTCTGAAAACTTTTCAGAGGTTATACAACTGCTAGGACCCCAAGAGGCAGGGTGAGTGGTTGTTGGTAGTTTAGAGGAATTAGTTGCAGGTTGTTAGTAGTCACGGTCAAAGAAGAAGCCACAAGAAAGAAATTAAATTCAGGGATTTTTCTAAATCCTCTCACCTCTCTATCCTTGTCTCTCTCCTATCTAGTGTTAGAGGGTGAAACTGAGGAGATAAAGAATAGAGAAAAAGAAGAATACACAAAGTAGCAAAGCCCAGCTACATAGTGAGGGTCAAGGTAAGCCATTTCTTGTTGCAGAAATGAATAAAAATTGCATGGCCTTTAGGATGCAACAGGCACAGGCTTAAGTGCTTGCTTTTCTTGCTGACTGTGAACGTTAGCTATTTATTTACTCTCTAAGTCTCAGCTAGCCAAAGTATTAGGTACAAATAATAGTGAGAAATACCCAGATTACCCAGGAAAAGTATCTTTCTCAATACATTCTGAATCCTTAGACTCCATGAAGACATATGTACATTTCATTCTGTTTAACTTACTTTCTAACACATAGCAGGGAATATTTGGCAAGAATTTGGATGAGAGGTTCTAAAATACTATGTACTGACACAGATACTAAGTATCTGTTTCCACAGCCATCAGTTCTGAGAGGAAAAGTAATACAATGATAGTGACGAGAAAGAGAATATTAATGCATACTTGAACATTCCTGTGAGCTTAGGTTACCTGTGCCTGTGTTCCGTCTTCTGTGGCACACCCTGGCGTTCTCAGCTGCCATTATCTTCCTCTCCTGAGTTCCACAGCCTACAATTCACCAGTGTCATTAACAGAAGCCCTAAGAGGAATTACAGTGTAGCCCTCTTTCCTGTCCTTGCTCAGCAACAGAGGTTAGCTCAGCTACCGGGGCCATCTCTCCTGTAGTCCAAGGGAAGAAATAAGATACAGCCTTGTCTTTCCGTAGGCCGATATCAGGAGTGTGAGAATCTAAGTAGAAGTATTCTACCAAACGTGTGTGGAATAGAAACCTAAGGGCACGAGAGTTAAAGTTAACATGCAGAGAGAAACCTGCTCAAGGCCTTGTACTTAGCTGTCGGGCAAACAGTACACATTCGTGTTTTGATTTTGTCATCCATGTAACTATGACTGCATAAAATGAGTCAGGAATTCATGTATGGTCCTCAGCACATGTTTGATAGAAATTACCAATGAGCCTTTGTAGCTTGTGGGATATCTGGGGAGATAGTTACATTTAATTAAAAAAAAAAAAAAAAGAAGAAGATAATGCCTTGTTTGGATTATCTATTTCTTCGTGTAAGTTTTGAGTTTTTCAATGACTTTTCTCATTTTATGTCTTTTGAAAAACTTAGTGACATATTATTTAATTACTGACATCTCAATTGCCAAAGATTTGACACAATTCAGAACCTTCTCATGAGAAGAACATTTAAAACACTGGGAACTGGGGACTGGGGATGTATGTCAGTGACTGATGCACAAGGTCCCAAGTTCAAGCCTCTATAACAACAGGATACATACAGGGGATATGAGGGACAAAATGGGTAAAGGAAGAGGGGGATTTAATTAAGGATAAGAGGAGGGGACAATACAGAAGATGAAGGAGGAAAGAATGAAAAGCACTTAGGGTGCTTGAAAATGGCATAAGAAATCATGCTATAACTACTTAAAATTACATATCACTCACACACACACACATACACACACACACACACATACACACACACACACACACACACACATGCACATACACACAATATGGGGTGATAATACTTCCCTTGCAAACTATAAACTATCTAATAAAACCCCAACTATTAGGCATGAGAAATCTTCCGAGTTTTTGCACAGCAGCATCCATAAGATGTCCCAACAATATAGTTTTTTGCTGATATTATTGGTTGCCTCCAAGAAGATTAAAGTAAACCCCTATTGCTGAAAAAAACATACACGTTGGACATAGTTTCCAAGATGGTTTGAGCTGTAACTGACCAGAAAGCGTCCATAAGGACTAGCTTTCATAGTATTGGAAGATGCTATCCAAACTACTAAGGGTATACCTGGTTATATAATGCCCACAAATCACAACAATGATCAGAATGGCAAGATATCCCTAAAGTGAAATAGTGGCATTTATATCTTGACAGTAACCAACAGCTGTCTAATTGGACTCTGGGCCTGCTTAACAGGAACAAAATCAAGCCTTGTACTTCAAACCTAGCTAACCACAGATGGCTAGTGAAGCCATAGGCCTTAGAAGAAGACCTGCTTATTACCATTTTCCTGATCCAGTATAAGAAAATAATGTGTGCAAATACTTATTTTCATATGCTCAGGTAAGTGCAGCTCTTATCCTTCACCAAAGAGCCTTCTTTTTACAGCAGTAGGAGACTATTACATAAGGCCACAGTTAGTCAAAATGCAGAGAACAATTGACTGTAGAGTGCCCAGCCCCAATGAATACACAACTGCTACCCCCAAGGTTCAGGGAGCATCTCTGGGAAAAGAAAGTGGACCAATTATAAGGTTCAGAGGATCGAGGAGCCTGATGTGAGACTGTCCCTCCTAGCTATAGCAGGGAAGCTACTCCCATGAAAGCTCAACAACATGGCTGTCACCTGAACAATTACAGCAGCAGTTGACACCTCAATGTAGATAGGGAAATTTCACTGGTCCCCAGCACTAAATGAAGAGCTGACAGGCTATTAATAATTACAGAGAGAGGAAGAATTAGTCTTCCCTAGGTATGAGCTCCCCCTACACCCCACTCCAATACAAAGCGATCTGTCTTAGAAACACACTTCCAGGCAACACTGAACAGACTGAATGGGTTATATTTATTTGTTCATTTGCTGTTCATTGTTGCATGTATAACAACAATAGTTAAAGGAAAATAGGCAGTGAATTTTGGAAGTGGGGAAATCAGACCTAGGAGGGGTAGGAAGGAGGAGAGGAAGAGAAAAAAAGATGTAATGTTTTAAAGCATTCAATGGCACATCATACTCTAGGGCAAAGACTGAAAGTATTTCCTCTAAGCAGAAGGCGTGATACACACTTTTGCCACTTTATAGTTCTAGCTAATGATAAACAAGAAAAAAAAAAATAAAAGAACCTCAACTGGAATGAAAGAAATAAATTTCTTTTACAAAAGAAATCATCTTGTAGAGAGAAAACTTTCAGGATTCAACACACAAAGCCTATTAGAACTAATAAGTCACGAGTGCAGGACACAGTTAACACAGACAAGTCAGTTGCATTTCCAGACACAAAGGATAAGAAATCTAAGCAGACAAATAAAAACAACTGGGCACCCAAGGCATGGAAAAGAGTTACGGGGGGCTGAAGGTACAAGCCTATACAAAGACAGCAGCCCTGAGTCAGTGGAAATACATCTCATGCTCGTGGGTCAGAAGAATCAACAAGGAACCAATCTTACAAACAGAAATCACAGGTTTGGTAGCGTCTCCATAAAAACACTCAGCACCTGTTTTGCAGAAACAGCAAAAGAAAAAAAAAAACACATTCTAAAGTTATTACAGACTCATGGAACCCCCAAATAGCCAGAGAAATTGTATAAAAGAAGAAAAAACTATATAAGAAGATTTACTTCCTGATTTCAAGGCTAAGTCCAGAACTACAGTAACCAGCAGAGTGTGGCACTGACGTGAAGACAGACCACTGGAATGGGTGGTGAGAAATAAGCCCTCCTAATTTTTTAAAAAAAGGGTTGTTTTTTAAAAAGCTGCTGAGACCACACAATGAGGAAGTGAAAGTCTTTTCAACAATTGGTTCTGGGGAAATTGGATACTGATACACAAAATAATGAATTTTGTTCTTTGTCTAATACATTTACCTCAGTTGATTCAAATAACTAATTGAGAGCTTAAAACGCTGAGTTATTTGAAGGAAACAAAGCAAAATGTCATCCCACCTCTCTTCCCACTCCAAACCTCTGGGACCACTTATGTTTGCACTGTCTTGGTATCCCTGCTTTCTGAAAGCCAGAGTCATCATAGAGCCTTTGCAGCTTTTGTTCTTTTACTCAGCAAAGTCCTCTCTACGTTTTCACAGCTTGACAACGTATTCTTTTTTTATTGCTGAGTGGTGTTCCACATTTTGAAGCCTGTCTACCACAGGCTTCTCCATTTGCCTTGATGAGTATCTTGGTCGCGTCTTCTTTGGGGACATAGGATGAGCATAGCTTCATTAAACGTTCGTGTAAAAGATTTTGTAAAGAAATGGTTTTGGATTAGTTGAGCAAACATCTAGGTGCATGAGAGCTGGCTGTGTAGTAAGATGATGCTCAGCTTTGGGAAACACCTGGCAGTTTGGACCTGGTGGTACCAGCCCATAATCCCAGCTTCCCTGGAGGCTGAAGCAGGAGATTGTTAGGTGCAGGGCCTACCTGGGTACAGAGTGAATTGAAAGCATCCTGGGCACCTGGTGAAAACCAACTTCAAAATAAAAGGTGAAAAGGGGGTAAAGTGGGGACCTGGCATTCAGTAAATGCCAATTACTAGCATCGTAGAAACAGACAAAAACTGCTAAGCAGTCTCCCAAAGTAGATATGTCATTTCACATTCATGCCAACAATAGCCTTTCTAGTAGGTATGCAATAGCATTTCACTATTTTAATGGTTTTTGCATTTTACGTGTGTGTGTGTGTGTGTGTGTGTGTGTGTGTGTGTGTGTGTGTGTGTACATAACCCAGGAATTCAAGTGGAAGTCACAGAACAATTTTGTCTTCTTCCACTATGAGGGGGCCAGAGATTGTACTCTGGTCACTGGGCTTGAAGGTAAGTGTTTTTACTCTCTGAAACATCTTTCTGGCCTTTGTTCTTATATTAGTATCCAATTTACAAATGATGTATGATATTTTATGTATGTATGTGTCCTCTGTATATCTTTTCAGATGAGGTTTCAGTATTTTCCCATTAATTTTTTTCTTTACTTTGAGTTTGAAGAGTTGTTTGTGTGTTTTGGATGCAAGTCCTTTGCCATATTAGTTTTTTGCAAATATTTTCTCTCAGCATATGTCTTACCTTAACATTATCATTTATGGAAAACATAATTTTAATTTAAAGATTGGCTACTTTCTAATTTTATCTGCTCAGGGTGATGTGTCCTTTATTTATCTGGAACATTACCAAATTCAAAGTTGTGTAGACTTTCTCCTGCTTTACAAATCTGCTATCTCTTTCTTATATGTAGGCTTATTATGACCAATTTTCAATTAATCTTTATGAAAGATATACCATCTGTCTTTGCTCTTGCATGGTGACATCCTGTGGTTCAGAGGCATTTGTTGCTAAGACCACCTTTGCCCCTTGTCTGCCATAGATCAACTCTATCATTTTATTTAAAATTATTTTATTTGTATTTTTAATGTTTTCATTTATTCTTTGTATTATTGATCACATTTGTATTCATATCTACCTTTGGCAGTTGTCTGGTTCTTTGATCTGTATACAATATACACATTGTTGTATCTCCTGTCTTGTTCTCATGTAATCCCTGAGTTAAACTGTCCTTCCACATCCTGCCCTGCTGCCTCCTTTGCATGCTTATGACTGTAAATTTTATGGTGTGTCTCTTAGAATACTTGAGTTGACCTCATGCTCCAAGGCAGCAGTTCTCATGCTGTTGGCAGGGACCCCTCTGAGGGTCTAACAACCTTTACACAGGGGTTACATATCAAATATCCTGAATATCAGATATTTACATTATGATTCATAATAGCAGCAAAATTACAGTTCTGAAGTAACACTGAAACTAATTTTATGGTTGGGGTTACCGCAACATGAGGAACTGCATTAAAGGGTTGCAACGTTAGGAAGGTTGAGAACCACTGCTCTCGGGCTTGCATTGGATATTATCCTTTCTGCATTGGATATTATTCCTTCCCATAATCAGGGTTTTCAGATGTGTGGAAATTTGCTTGTAGCTTATTCTTTAGCAGACTCTGTCCAAACAGCATGATGTCTCAGTCCAAACTTATTTCTGACTGTGTTTATGCAGCCCTCGCTTAGGGTGAATAGCTCGGTGTCCATGATTTCAGGGGGTCTCTTGCTAGCTGACGCCTTTGAATGGCCTTGCCACATTTGCGATGGTGTGTTTCTGCTCACCAGACCATGTTTCCTGTTCATGTTTCCACTCACAAAACTATATCTTTTCCATTTTAATTAAAACCTGTGCTCTCTAGTTACAGCATTTACAGTTTGAGGTACAATAAAAAATGGACCCAGATCTTTTCCTAGCATCACAATTTTACAGATAGATTTGTTCTTACCTTAAAACATATTGTCCTCAGAATAATATGGTTTCCTTTCCTTATTAGTCTGAGACTTCCATCATTTCACGTGGACGAGGCAGTTGATAGCTGCTCCTCAGCATTTGGAATTGCCAGTCTTTTTATTTTTGCACTCTGAGACCACCATTAAATAAAAGCAAGGTTACTGAGCACAGACAGTGGTGTGCTATCATAACAGTCAGTCTGATAACAAAGACAGCTAGTCACTGAGCGATCACTGGGTAGATATCCTAGACACTGTGCATACACAGGGACTAAAGGAGAATTAATGTTTCTTGAGGGAATGGAGTAAAGTGGTCCAATTCCATCTTGTTCTCAACAGAATGCAATTTAAATTTCACTAACTTCATGCACCTTATGAGTTGTTTCTTCTGGAAGTTTTCACCTTTGGGATTATGGCTGGCCACAGGTAACAGAAATGAAAGCAAAGCCACTGATAGGAAGGGTAGCACTATAATATTAGATTGATAAATGTCTAAATTTTGCTGAGTTTTTTTTCTCAGAACAGCTGTGTTCTTGTTTACCAACTACCAGCAGATGAGCTAGAAACTTTGCAAACCCATTTTTTAAGCCTTGCGTGGGTCTGCAGAAGTTTACTTGTAGGTGTCCAGTCTTGTCTGAGGTCTATTGCTAAAATGGGCATCCTGGGACCGTTTTGGCAATTGCATTTCAGTGGACCAGGATTCAAATCTTCCAGGACAGTGGATGCTTCAGGAGCCATTCAGCTTAGAGACTAGGTTTTCCATGTTTCACAGTCGCTCATTAGGAAGCCCTGTTTTGGTCACATTTGCACACTGTTTAGTAGTGGTACAGAAGCTCAGGAGAGCCCCTATGTAGATGTGTAGAACTTCTTCCTCCAAATTCCACATTGCCAATTTTAGAAGTGGGTGCTTATGAGATTCAAGTGTTTGCTGATTTTAAACAAATTGTTTATTCTTTTCTTGGATTTTCCCATTTGAAATTATATCAGAAAATTTGTTCAGTCAGAAAACCAACACAATAATATTTCTGGTTATTTTAATTCTTTGTTTATTGGAATACATTATAGATTAAACCACAGTCCTAGGAGGAGAGTAAAAATATAAGATTAAAATGAACTTCTAGAATTTTCTGACCTCCCTATTATGGACATTAACCACAAATTAGTGATTTGAACATATTACTTAAAAATAACTCTATATACTTTTATTCTTTTACAAGATGGTTTCAGTCTTTTCTTTGTAAGTCTTGGGGTTAAATGAATATTTATCTTTTGGATTGTGTCTCAAGAAAAAGTTCAGACAAAATCTTCAAAGAAAGTTTTATAATGATCAAAATTTGTAAAGATAAAGTTAAAAAATGATATTTTGATTCTCTGAAGATATCTTCTATGGCACACTTAATATGACAAAAACAAGCCAAAATGTCCAGGAAATGCATTATCATGTGTATAACCCAGGAAAGGAAGTGATTTTGTTCCTTTGTAGTGAACGGGCATGAATAGTTGTTTCAAATTGGAGGGCTAGATAAAATCGTCCCAGGTTCATGAATTTTATAAGAAATATTTCCTCTGTATTGTTACTGCATATTTGTGCTCCCTTTTATTAAATTTCTTTTGTGGAGAAGTCTGGAATTTATTTTACCTGTTTTTCAAACTTTCCTTTGAAGGACCTGTTTTCTTAGTCAAACTTGAGCAAGTGCTGTGGCATTTTAGGTTCGATATCTTAAAAGTAGACTGAAACTTAAAGCCAGTATCAGTGTCCAGTTCTTTTGTTTTGAATACATATACTTTCTCACAAGCATTATACAGTCCTAAAATTATAAATGGATGAAGTGTATGGGATGCATAGAGCAATTAAAGCTGGCTATCTGCTCTTTGAATGAACAGAAAAAAGACATCTGTAAATCTTCACTCATGCCATATGAAGAATGGTATCTAATAATAATTTGCAGGGATTCTGTAACCAACAAGAAGCATTGTCTATGCATAGACATGTGTATCTCAGCCAGTCTCAGAGCTATTCCCAGGTAGTAGGATTAGCAATAAGTTACCTGCTTGTTCTGCAGTTTGAATTCTTCACGTCCTGATTGTAGCCCTTTCCTTCATCCTCTCTCTCTCCCTCCCCCAGTCTTCAGAAAGGGGAGCCCTTCTCCCCTAACATCTGACCTCAGCTAATTAATTTTATTCATTCTCAAGTGTCTGATGTGGTTGAAGACCAGATAGTTTAGGTTTACAATTAAGCTTAGTTGGTTAGGCGTTAAGATGTTTTTAGGTCTAGATAGATGTTTTAAGTTGATAATGATGAGATATGCTAGATATTGATTAACATTCAGAATTTTAGGCTCACCAAGATAGGAAAGATGCCAAAACACTATAAATATAACATTTATATAATTCCTGATTGTTTTGTGGTTCTTCTTGCTGTAGGTAGTTTATTGTATATATGTATAATAATACAAATGTATGTTTTTTAAAAAAAGAAAAATCAAAAGGAAAAAATGAAAACTTGAAGCCTTTGCCATAATCAGGTTCAGAAAAAATTCCACATGCACGCACCTGTATGCAAAACTTGTTTCATAATATACTTTCTCTTTATATTTGAAACATTTGTTCTAATTTTAATTGAGTATGTGTGCATATGAGGTGATGGTATGTGCATGTGAGTGCCTGTACCCGGAGGCCAGAGGCATTGGATTTCCTGGAGCCAGAGATATAGGTGGTTGTGAGCTGCCTGATGTGGGAGCTGGAACTGAACTTGAGTTCTCTGGAGGAGCAGCAAGTGCCCTTAACTGCTGAGACATCTCTCTAACCTCATTTTATACATTTTAAAAAATACAGTAGTATATGTAAATCAAACCAGGGACACTTGGTTAGTTCTCTGGCTTGCTAGGTATTTAACCCTCTATTATTTGAATCCTGTCACTACCTTAAGAAAGATACTGTTCAGATCTACAGTTTTCACTGACATTTTCCTGCTTTCAGGGACACTTGTACCTACCCTAGAGGTTTCCTTCAGAGGAATCTCTGCCTAATCAGGTTGTCACATGAGGGCTAATTACCATTGGTCACTGGGGTCGGCTGCCTATGTCCATGGTCCCCTGAAGGTTGGTTAAAATAACAGCCGTCACCTTCTTGTTTTCCGGTGGCTAGGTGAGAAATTGCATGATTCTATATGGGCTCTTCTAGAGCTGAGACACTTCCCTAAAATTAATGTTGAGAAAATATCTCTTCGCCTTTAGGGTCCTAATACTAGATAGATATAAACTGGGAACTTCTTATAATACCCAACTTGTCTACAGTAGGTGAGAATGAGGTTAATATAGTGAAGTGACTGTGGATTAAATAGTGAGAAGAGTCCCCTCACAAGGCACTGAAGACCTTGTTCCAGCCATATTTGAACTGTGTCTCCTGAGTTAACAAGTTGCTCTTCCCTTAAACTAATTTAAGATATCTTGCTGTCTCTTGCAACCTAAAAGATATCCCAGGTTGCAGATATTTCTTCTCCATGTTGCAAGTAATAACTGGAGGCTCTGCGGGGTGAAGCAAGTGTTCCAATCTATGCATGGTGTGCAAAGGCTAAAAACCTGTTCTTGCTTCAGCTAACCATCCTGCTTACCAGTCACCCTGCCCCTTAAGGATAAATAACTTGGCTCTCTCTTTACTTCGATTGTATTAAGGCTTGAAGTTTGGTGTGTGTGTGTGTGTGTGTGTGTGACCTGGTTATTTTTCACTAGGGAGAGTTTTCTGATTTGACTACATAGCATCCTTTTGTCTGCACCCTGGCAGATATATAGCTGTGTGCTTCCCGGCCTTTTCTGTAAGCCTTTATCTGCACTTCCTCCTTAATGCCAGGGGGACATGCTGTAGGGCTTTGATTTATAGCGGACTGTGTATAGAACATACCCACCAGACTTGAGTCATATTAAACATAACTCTGAAATTAATTGGAATGAACCCAAGCTGACCATCCTATCTCACACGATTACAAAATTATCTGTGAGGTGCATGGAAGGAAGTAGTCTAACCATTTTAAAATACGTGCTGGCTGGCATATAGGCTCCTGCATTTCCCTGACATCCTGTGAGACCAAATGCACAGTAATCTCTTAGAATTGAGGGAGGAAAAAAATCACCTCCAGACTTCGTGGACAATGAGAAAAGACAAAGAACAAGTAATGTGATTCCTCAAAGGTTAGTACAGTAGCAATTTGGCTGTGCCAGAGAATGGGCTGCCCTGTAAGTGAATTTTAAAGAAACACCCCAAGCCACAAAAGCTGTTTATAAAGATTCGTTTTGACAGTTATGAGACTGAAATCTTTCTATGATCCGCTGCCCATTTCCTCACTTTGCTCTGTGAATCAGAGCCCTTTTAATGAAATCCATCTTCTTAGAGACTGAGGGACCTCTATACTGATTGCTTCTAGATGACCATACAGCAGGAGACTCTGTTGTCTTTAATTCTACCCCATGTTATAAGAATACTGACCTTTCTAGGCTCTTAAAGTGTCTTTTCTCCATCCTGTGCTCACCCTTATGCCTGTTAGTGTGTTCCTTGCTGTTGCTTTAGATCTTCCATTCCACTTTCCACTTATTTGTGCAGCCATCCCCAGCCCTCTCTGGAGCGTGGAGTACTGAACACAAGTAAATTCTTTTCTCTAACTATGTAGATACATCCTTTGGTTTTATCTCCTCTGTATATCCAGTGTGCTTAGACACAAAAAATCTGGGTGGATCTCAGGAAGAAGATGATTAGAAGGTGCCAGATACTTGCTCAATTATAATAGCTGTCATTTTGCTGACCACTTGTGAGGTTCCAGGCACTGTGCCGATCTCATTAAGCCCCACTGCCAGGATTACGTGAAGAGCTGCCAAGTGTTGTGCTAACTGCTTTACACACAGTATGTCATTTAACACCCGGATGTCCTGATACGCCTCAAAGGAAGAAGGTAACTTGGATATAAAACAGGGGCACAAGGTTTTGACCTCAGTACTTTGAATCTTGAGACATATTTGGCATCAGAGCAGAATTACAAGTTCTCTCACATGAGATTCTGTTTAATAAGAAGACTGGACAGATCTCTGAGCAAATGACAGAGCAGATTTAGTTCTGAACATTTGAGAGGCTGTGCTCTTAACCACTTTTCATTTTGCCATAATTTCTTCTCTCTATGACTCTGTCTGTCTCTTTATCTACACACACACACACACACACACACACACACACACACACACACACACA
>OU015744.1:40604833-40619245 GCA_907169655.1 Acomys percivali | reverse complement strand
ACACACACACACACACACACACACACACACACACACACACACACACACACACACCCTATTGTATCCTTTGAATGTTCTGTAGAATTGTCCAGTTTTTCAGAATACTTGGATGTACATTTATATATTGTCTCTCCTTTAGCTAGTACTTCTATATTGTATTTGAGTCTTAATCACATATCTGGCCTATAGAATATGTAAGTAGAGCCATTACTGTAACTCAATGGCTAGTCCCTTAGGGTCCACAGTCTCCAGTGGCAAGGTTGTTATGTAGTGGTGGTACAGAGCCAGAAGCAGCTGTCCAACACACTTGGGTTCAAGGTATAAATCTATAAGTTCTTTGGTTCCATGAACTTGATCATGAAGCTTAATCACCACCACCATAATGACCTTTTTCTAAACTCATAATGTCTAGATTGGATCAGGTGCTTCACCCACATTTTTAAGACAGCACCCAGTTTTTCATGAGATACTGTTATTTGGAGCATAACAAGTAAAACAGAAAATGAACCAACTTGGATCAAGGCATGCTGGATCTTTGCTTAATTTTCTAATGTCTGAAGATGAGGCTTCCTATAAATATATAAAAATTGAAATTAAGACTTCTAGCACTGTCTATACTGTGAAAACTCAACCAAGTAGCATAGTAATGACCTATATACATCACTCCACAGGGGCATCGCCTTTCTCCCAAATTTGTTCAGAGATACTGTTTCGAATCCAGGTTAATGACAAACCTTGTTTAGTAGATCGACTTGACCAGCATTGTTTTAGAAGCAAGCTTTTAAGAAAGACTTCATTCCTAGATGATGTGAAAATTAATTCAAGGTCCAAGATTAGTTTTCACATGATGAGAAGTAGACTCCTTGCTTTTGGTCTGTTCACTATGCCTTCTATCTGCAAGTGTGTTCCAGCTGCAAAGAGTGGCTCTGTGTCTTTATGAATCCAGTAGGCTACAGAGTATCTTTCCATGTCAAAAATACTAAATTTGGTAGTGAAGGTTCTATGTAGACACTAACTTGACCTCTCCATGTTCAACTAGTTGTGTGGGTGTTGTTTTCAATAATGGATGGAAGTTTGTGAAGAGCAACTTATTGTCTTGGCAAGTGCTTGGAATGTTTGGGGGTTTCCACAGGACCCTTTCAGACAATAACTTAATTGGACAAAACCCAGTCCCAGTCCTAGAAGCCTTGTTTAGTGACAAGAGGTGGCTAGTTGGGGTTCTGTCTCTCTCCTTATTTGAACACTTCATTAGGATCGCCTTCATATAGTACAGGAACTTTCCACTGCACCAGGTTTCCATACTGCCCTCAAATACCCTTCAATTCTAGCTGTCTCTCCCTTCATTCCTTCCCTCAATCTCATCTTTCCTTTCTCATCCCACCTGATTCTCTTGTTCTCATCCTTCCCTTGCTCC
Organism: Acomys percivali; assembly: GCA_907169655.1. Lineage (NCBI taxonomy): Eukaryota > Metazoa > Chordata > Mammalia > Rodentia > Muridae > Acomys > Acomys percivali. The sequence goes on along the minus strand of OU015744.1, from coordinate 40,617,831 downwards.
TGGCTCTAGTTCACCCATAATCTATTCTATTTCCCTCTTCTAGAGAGATCCATGTACCCCCCCAATCCCTTCTTCCATCCCTAACTTCTCTGGTTTTATGGATTGTAGCTTACTTGTCACTTATTTAATGGCCAATATCTACATATGAATAAATACGTATCATATTTATCTTTCAGGGTCTGGATTACCTCACTTAGGATGACCTTTTTTTTTTCTAGTTCTATGCATCTGACTGCAAATCTCATTATGTCATTTTTTAAAGAGCGAAATAATACACCATTGTATAAAGGCCCACATTTTCTTTATCCATTCTTCTGTTAAGTGACATCTATGTTTTTTCCAATTTCTGGCTATTATGAATAAGACTTCAATGAACATGGTTGAGCAAATGTCTCTGTGGGGAAGATTTTTACCAACTCCACATCCAATAGAGGGCTAACGACTAAAATATATAAAGAACTCAGGAAAATTTATATCAGAAATCCAAACAACCCAATTGTGATGGTTTGCATAAGAGTGGCCTCCATAGGCTGGTAGATTCAAATGTTTGATCGTTAGGGAGTGACACCACTTAAGCAGGATTAGGAGGCGGTGACCTTTTTGAAGTAGCTATAGCTTTGTTGGAGGAAGTGTGTCCCTGGGCTGGTCTTTGAGGTTTCAGAAGTCCAAGCCAGTCCCAGTGTCTTTCTCTTCCTGCTGCCTGTGGATCTAAATACAGTACTCTCAACTACTTCTCCACCACCTATCTGCCTGTGTCCCACCAAGTTCCCACCATGATGACGATGGACTAAACCTCTGAAAACTGTAAGCCAGCCCCCAATTAAGTGTTTTCCTTTATGAAAATCACCTTGATCATGGTGTCTCTTCACAGCAACAGAACAAAGTCTAACACGACAAATTAAAATTGTGCAACAGATCTAAACAGAGAATTCTCAATAGACAAAACTCAAATGGGTGAGAAGCACTTAAAAATGTTCAACATCCATAGCCATCTGCGAAATGTAAATTAAAACTACTTTGAAATTTCATCTTATACCTGTCAGAATGGCTAAGAATGGTAGTACAAGTGACAGCTCATGCTGGTGAGGATGTGGAGCAAGGGGAATACTCCTCTATTGCTTGTGGGAGTTAAAAAAAAAGGTTTTCATCTATAATAAACAGTAAAACTATATGTGTACTAACTAATTGCTTTAGAATAAGTTTCTTCATGGTTTATTATGTTTATTAACAAAGTGCTCCATTTGTATATCTACATTTTACACATGTGAAACCAGGATCACCATAGTACACTTACGTAAGTTCACTTACTTTGGAGGGAGGTCATGAGTGTAAAATTGTAAAGAGTTCTGATTTATAGTGTTGGAGCCTGACATGCTTGGTTATGAATTTGTTTTTAATTTAGGCTGGGGTACTGGGCATCAGTTCCACTTAGAAATAACAAGGCAGCTGCTGCATGTATTAGCTGTACTGTCTGCATGTTCACTCTTCTGGGTGCAGCTCTAAACTCTCTGGCCATTGGTCTTTCGCGACCGAATTTCCTCCAACCTTCATTGTTTCTTTTTGTTACTAATTACCACAGACTCAGTGGCTTAAACTAGCATGAGCTAATGACCTCGTGGTTCTGGAGTTTAGAAATTTGGATGGAGTTGCAGATGGATAAAATCAAGTGGTCTTCAGCGCTAGGTCCTGGGTAGAGAATCGGTTTCTTCTCTTTTCCAGTGTCTAGGGAATGCCCTCGTTCCTTTGTCCAGGGTCTTTTCCTTGCTGTTTTTGGTGGCCACATAGGGTTCTTCGTCTAATCTTCTTCCATCCCTCCATAAAGATCTCTGCAATTGTAGTGGACCCACTCAGGTGATACCCTAGTGATTAGCTTTCTGCCAAGTCCCTTTCCGTGTAAGGTCACATGTTCAGAGGCTCTACAGTTAGGACTTAAGCTCTAGTACCATTATCTGGCCTACTGTATCTGTCTTATAGAGGACTACTGAAAGAAAAGTATAACTCTTGTCGTAGTAGAATGAACATTAAACCAAAGGAAGAGAGACTTGACTCCCCTCTTTAATGCCAACATTATACTTATGAACAAAGTTTGTCATTTCAATGATAAAGTGGCAGGCACATTTTGGGCAATGAATTAGTCTATTAAAATTCTTAGCTATAAAACTGTATAATGCTAAATTTATTTATATTAAAATGTAAGTGACTTGAAACAACGTTTACAAGAATTTTTCTGAAACAATTTCTACAAAAGATTGCCTGTATATTAAGAAACAAGGAACCATCAAATTTAATATGAGTTGTGTTTTGTTTAGATGAGAAACATATGGTGAGCTCTTGAACAGTATCATGCAGGCAACCAGGAAGTCCCTCCAGTATTAAGGTCTATCTATTGTGCATATGGAGGTCAAGGTTTCTCAATGATTATCCACGGATCAAGTGCAGCACCATGCCTTGGATACTTGTCTAAAGTGAATATTTCTGACATTCATCCTAGACCTATAGAGAGAGCTGATAACTGACATATCCTAAGTAACTCAAAGTAAGCCATTTAAATAAAAATCTTTCAAAATTACTGAAAAATAGGCGTCAATGGTTGCAAAAGTCATAAATTGTTTAGAGCTAGAAACAGCTACCACCAACATCCCCCTGCCTACTTCAACATTCACTTTGCAGCTGAGGGACCTAAGACCTACAGAAGTCTGGTTTCATTCCCTGGCTCAACAATGACTGTGAGGCAATTTCAAGACTGTTATCTGAATGTTATAAATAGTACACAAGTAATTAAATACATTTATTAATTAAGATGTAAAATGTCATAGTATAGTAATTTTATATTTATTTTGTAGGAATAGGAGATGTCCTATATATTGATTCTTAAGTTATAATTTATTGTTTTATCATATTCTCACTTTAAATATTCTTATACATAACTCTATGATTAGAAGTAGGCAAAATTTATGATCTCTAAGCAGTGAATAAAATAGAATATGAAGGAATGACACATTTCTGAGTGTAATTTTATTCTAGATTTGACTTTAGAGCTACGCTCTAAATTTTTAAAAAAGAAACATAAATCTCAAAAGAAGAAATAAAAATGGCTAAGAAATATCTATATGGGTATTCAACATCCATAGAAATTAGGGATTAAAACTACTCTGAGATTTCAGTTATAATGTCTGTCAAGAAAACAACTAACAACAAATGCCTGGGAAGGTGTGAAGAAAGAGGACCCTCATTTACAATGCAAACTGTAAACTGGTGTATGGAATTCTCAAAAAAATTAAAGGTAATCTATCATATGACTCAGCTAAAGCATTATGTGGCTTCTTTCAGAGTTCTTGACAACTTATTCCACAGATAACTGTTCGGCCATGTTCATTGCTGCTCTATTCACAACAGTTAGGAAATGGGAACACCCTAAAATGTCCTTCACTGATGAATGAGTAATGAAAACATGACTCATATTCACAATGGAATACTATTCAGTGATAAAGTAAAATGAAATTGTGAACTCTACAGGTAAATGGATGAAACTAGAAAATATTATGTTGAGTGAAGTAACTCAGACACAGACAGATAAATCCTACATGTTCTATCTCATTTGTTTATCCTAGTTATGAATTTTTAAGATATGAGTATACACTCACATCTAGTGTATATGTATCTGTATATATACTGCAAAAGCCATAGACTATGTAGGAAAAGCCTCAGTATGAAGATATTGTGCTGTTGGTCAGGAAAGCTCAAGGGGCCCAAAGGAATATAAGCTATTACCATTCCTATTTGTTGCCTCCCAGAATGTGAAGTGAAGTCTTTATTGCTGAAGGTAAGATACCACGCCTTTCAGACACAGGACTTGTAGAGAAGAATCAAGCTGGAGCTGACCTAGAAGCCTCTTCCCTGAAGAGTAGATCTCACAGTACCTAACAGCACAATGCAATGGGCTAAAGAAGACCGATCAGGGCTCCTACCTACCTGAAAATCCCATGACCCACTAAAATGACTGACAAGCAAGATATCCCCAATGGTGCATTCTTTATATTTTCATCTTGGCAGTAGCCAATAGCTGTCTGATTGGGCTTGAGGGTTTCCCAAAAGGAGAAAATTTATACCTGATGCTATAAACCTATGCAACTATCAGTGGCTCCAGAGATCGCAGACCAGAGAAAAGAACCTACTTCTGCCATTTTCCTAAATCAGTATAATTTCTAACAGTAATGCAAGTACTTATCCTTATGCCCACAAACTAAGTGTAGCTCTCACCCTTTATGAAAGAAGTTTTTGTACTGACAATGAAAGGAAACTATTACAGAAAGCCACAACTGGTCAAGAGGCAAATAAGTGACTGCCCAGTGCCCAATGCCAAGTGATATATCACCAATTCAACCCTGATGCCCAAAGCTCAGGGTAAAAAAGCCGCTGAAGGAGGATAGAAAGACTGGAGGCACCAGCTGCCCAGGATGCCTTTTCTTAGATAGTGCTTCTAGAGACAACAGGAAAACAGCTCCCATGAGTTCTCAGCGTTACAGTTGCTCAAAGATGACCAGGATAACACCACTGAAGGAAGAGCTACAGTTGGTCAGTGGATACTGAGCAAGGAGATATTGGTCTCTTCAGGGGTGAGCTTGTGCATGGTATGTCCACTGGACACAAGCACTTTCATAAATATTACTTTTGCTTGCACACAGTAGGCTATGATGTACATAGGCTTATGGTAGGCCTGGTGTGGTTCTTAATCCTACACATATATAAAGTGATCACCATTCCTGTAGTGCTTTATGCCAATGGCATCATTTAGGGTTTCCGGAGTACAAAGCACAGTGTGTTTGTCGTTGCCACATCCTGATATCTGGACCTGAAATAGGGAAGCAGATAAAGTTCTAGGCCTCAGAGACATTCCATCTAGAGAATAGATATTCATATGCTGTTGCCAATGCACAGCACTGATACAAGCAACACCTGTGAGCACATGTGTAGGACATCTGTCTCAGAAATGGGCGATGGGGGCAATGCCCTAAAAGCATCCATCATATTGCAACTCAGATTTTAATCAAAATGCAGTTTAGTAAAAGGAAAGGAGGGAAAGAGTGACAAAGGAGAAAGTCTTGCTGTAGGATTTAAGGGTTTATTCAGAGGACAGTATTCTCAGGAGAGAAAATACAAAGAGTTAATACAAAGAGTTGACACAGCATGGCAGAAGCCACAAAAAGCTAAAGGATTTGCCCATTTCTGTGTACTGTGTCTTCTCTTCTGATTCAATAGTGATCATGTTAAATTACAGGGGCCAATACATCAATTGTGTATCCTGGAGATTCCTGTCAATAGTGCAGGAAAGTCTCAAAGTATTCCTCACCTTAGAACAGAGGTTGTTGTCCTTCAAATGACAGTACATATGTCAGTCTTCTCACGTCCTACTGAGCCTTCATTGCCTTGTCCTATGGGGGGTGCTTTGATTATTGAGCTATTGATGTCCCAACATACATAACTAAAGTATAGATAGTCTCCAACTTATGACACTTAAGAGTCTTTGACTTTATGATGGTCTGAAGAAACTTTACATTGAATTTTGAATTCTTTCTCTCAGGTTAGTGATATTCTGTATGATACTGAGGAAGCTGGTCAGAGTAATCAGCTACAGGCCAGGCAGCCACTCAATGGTGAGGGAAAATTCCCAACACTTGGCTGTGCACTGTGGTGGCAAATTATGATGGTGACTGCACTAGATGAATAAAAAGCATTTTTCACTTCTAGTATTTTCTACTTATCAAGGGGTTCATTAGGCAGAATCATTGTATTAGAAGGAGGATCTATGGAAACAATTACCACAAGAAGCTTGTTAAACCATATATGACAGTAACTACATGATCAAAAGCTAAGTAGGAAAGCATGAGAGTCTTACAGGGTCTCCCTTGCCATTTCACTGACTGAACAGTCTCTGTGTTTGCAATCAATACAACTAATTTGTAAGACAACTAAAATTGTATTGGTAAAGTGATCAATCAAATGACATAAAAATGACAAATCTACAAATTGTGAGAAACTTAAGAAACTTGAAGTACTGTGAAAAGTTGAAAATATTTAGCAATGAACAGCATATTTCAGATATTCTTATGAGTCAACAGTCTTAACAATCTTAACTTGGTTTATTTTGTTTTCACTTCTAACAATGTTTGTGTCGTATTTCATCCATGTAATCAAATTATCTTGTGGCTTCGTTTTTAAAAATCAAATATACATCACATCATTTTGCTCTCAAAATACCAGCATCATACTTTGTTAATGAGTTATCATATTTGCTTTCTTTTTTTTTGTTAGGTTCGTGAAATTTTCAGAAATTAATATTAGCCCTGAGGGAAGTTCACGAGTGTCTAATGTTGGGCTGTGGTAAGTCCTCAGTCTGCAGCCATTTTTCTTGGCAATGTATATTTAGTTCCTTTAACCAGAGGTTCTGGAAGAGACTTGATCATTTTCACCTGTATTAGTACTTCTTGGCATTGTTATTAGGAGATATTTTCTATTTCTCTAAAATGCTCATTATTTGTACAATGTTTATTACTCCCTAATCCACTTCTTCACATTTTCCTATGGAGGAAGTTCATATTTTGGAAAGTTGAAAGTTTTGGCACTGAGTATCCATGTACCAAATTTGGTTTCTGCTATTCACCACTTATTTGAAAATCCTTTGCAGTTGAGTTTTTTAAGTTCTTAGGAGTTTTGTAGCCAACAAGTACTAAGCAGATAGTCATTTCTCTCCCATTTGACAACTGCATATCTCGTGACCCTTTCTTAACTTGAGAATCTCTTTTAAAGAAACTGTCTTTGTATGGTTGTTTCCATCAATAAAAAATATATTTACATAATGTAAGGTTTTTTTTCATTAGGAATAGATGTTGTGTTTTTAAAATACATTTGGACGTTTGTTGATGATCACATTTCCCCTTTAAGTTTCTGACCAATTAGCTAGTAAATTGGTTGAATCACTCATCTATGAAACTTATTAAAATTATATTTCCTCGGGTACTGTTCCTCAGGCACTATTCTTAGTGCTTGGCATATAATGATAAAATATCCCCATGGTCTTTCTTCCTGATGATTATCTAGAAGCTAGTGGAACACTTTCTGATAATATAGGTTCTATTATTAAATCTGACTGTCCCTAATTACATAAAGCCAACAAAGTGCCTACACTTGCTCTCTTAGTGCATGAGTGTTTTGGTGGTTAAGGTTGCTATAACAACACCTCCTAAGTTGGTACCTTATAAACAATAGAGAATTATTTATCATAGATTTAGAGGCCAGGAGATCCAGGGTCAGGGCAGATTTTTTGTCAGATTTATGACGAATATATATGTATTTATGTGTGTGTGTGTGTGTGTGTGTGTGTGTGTGTGTATACACACACATCCATATATAACACTTTGCTCACTTCCTGGTGATACAAATCTTTGTAGATCAAGGAGTAAAGTGGTTTATAAATGCACTTGCCAAGGGACTCTTCCACATGAATGAGTTTTACAGTCACAAAAAAGTGATTCCCTCTCATTGGCCTAGCAAATTAAGAGTAAATACTGAGAGACTGGCAGTCTTGAGCACTACCTGAATTGCAAACATGGAGTTTCCCTTCGGAGTAAGGAAAATAATATCTTCCTAAACCAGATGAAGGATTTTCCTAGAAAACAATGGATGATTTAGGTAAACAACTATACTTAACTCTATAGTAACTTATAAGGAGGTGATTAGCAGTTGAGGTGAAATGTCCCACACATCCTCATAATGTTAGGGGCCATATAAATGTGGCCAATTAGGCAAAAAAACCTTATTGTTGTGGGTCATTTCTGGGAAGCTTTCTATTTCTGTGAACAACACTTTCTATGAAATGTATGAATGTACGTTTAACAAGAGTAACGAATGGTTTCAATGTAATGACATGTAGGTCAGGATTTTGGGGCGGGGGTGGTGGTATGAGCAGTTGCATTGGTTTTCACATTTTGTTTAATACCAAAGGCAGCTACAAAGCTCTATAAACAGATTCCTTCTTCTCCTCCTAATGACCTCAGATTTATGTGGTGTGTGTGTGTGTGTGAATGTGTGTGGAATTGCCATATTAGCAATTCCATAGATTCAGAAACTTTCATGGAAGGTTTCAGCTGCTAACCTAGAGCAGAGGGTATTATCATTGCCTTTATAATGTGAAAAATCATAACCATGGCCTTGGAAAACATAAGTACATCAAATGGCTGATACTTAACCACACACCTCAAAGCAAGTTAATAAGGAAAAGTCTATTTACAAAAAAAAGTGATAAAGGTTCATATTTTGTAGAACTTTGTTGCTATGGTTTGCTTCTCAGAAGCACATTTAAATAAATTTAACTGTATAAAATAATTACTAGGTTCTTTGAGTATAATAAAAGCCTAACATCTTAATCAATTGATTCAGGGCAAAGAGATTTCCAGGATGAAGGAGAATTAGAATTCTGCACATGCTATCCTAGAGATTATATTATTTGACAGGAATGCAGAAATGCATCTAATTATTCTTACATTGTACACATTCCAGCAACTAGAGTGGCAGTGAGAAAAAATATAGAATTTACCAATACTGTCCCATAAATGTTTACATTGAACTAAGAGTTTGCTCCAAGGATTCAATCCCAAGTTGCATTATGAACTGCTTTCTTTGCATCTGTGGGTTGTCACATCATGATCTCCTTCGATTTCTTCCACCCTGCCTAGATTATCAGCTCCTTGAGGACCTACGGGCACAGGGCTGTGGCATAAGTGCATAGTCGGGAGATGTGCTATGGGTAGCAACTGATTATAAACTACCAACACTGGGATGCTAGCCTAAAACAATTAGACTATTAATACATAACCCACCTTCCAAGTTTCACAATAACTTTCAAATTTAGCCCATTTTATTCATGGCCCATGACAGGAGCAATATTCTGGTTATTTTATTTTATTTTTCAGCTCTACTTTTAGAATCCTTTATAGTCCTTGACACAAACTAGGTGGTAGATAAGCATTTGATCAATGAACAAATAAATTTCTCAGTGCATTCCGGGATAAAGAGGAAGGGTCTGCCTCAATTTAACTTTCCACAAGAGAAGAGTCATACTTCTGCATGCATACCTACTTCTAAATACTTAGTAGAAAAATAAGAAGAATTAAAATATGTATGGGAGGCTTGGAAGAGAGTCTCAGAAAGAGCGATGAGCTATATCCTGGGATTACTTCCTCTGTCATAGTCTCTAATAGCTGCCCATGATACTACACAGAACTGGAGTATGCCATTCTGGCAAAAACGACTGTTTCAAGCTAAGGCAATGGGTGCAGATATAGAAAAGAAGCCCTCTCAAAACTTCCCTTACCTGACAAAAAGCAGAAACTCCTAAGAAATGACAACTTCTCCAGCTCTCCTTTCCCACAATGTTTTATGACCATGAGGAAGAGGGAAGCTGGCACTGAGAGAGACCTCCACAATGACACATTACTAGGACAATCCTATTAGTCTCCCCCACATATTTTCCCTCCTTACAATTTATATCTGTATGGGCATGAAAGTCTTTTCTTTGTTTTGTCACACTCCATCTTCTTAGCCCCCCTTTTTTGTTCTATTCAAAATGATATAGAACTCTCCAACAGTGCCACGTTGGTGATCTACACTTTGTTTCTAGTAAAGTCCCTGTATCATGAGAAATAAACCATCACTAAAGTCCTCACGCTATTTCAACTCCTTCTCTGTCTCAGCGGATTTTATTTAGCAGAGCCTTGGCCAATAAGCCTAAGAGAGTACATAGAAAAAGGTTTACCCTTCCTACACTAGCTCAGATATTTTCTTGGCTACAATAACTGTATTTATACAAGGTATGTGGCAATTTTAACTTGATTACAGGAGACTGACACCTGACCTCATTATCACCTCATTCATGTGAAGAATTATATTAAAGTCTCTAGACAGCTCTCTATTATTCAAAATGAGCAGACACACTCTTAAAACATAGCACGAATGATTCTGACTAGGCACGAGAAACTATCAAAAAGATTAGATTCAGAAACCCTACCCCAAAGTGACAAAACAGTCTTTTTTAGAATTGTTGTTGTTGTTGGGTTTGGGTTTTTTTCGGGGAGTTTAAAGTGAAGAAAATAAAACTTTGTTTGTTTTGTTTTGTTTTGTTTCAAGGCTTTAAAAACCTTCTACACAAACTCCTTAATGGTTTCTAAGGCTCCTGTCTGCTCTCTGAACCATGACTCATGGTCTATCTTCAAGTGCATTCCCTTGTCAGTATTTGAAGTCAAAACATGATGCCATTCAGATACTGGCTACTTGACTAAACTAATTTCTGCTGCTCAAGCTTAAGGTATAAAAAAATCCAGTGGGAGAAATTATTCTCTGAACTGAGATGATAGAAATAGATCCCAATATGAAGCTCAGAAAAATGTGCTTTGAAGGAATACATCTTACTCTCATGTACATAATGAATGTGTTAATCTTTTCAGGAATTATTTTAGTTTAGTCCAGAGAATAAAACATAATATGAAATTGATATTTCCCGATCCCCACTCACCTGTTTGCATTTTCTACTTGCAATTAGCTTTGTAATATAAAAAAATTTTTAAATGCACAACTATTTGAGATTCAAATTCTTACTTAACATATATACTTAGTGGACTGTTTCCAAAGAAAGTATAATTTAGGCTCAGTCAGAGTAAATGTTTGATGAAAAGAAAATCAGATTGGATCAATATGTTCTTGCTACACATTGTTTGGCTGTCCCTGGACACTCGTGAAAGGTAAATGTGCTCCTGCTTTCTGTAATCCAGCACTCCTACAATGAGGTCGGGGGTAGAGACAGGGACACCACCTGGAAACGCATAGGCACGTGAGCCTGGAGTGCATTCCACAGAAGAACAAAAGAGAACTACCTCAAGTTGGGAAGAGAGACTCCACCCCTAAAAGTTGTTTTGTGACCTCCAAGGCATGGAGATGGTTCACCCAATAAAGTGCTTGTGGATCTATATTTGAGTTCCAAACACCCATGTGGAGGCTGGGAGTGGCCATTCACATCTGTAATTTCAGTATGAGGGAGACAGACAGCCACAGACTATGGAGGTCACTGGCCAATCAGTCTATTCAATCAGAAAGCTCCAGGTTCAGTGAGAGACTCTATGTCAATACAGAGTAGAGAGCAATCAAAAAGTTACCCAAACCTAATCTCTGGTCTCTACTTGCACACATGTACACACACACACACACACACACACACACACACACACGCATGCACATATCAGCATCTTCATAGAAGATGACACCAACACCAATGACCTGAGGTCACTCTCTGAGACCCACATGATGGAAGGAGAGAACTGACTCCCACGAGTTGTCCTCTGACATCTATACACTGGTGCACACACACACACACACACACACAAACACACACAAACACACACATACACATACACACGCACACACATGCACACACACACACACGTGCACACATGCATGCACACACACTGAATAAATGTAATAATTTTTTAAAAGAAGCACGAGAAACCATGCTGTAGAGACCAGCTGTAGCAAGGGCTTTAGTGAGCAGTTTATGGCATCCATTTCTTCATGAAAATATCGCAAATTATTACCAATGTGTTTGTCAGGCTCTTTTAAACTTAAGACCATGTCAATTTTTAAACCTGTAAGTTGCATTTCCTTCCATGTTTCCTCATTCTATAAATTTTACATATATTTTTTCCATTTTTTGTTTTCTAGAAAATTATAAAAGACTTTGTTTTGAAAACTGCTATTCATTTAGGCTATCAAGAATTATTTATCCCTGGGTTCTTATGGATGTAGCTACATCCTCTCTTTTTACTTACTTGGACAGTTACTTATCCATTTTAATTTATCAAAAAATTACCATATGCTTCTGTAAGTGTGAGAAGCCACACAGGAAGGGAGGCAGAAGAGTCTTTATGAAGGTCTTTTGGCTTTTACACTAGGAGAAGGCTAGGAATGGCAGTCAGCCATTAAAACAGTTGGAGGAGAAAGCACACCCACATGTAGCCAGGAGGGTAATTCAATTTCAGGCTTAATTCTTACATGAGATCAGGGCATGACTAAGCTCATTGTCAATACTAGCTGAAAATAACAAGAGCATTGCAGAGATTGGATACAGGAAGACATTTCCTAACCTGGTCACTTTGTACATATACTAGGTGAGACCAAGGAAGGAGGGCTGTAATGTCACTGCCTTCTCTCCTCACCTCCTCTGATCTTAGTAGTTATACTGGGTGTCCTAGCATAGTTACTCACAAGGTTGTGTATAGGAAGCCATAGTGAGTAGTCAATTCCACTAGTGAGGCTCTCAGACTTTTTTTTCCTTTCCACCAAGCTGAGAGGCATGTGTGCAATAACAGAGAGGCTACCTACAGAATGGCTAGAGAACACCGAGGCACTTAACCTCATGGTTTATGGTATATGTATAGGCCATAAGAGAAAAATATGGGCCAAGAGACTAACCAAATTAAGATTTTCCTATTTTAAAAGGAGTTCGCACTTAGTTTGTCTTTAGCATGGGGAGAATTTTGGCAGGGATAACTGGAAATGACGTAACACGGAGCAGGATACTAACATAGTTAATCTTTAAGCCCCCTTGTTGTGCAAAGCCTTGTGCCTCATGGTAGAGGTGCTTTATTTATTTAGCTCCGCAGGTATGCTGCTGTTCGCACTCAGTGCTGAAGAGAGAAGTTCCAGGTTAGTTAGTTGACTTGCCCAGAGCCACAAAGCTTGCAAACTGCAAAGGTTAGAGTACACTAGACAGATGCATCCTTATAGCAGAGAGGTCCTTGGCTGCAACTGAGGGTTTGTGTCATGGAGAGTTTATCTGTACTAATAGCCATTAGCACAAACACTCTCATCTGTCATGCCAGAAGCATTGATTTATGAGACAAGTGATCCATATTTGTATCAGGAGCACTGCAGATTAATACAAATGTGTGTGT
>OU015744.1:40575435-40596487 GCA_907169655.1 Acomys percivali | reverse complement strand
TTGCCATAGGCATAGCAGTCTGCAGAGGCATGTCAACTGGTCTTGTCATTATTCAGGTCTTGTTTAAGCAACCATACAGTTGATATTCTGTGAATGTAGCTTTCCTGACATGTTTGGAAGACCCAATCTGTCTCTTCCCATCTTCCCACCACTCTGGTATATCTAACTCTACAACTAAAATGTGTGCTGTGCTCTCTGGATACGACTCATGGAGAGCACACACCAAGGCTTCCATGTGGCCTGAGTTTTTGCAGCAGGGAGCCTTTTGCTGGGATTACAGTGGGAAACTCTCTCACCTGCCCTGCTTCCCACATCACTGGGACTCTGTGGGCGTTAGCTTGAGCGCTTTTCTCTACTTCTCTTTCTCCAGGAGAATTGTATATTATCCTAGGAATTTAAAATCCACAGTTTGCAGGAAAAACCATATGCTCTATTCTCTTACCTTTAGTCTTTGATATTTTGGAAGGAATTTTTTTTTATTTTTAATTTAAAAATTTTATTAGTTCTTTGACAATTTCATTCAGTGTAGTAGGATCATGATCAGAATTTTCTCATAACTCCTCCTAGATCCCCTACACACTCTATTTTCTACCCCTTCCTCTCTCCATCAAGGTCACTTTGTACTATCCATGTATATACACTTGACTGTGTGGCCATCTATTGAAACATGCCTTATAAGATATTATGCAATAAATATAACCAAAGATATGAAAGACCTCCCATGTTCATGGATTGGTAGGATCAATATTGTTTTAAAAAAAGGGCCATTCTACTAAGAGCAATCTACAAATTAACATAACCCCCACGAACATTCCAGTGAAATTCTTCACAGAAATTGAAAAATAACGTTAACATATAAAAAGCACAAATGATCCAGGGTATCCAAAATCATTCTGAACAACAACAACAAAAAATACTGGTGGAGGTATCATGACTCCAGATTTTAAGTTAAATTACAGAATCCTAATAATAGAAACAGTATGGTACTGTCCGAAAACAGCGACATTGGTTAAGGAAATGGTGTCTCAACACCATATGTAAGACCATACTCCTACAGCCATTTCACTTTTGACAATAAGACCAACCACATACACTTAGAGAAAAGATAATGTCTTTAAAAAATAGTTCTTGTTAAACAGGATGGCGAAATGTAGAAGAGTGAAACTGTATCCTTATATCCCACCCTGCACAAGACTCAAGTCCAAATGAGCCAAGGATCCAACATAAGATCTGAAACCCTGAAACTGATAGAGGAGAAAATAGGGGATACTCTTCAAATCCCTGGCACAGAAATGGACTTCCTGAGCACAGCCCGGTAGCGCAGTCTCTAAGACTAGCAGTCACAAAGGGGATCTCTCTCTCTCTTTTTTTTTTAGCAGTTTATTTTTATTTATTTATTTCTTTTTTATTAATTTATTCATATTACATCTCAGTTGTTAGCCTATCCCTTGTATCCTCCCATTCCTCCCTCCCTCCCGCTTCCCTCCTACTCTCCTCCCCTATGTCTGTGACTGAGGGGGACCTCCTCCCCCTGTATATGCTCATAGGGTATCGAGTCTCTTCTTGGTGACCTATTATCCTTCCTCTGAGTGCCACGAGGCGTCCCCATCCAAGGGACATGGTCAAATATGGGGCACCAGAGTTTGTGTGAAAGTCAGATCTCCTTCTCCACTTAACAGTGGAGAATGTCCTGTCCATCGGCTAGTCTGGGTAGGGGTTTGAAGTTTACTGCTTATATTTTCCTTGGCTGTTGCCATAGTTTGAGGAGGACCCCAGGGCCCAGACCCGCCTGTAGTTTTCCAGGACCCACTGGATCCTTCTATTTCCTCATTCTCCCAGGCTTCTCACACCTAAAGTCTCAATAGGATGTCCTCCCCTCTGACCCACTTTCCTGGTAGGTAAAGTATTTCATAGGGACGTACCCTTTGGACTAGTGTCTCAATATAAGTGAGTATATACCATTTAACTCTTTTTGCTTCTGTGTGAACTCAATCATTAGGACTTATTTGAAAAAAACTTTAAATCTCTGAAGAAAAAGATTGAAAATGACATCAGAAGATGGTGGGATCTACCTTGTTCATGGATCGGGAGAATTAACATAGTAAAAATGGCCATTTTACCAAAAGCAATTTACAGATTCAATGCAATCCCTATCAGAATACATACAAAATATTTTCAAGATATTGAAAAAACAATTCTCAACTTCATATGGAGAAACAAAAAGCCCAGAATAGCACAAACAATCCTATACAATAAAAGATCCTCTGGAGGAATCTCCATACATGATCTCAAGTTGTACTATAGAGCAACAGTAATTAAAACAGCATGGTACTGGCATAGCAATAGGCTAGTGGATCAATGGAATCAAACTGAAGACCCAGAGATGAATCCACACACATTTGGTCACTTGATTTTTGACAAAGACACCAAATCCATTTAATGGAAAAACAACAGCATCTTCAACAAATGGTGCTGGTCTAACTGGATGTCTACATGTAGAAAAATGCAATTATACCCCTATTTGTCACCATGCACAAAACTCCAGTCCAAGTGGATTAAAGACCTCAACTTAAAACCAGAGACATTAATCCAATTACAGGAAAAAGTGGAGAAGAGTCTGGAACACATAGGCACAGGAGACAACTTCCTGAACAGAACTGCAACAGCCCAGGCCTTAACGTCAACAATTAATAAATGGGACCTCATGAGGCTGAGAAGCTTCTGTAAGGCAGGTGACACTGTCAAGAGAACAAAGTGACAGCCTACAGCCTGGGAAAAGATCTTCACCAACTCTTCATCGGACAAAGGTCTAATATCCAAAATATATAAAGAACTCAAGAAACTAAACACCACCAAACCAAATAACCCAATTGAGAAATGGGGCTTGGAACTAAACAGAGAATTCTCAACAGAGGAATATCAAGTGGCTGAGAAACACTTAAAGAAATGTTCAACCTCCTTAGTCATCAGGGAAATGCAAATCAAAACAACTATGAGATTCCATCTTACACCCATCAGAATGGCTAAGATCAAAAACTCAAGCGACACCACATGCTGGAGAGGATGTGGGGAGAGAGGAACACTCCTTCATTGCTGGTGGGAATGCAAACTAGTACAACCACTTTGGAAATCCATCTGGCGCTTTCTCAGAAAACTGGGAATAGGGCTTCCTCAAGACCCAGCTATCCCACTCCTTGGAATATACCCAGAAGATGCTCTACCACACAATAGGGACATATGCTCAACCATGTTTATAGCTGCCTTATTCATAGTAGCCAGAACATGGAAACAGCCTATGTGTCCCTCAGTAGAAGAATGGATAAAGAAACTGTGGTACATATACACTATGGAATACTACTCAGCTATTAAAAACAAGGAATTCCGGAAATTTGTGGACAGATGGATGGAACTAAAGGGGATCTCATGAACATAAAAAGCTCTACAGTGAAGGACAGCATCGCCTGAGTGATGAGGCAGTCTATGGAAGAAACCTTTTTGATTAAAAGAGAATACTCTTTCTACAATTGAAATCTCGATTTGTTTACAGTTTCTCCTAAAGAATGTTGTTGTTTTTTTTTTTCTTGCAATGGTTTCCTTTGTATTTCAGCCATAATTGTGCTGTTCTCCTCAGCACTCTAGAAAGCCAAGAACAAAGCAATGAGAAAAATTGAACACTGTTTTATTATCCTTGTACATGCCTGTGTACTTTGTTATCGCTGCCTTAGGAGATAATGGAAAAAGCACAGACCTGAGCATTTTAAAGGCAGAACATCTCCTTGGGTCTCTAGTGCATGTGTTTTTTATCTTCCAGATTGCTTTCTGAGACCACTCTGGAGTGAATGTGTGCCGAATGGGTTTCGGAGTTCAAGTGATAGAGACTGAGGCAGCAATCTACACTTTAGAAATAAGACTTTGCTCACCTTAAAGAGCTAGATATTAAGTCCATTATGGAATAACCACAAGAAACAGCCTTACTTGTGTAGAGTATCCTAAGGATGCTCATGAATTGGTAATCCCAGCTGTCTCGAGGAATTAAGGAGAAGGTAGAGCTTGAAGCGAGAGAAGTGGCTGAAAGCTCACAATAGTAGCTTTGTTCCCCGATTCATCACTGTCTCTCTCCTAACCCAGAAGTAAACTACAGATGCACTTCTATAGATAATAATGCATTTTATCTAGGTGTTGAACTGAACAGGGCACATATGAGGAGAGAACTAGATGGACGTTACGTAAAGTCATGGCTGGAATGGCTATTCATCCTACCCTGTGGTTCTTTTTCACTGGACTCCCGAAACTCAAGGGGTGGGAAATAATTTCCTGAAATTTCTGACAAATCTAATAGAAAATATGTACTGATACCAGGATAAAGGCTTCTTTAAAAATTCACTTTATGTCCTGGTCATAGCTCCATCCCTCTTCTCCTCCCAGTCCCACCTTCCTTCCCACCCACACCCCCCCAAGTCCACAGAAAAGGGGAGCCTCCCTTCCCACCCACCACAGCTCATCAAGCCACATCAGAACTGTGTGTGTCCTCTTCCCCTGTGTCCTGACAAGGCGGTCAGTCCCACCAGAGGAGAATAAGCAAAAAGTAGGCAGCAGAACACATGTCAGAGACAGCCCCTTCCCCCTGGCCCCACTCTCCTTACTAGAGGACCCACAGGAAGCCTGAGCTGGCCATGATGACATCTGTGTAGGGGGCCTAGGTCCAGTCCATGCATGGTCCTTGGTTGGTGCTTCAGTCCCAGCAAGCCCTTCTGGGTCCTGGTTAGTTGGTTTTCTTGGTCTTCTTGTAGTGCTCCTGTCACTTCCAGGTCCTTTTCTCCTTCCCTCGACTTTTCCATAAGACTCCCTATGAAACTCCCAATGTTGAGCTGTGAATCTCAGCATTTGTTTCAAGCTGCTTCTGGGTGGAGCCTCTCAGAGGACAACTCTGCTAGGCCCCATTCTGCAAGCATACCAGAGTCTTGTTGTTAATAGTGTCAGGGGTTGGCTCTCTCCCATGGGGTTGGTCTTGGGTTGAGCCAGGCATTCTTTGGACATTCCTTCAATCTCTGCCCTATCTGCTCTATGTTTATACCTGCACATCTTTTAGACACGGTATATTTTGTAGGTGGGTTGGTGTTCCCCTCCCTCCACTAGGAGTTTTGTCTAGTTAGAGGGTCTCTTCTTTGGTCTCCATGGCCCCTGATACTAGGTCTCAGCTAGAGTCCCCCTCATATCCTCCCAGACGCCTACTCTAACTTAGGTCTCCAACTTAACACAGAGATGCCCCCCAGCCCACAGTTTCTCTTTTCTCTGCAGGCCTGCTGGCCTTCTGGCCTCCAGCCTCTGCTCTCCCCAGGTCAGATCTCCACTCTAATATCTCTGTGCACTCCCTCACCTACCTTATCCCCCTCTCTGCAGCCACTACCTCTGTTTCTTCTATTTCCCTTTCTGGGTGATATTTAAGTATCCTCCCTTGGATCCTCCTTCTTACTTATCTTTTTTTGGAGGTGGGGTTCAAGACAGGGTCTCTCTGTGTTAGCCTTGGCTGTCCTGGACTCGCTTTGTAGATCAGGATGGCCTCAAACTCACAGAAATGTTACTTATCTTTTTTGGGTCTGTGTATTGTAGTATGTTTATTCTGCACTATACGGCTAAAGTTTACTTATAAGTGAGTACATACCACATGTGTCTTTCTGGGCCTGGGTTATCTCACCCAGGATGATCTTTTCTAGTTCCATCCATTTCCCTGCAAATTTCATGAATTTTTTAGGTATATGCCAGGCATGGCATAGCTGAGTCTTGTGGTAGAATTATTCCCAAATTTTTCTGAGAAAACCCCAGGTTTATTTCCAAAGTAGTTGTAAAACTTTGCACTCCCACCAGCAATAGGGGGAGTGTTCCCCTTTCTCCACATCCTCACCAGCCTGTGCAGTCACTTGAGTTTTTGCTCTTAGCCATTCTGGTGGGTCTAAGATTGAGTCTTAAAGTTGTTTTGATTTGCATTTCCCTGATGACTAAGAGTGATGAGCATTTCTTTAAGTGCTTCTCAGCCATTAGAGATTCCTCTGTTGAGAATGCTCTGTTTATCAAGGCTTTTCTAATAAAAGTAGCAATATTCACTGTATAAAGCTATTGCCAGGCAGCCACTAAATGTTGTTTTCAGATGTGGGCAGAAAGGTCACGATTAACACCCACTCAATGAATCGTCTAACACAGAAGACAGAAGTAAAACTGAACTCCATGAACTAGACTAATAGGAAAACAAAAAGTCTTTAAATTTTGGTCATTAATCCCAGAGTTAAGAAAAACATTTGATCTATGGGGTTAATTTATCACTATTCAAGTCAATAAATGGGGAGAGAAATGTAGAAGCAAGTTGGGCTACAGCAGTGGTCAAAGGGTGCTTGCTTCTCGCTGTACATCGCAGGATTTATTCTTGTCCCCATTTGTCCCTGCCTCCTACCAATGAACTGATATATGATGAACAGAATCTGAGGCTGTGGAGATAAATGACAAAAGAAACAGCCCGAAGGCTTGAGTGGTGTTCTCTCTGAGAAGTTGGAATGGAAAGAGGATGTGCTTATGACTGTAATAGACTCCATGCCAAGCCTTTTAGTACAATTTAACCCATAAAATGGCATATTATTGGTTTAAAACATTAAAGTAGAAGAACAATGTGGGCAGAGAACTGGGATAAAGCAGAATTGTAAACATTAGTCTTGTTTTCTCCCTATGAACCTCACTGAATGCTGTTTCTTCCCTATAAAAAGCCTGTCTATTGAGATACTTCTCCAGAAACTATTTCTACCCACCCCAGGCAGGACTTCACAAGACCTGAGAAAGGATTTGGTTCTCTGGGGTGCTTCAAGAGCATGGGTAACTTTAACAGCTGTGTCACTAGGACTCCTCTATGTCAAAACATAACTGAGGACCTGGGATCCAGGGAGGAAGGACACATGTCTATTTTATTTAAGATTTGTTCTTTCAAGCTGAAATGATATTGCATGTATGTAGATGAGTATTTTATTTCCTGTCACACCTCACTGCTCAACATAGAGCTTGATTCCTGGACTGATTCAATAGTTTTTTAATGGATGATTTATATGATTTTGCGCTTGGTAATCCATCTGGACAGTTTTATTCAAAGCTAGGAAAAGGTTTACTTGATGTTTTGAGATTTTAAAAAATATACTCGTTTTGAATTGGGTGTTGATTACCAAAAGTGTGGAAATCAAAACTCTGAGATTAGAAGTGTTGTTGCTGCTGCTGCTGCTGCTGCTGCTGCTGCTGTTCCTCCTCCTCCTCCTTCTCCTTCTTCCTTTTCCTTCCATAACTAGCCAACAATATTACTATTAACTTGATGTATTCATCTCACCACCCTTTGTTTAAAATAGTGGTTCCCTTAAACAGGAGTGAGAAACTGCAAGAAATGCAAATGCTCATATCTGCAGAATATGTAGCAGAACGGATTCTCTGGCCATGGAGCGTGAGTCTCCTAAGGAAGGGGGAGGGGAGGAGCTTACGTAGACAAGGCTGAGGCAAGGGTGAAAAAGAAAACTGGTTTAGAAGCTACTGGTTTTAGATTTTCTTTGATGGCTATTGATTTGTTGGAGGAGTGGTTTATATAACTTTTTGTCACATCTGACAATTACAATATTTCTCACAGAAATTCTAAGAGAAGAGGAAGTAAGCAATATATTTCCTATCTGAGAGATTATGCATGCCTTGGTGTAATTTATGTCCGTTTCAAGTATTGGGCTAACTTGTCATTGCTGAGGACATGCAGAATCTCAAAGAAGATGGTGGTACATCCATGATGAGAATCATTTTACAGGGTCACTTCACAGTCTATGATTATTATCTTGATGCTTTTGCTCCATATTAGTTACTTTTCTGTTGCTGTAATAAAACACCAATGACCAAATGGAATTTACACAAGAAGGATTTAATTTTGAATTAGAGTTGCAAAGGGATAAAGGCCCATCATGGTAGGGAAGCATGGTAGCAGATGGTAGGAGGAGGAATCTGGGATACAGCATTTTCAAAAACATCCAGAAAGCAGAGAATGAACTGGCGCCGGGGCAAGGTTATACATGCCCAAAGCCCACCCCTGTTAACATGGTTCATCCAGCAAGTCCCCACACCCTAGACTTTACAAAGCCTTCCCACACACCACCACCAACGGGGGTCTAGTGTTGAATGTTCTCCTTTAAAGCACCGCACTCTCATAATGTTCTACTTGTAGGTTTCTGGGACCCACTGGATCCTTCTACATTGCTATTCTCCCATGGTTCTCTCATCTAGAGTCCCAATAGGGTGTCCTATTTTGGCCAAGGGGTCCCGCTCAAACTAAGGCACCAGCCAAGGACAATACAGGCGGTAAACTTTAAACCCCTACCCAGATCTAGCCAATGGTCAGAACAGTTTCCACACTTGAGTGGAGAGTGGGATATGACTTTCTCACATACTCTGGTGCCTCACATTTGACCATGTCCCCTGGAGAGGGAGACCTGGTGGCACTTAGAGGAAGGACAGCAGGTCACCGAGAAGAGACTTGATATCCTATGAGCATATACAGGGGGAGGTAATCCCTCTGAGGAACAGTCATAGGGGAGGGGAATAAGGGGAAAATGGGAGGGAGGGAAGAATGGGAGGATACAAGGGATGGGATAACCATTGAGATGTAACAAGAATAAATAAATTAAAAAAAAAAAAAAAAGCACCGCACTCTCTAACATAGCTAGGTATACCTTAAAGTCTCTTTTAAGGAGGAACATGATTGTGGTTTCCTTAGTATTTTTTTTTTTTTTTGAGACAGGGTTTCTCTGTGTAGCCTTGGCTGTCCTGCACTCGCTTTGTAGACCTTAGTATTCCTAACTTACTTAATTTTTAAAATATTTTCTCATATAAATAAATGACTTGGTGGCAATACAATTTGGAATAAAATAATCTCTTTTGAGAACTTTATGAATTGTCTTAAGTCTTCTGACATATTGAAATACACAGGAGAATTCTGAAATTAGCCTTTTTTTTTTCTTACCACACCTAAAAAAAAAAGTAAACCAATAACAGGGAGGAGTCTCAGTGAGAATCCAATATTGATGGTGTCACAGAAACCAGAGATCTCGAACCAAACCAATGACTCATTAAAATGAACATTTGCAAGAGAAGATGTGCGGACAGAGGGATATACTGTGATACACACTGTGACAAACTACAGTTCTCATGATGAGATGTTTTTTATGCTTTGAGCTTTTGTTGTTGTTGTTGTTGGTGGTGGTGGTGGTTGTATGTGTGTGTGTGTGTGTGTGTGTGTGTGTGTTTGTGTGTGTGTGTGTATGTGTGTGTGCATTTATTTTGGTGGAGAGGTTTCAAGTGCAAAGGATGGATATGAGGGGATAAGGAGATGAGTAGAATTGGGGTACATGATGTGAAACTCACAAAGAATCAATAAGAAGTTTAAAAAAATAAATAAATTATTTTATTTATGTAAAATGGAGGAAACCCCAAAGTGATTTGGAGATGTTTAATTTCAAAATAAAAACTGGTTAAAGAGTATTTAAAAAATGTACACCAAAACCACAACCCTCTGAGATGCAAACAAATATACTACAAGAGAAAACACCCATCCACAATTCACATGTCACTTTTATGAAACACCTCACAGAGTTTACTACAGCGGATAGGCAGGCATGGCACTGATGACACAGTCTATGTTGTGTGTTGATCATGTATAATACATAACTAAACAAACAGAGGGCATAAAACCCTGCTCTTGCCTTCCATGGCCTCAAGCATGCTTGTCGCTGCCCTTGCACATTCATGAATATTCATATGCATTATGTTTCAGAAACCAGAGCCTGTACTCCTGGTTGTTTTTGTAATGTGACTATTCTCTGTATATTTGTCTTATATCATTTCAGACAGATATTTACATGGGATATTTACACTTAAATAAAAAGATAATTACATGCTCTTGGTTTTCAAATATAATAGCTGGGTAATTTAAAAATATAGATAGATCTCAAAGCAGAATAACTTAGCAGATTGAAAGCAGAAAGAAAGTTGCTTTCTTTTAAACATTTTATGTAGTATGTCTGCCTGAGATGTGCACCATAGCATGCAGGTTCCCAGCACAGGATAGCTTGCAGGAGTCTGTCCTTCCCTCCTACCACATGGGTCCCAAAGGCTACACTCTGACTGTCAGGCTTGAGAGTATCTTTCCCACTGAGCGATCTCACCAGACCAAAACTCTGTTCTTATTTAGTCATATATTGGATTTGCTTAATATGTAAAATTCTGTCATTTTTCTAAAAAAAAAAAAAAAGTTTACCAAACACCATCCTTCCCCCTTTCTTCTTTTGCAATACTAGACATTAAACCCTGGGCTTTATCCGGGTTTGGCACGGAGCTCTACCCCAAGCCCCAGAGCAATTATTTCTCATACAAGCTTGGTATTTGTCTTGATATGTAAGATGCTTTTCTATAGTAAATTAGTAAGTGCCTAGTTAAAGATTTCAGTTTCAAGCCCCTACATGTTAATAATAAACATAGTTTATAAAGCAGGTTTTATGGCATCTTCAATGATACTCAAAATTGTAAAGGGATCCTGAGACTAAAACTTTTGATATGAAAAAAGTGGAGGTATACATACATATACCATGAGATTTATTTAAGGAGCAAAGCATCTTCATGTAGTGTTGGCCTGGGATTTACCAAGGTGCCAAGGTGAGAGTACTATTGTATTGCCTGTGAGCCCATGGGCTGTCCCTGAGTACTCACCACAGAGATATTTTGTAATCCAGGCAATATTCTAGAAAAGCAAAACACCTAGATTCAGTGAATCATTTGCTTGCTGTAGTTAGGTGTCATCTTTGTAAAAATACCTAGCGAGCTACTTTCTAAATTTAGACAAACATTTGTAGCTTAATAATAAAACAGGCCAAGAAAACAATCATTTTATGTGCATAACTCACACTTCATACATCGATGATGATTGAAGGGCATTTTGAATTAGAATTCTTTTTCTTCATGCCTCAATTATTTTATTTAATCATAAAATGAATTTAAATTATTTGTAAACAATGGAAATTATTATTTGGAAATAATAGAAATTCATTATTATTATGTGCAATTATTCAGTATATCTCAAAATCTGGTAAACCTTTATTTCCATCCTTCTGTCTTCAAGAGAAAACCAGGCAAAGTGAATTTTGTGTTAAAGAGGATAAATGTCCTCTTTACCTAGAGAATGTACAAAGCTTAAATGACAACAGGAAAACGAAGTGCCCTTGTCACAGTCTCATCCCTTCAACTGACTCTTGCCATCTTGTGTAAAGCCTCCAGCCCACTAGTCAGGGACCCTGTGTATGGCCATTTCAAGCTGAGTGCTAGGAAATAAGAGCCGTTCCCCATGCGCTATGACACACAGTTCGACCGACACTCCACCAGTAGCAGGCGCCTGTGTGTTCTGGGTCAGATAGACCACAGAGTCATGTAGAAAAACAAACAAAATGAAGGTCATGCCAAGGAAAACAGTTCACTCTGTGCTTTAAGTTGTATCTGTTATATTCTAAAACAATAAAGCAATGATAAACTTTAAACTGAGTTATATTAAGGAAAGGGCTTTTTTTTTTTTTTTTTTTTTTTTTTTTTTTTTTCTGTCTCACTGTGGTAGAAAATCACAGAGCCCATAATGATTTTGGAAGTAATCTTATCATTTGGAGGTTTTACATTTTTTTTTTCCTCTAGAAATCGAGTAAAAGGGAGATTAAATGGCATCAGAGCAGAAACACTCTCTGGGTCCACACACCCTCTCACTTTAATCCAATGTATTTTCAACTGCATTTCAACTGGTCCCCTCATCTGCCTGTGTGGGACAGGGCACAGTCATAAGAAGAGCTGAAAAAGTCCCTGTGAAGTGGGAGCGGTGTGTCTGTTCTTGCCATCTTATCCCGAACCCTTTCAGTTATAACAGAGGCAGGCATAAGGCAAAGAGAAGAAAATGCAATGAACAGCTCAGCCAAATCAAGCATTAGGTGATACATGGACCCTTTCTCCTCTACATAAAGGCTAAAGGAAGTATTTTCACTACAGCAGTGGTAGGAAAAGGTACCCGGAGTCCCGAACTTCGCTGCCACTGGGATTTGTACCATTCATGCTCCATCCAGGTGTTTGAGTTGGAAATCAGAGAGATTTTCTTATGCTTTAATCCCCCACGTGGAATTGTGGGGAATATTCTTTCTGCTAAAATTCTCAGTGAAGATAGGAAAGGAAATACTTTTTGCATTCGTGCAGTGTACATGGTACCTTCATAGATTAAGAAAAGAGAGGAATTTCACCTGTTTCTGTTCTTAGAGTTTTAAGATATATTGTTTTTACTCCTGGATATAATAATTTCAGTTTATGTACTTTTTTCTTAAATACTAAAAAGGTATTGAAACCAAGTAGTCAAAGCTCTGATGTTACGCTTGAAAATAAATCAGTGGTTCTCAACCTGTGGCGTGTGACCCCTTTGGGGATTGCGTATCAGAGGTCCTACGTGTCAAGTAATTACAATATTATTCATAACAATAGCAAAATTACAATTATGAAGTAGCAATGAAATGATTTTATGGTTGGGGGTCACCACAACATGAGGAGCTGTATAAAAATGTTTCAGCATCAGGAAGGTTGAAAAGCACTGAGGACAAAGCTGTGGAGTAGGATGGATATGTCTGTCATGGTTCTAGTTACCACTGTGTTTCTGCCACATTAGTTTAGATTCAAGTCGCTGTAGGAAAAAAAAATGCCATTCATATTTAAGCCATGTTTTAGGGCTTGGAAAAATGTCATCTCAATGTCAGGAGTACTTTTTTTTTTTTTTAAGTGGAGGATTTTTTTTTAATTTACTTTCATTTTTATTTTTTTTTAATTTATTTATTCTTGTTACATCTCTATGGTTATCCCATCCCTTGTATCCTCCCATTCTCCCCTCCCTCCCATTTTCCCCTTATTCCCCTCCCCTATGACTGTTCCTCAGAGGGATTACCTCCCTCTGTATATGCTCATAGGGTATCAAGTCTCTTCTCAGTGACCTGCTGTCCTTCCTCTGAGTGCCACTAGTAGTTTAATGAGTTTGTGACATGGTTGAAAGTGTTTGTTTAGTCATTTTCTCATCTTTTCAGCAAAATTCATAAACAACTAAGACCTGATCATCGAAGTATTATATTATGCTGAGCTACACTACTTGCATACATGGATGTATTTTAAACTTTTAATTTTCTTGAGAATTTCATATACAAGCACTTTATTTGTTTCATTTCAACCCCTCCTTCACCCTAAGCTCCAAGTTCTCCCATTTCCTCTCACCTCTGAAAATATCACTTCTTTTTAAAAATATTTTTATTATTTATATTATTACACATAAGTAAAACAAACTACACACAGCAGGAACAACCATGAGAAAATCAGGAGTTATATAAATGTTACATTCATAGTGATTTGGCTATTTGTATTTCGCAAACTTGAAGTAAGTATCTTTCCTATCTTGTTGGGTCTAAATTTCTGAATGGAGATTAATATCTATCATATCTCATCTCTATTAACTTAAAACATTTATTTTGATCTAAAATATCTTAACACCTAACCTACTAAGCTTAATTGAAAGACTTAACTATCTGGTCTTCAAACTCATCAATGACAAGAGAAGGGATAAAACTTAATACCTGAGTGAACCCGGAGTGCAGGTTAGCAGCTTTTTGGAAAATATCACTTTTTTAATTATTATTGATGTGTGTGTGTGTGTGTGTGTGTGTGTGTGTGTGTGTGTGTGTGTGCAGCCTACTGAGTCCATTTAATGTTGTTCATATGTACATGTGTTTAGGGATTACCACCTGGGATTGGATAACGTATGAGAGAGCTCACTCTTGGAGAAGACTGTTTCTGCTTTTTTCAGCAGCCATTAGAAGCTATAGTTCTTCATAAAGAATCTGCAGTTCTTCATGTAGGGGAAAATCCTCCTGAAATTTTCACCCTACACTTTGGCATGCCAACTGATATTGTTGCTGTTCAGGTCTCATTTACATAGCCATACTGTTTCAATTTTATGCAGGCAGCTTCCTTGTCACATCCAGAAGATGCTATCTCACTGCAGGTGTCTTGGTTCTTGGCCTCTTACAGTCTTTCTGTCCCCTCCTCCACAATTTCCCATGAACCTCAGATATAGGGGTTATGTGACAGATGTATCAACTGGGGCGGGGCATCTTGTGGTAATTTATCTTCTGCATTAAGATCAGTTGCAGATCTCTGTAGTGGTCTCCATCTGTTACAAGAAAAAAGTTATTTGATAATGAGTGAGAGTTACACTTACCTGTGGGTTTAAGGATAAATATTTAGAAAGCATTTAGAAATTAAATCGGCTTGTTGCATCTTATTATGTCATGTTCAGTTGATATCACTGGGAGGCCTACTCTTTTACAAAGGGAAATAGAGGACCAGAGTTTCTCAGTGAGAAGGAAGATGAGGTGAGCTAGGAGGAAGGGAGGGAGAGGAGCCTGTGCTTGGGATACATTGACAAGAGAAGAACAAATAGATAATGAAAATGAAATTACATTGGTTTAAGAGAACAGCAGGAATCTTTTGAATGGAATCAGCCATTTTGTTTTTACCATATAAACTCATATGATATATGGAAGGTATTCTATGGAAGACAGTATGCTTAGAACTGAGCTGATCATATTTTTTAATGGCTTTTAACACCATAGAGTGCACATTCTTGTGGGGAAAGAAAGAAAAGACCTTGTAGAAATAATATTATTGTGCACTGTGTAAAGATTCAAATGCTGATTTCTGTGTCTCCCCGCCCCGCACCATATCTATTAGCAATCTTTGATCTGAGAATCTCCTCTCTCAATGTTGCATTGACACTGCTCCCTAATTGTTCCATGATATATCAATAAAACAACTTCACAGCCAATTGCTGAGCAGGGGAGAAAATAGGGCTGGACTTCCTTCCGACCAGGGAAGGAGAAGAGAGAGAGAAGTGGGGATTCTGCCATGGGCCGAGGTCCAGGAGATATCAGGAGACAGCAGCTGAGCAGAGAAAGCTAGAAAACACAAGTATCTCAAGTATTTACACTGGGAGGAAGACATATTAGCTTAGAGGGTTAAGAATAGATTGCCTGGGAGGTAGTACACACCTTTAATCCCAGCACTCAGAAGGCAGAGGCAGATGGATCTCTGTGAATTCAAGGCCAGCCTGGTCTACAAAGCAAGTCCAAGACAGCCAAGGCTACACAGAGAAACCCTGTCTCAAAAAGAAAAAAAAAAAGGAATACTGCTCAGTTCTTGTGCCATAAATCTTATTAAACAAATATAACAGTTAAGTCTCAATTATTTGTGTGCTTGTTGGGTTAAGTGCAAATTAATACTACTCTCAATAATTTGGGTGCTAGCTGGATTAAGAGTGAAACTATAGCATACACATTTTATTTTTTAATTTTAATTTTATTAATTTATTCAGATTACAACTCAATTCTTATCCCACCACTGTATCCTCCCGTTCTTCCCTCCCTCCGGCTTTCACTCTATTCCCCTCCCCTAGGTCTTAGACCGAGGGGGACCTCCTCCCCCACTATATGGTCATAGGCTATCAAGTCTCATCTCAGTAGTCTTCTTATTCTTTCTCTCAGTGCCACCAGGCCTCCCCACCAAGGAGAGGTGGTCAAATATGGAGCACCAGAGTTCATGTGAAAGTCAATCCCCGCTCTCCACATAACTGTGGAGAATTTCCTGTCCATTGGGTAGATCAGAGTAGGGGATTGATGTTTACTACTTATATTGTCCTTGGTTAGTGCAATAGTTTGATCAGACCCCCCTGGGCCCCAATCCACCCATCAAGATGTTCTTCTTGTGGGTTTCTAAGATTTTCTGGGTCCTTCTATTTCCCCATCTCCTATATTTTTCTTACCTAGAGTCTCAGTAGGATGTCCTCACATCTATCCCAATCTCCTGGTAAGTGAAGATTTTTGTGGGACATGCCTTTTGGCTAGTGCCCAATTATAAGTGAGTATATACCGTGTGGGTCTTTCTGCTTCTGAGTTAACTCACTTATTATGATCATTTCTAGTTCCTTCCATTTGTCCACAAATTTTGGGATTTCCTTGTTTTTAATAGCTGAGTGGTATTCCATAGTGTAAATGTATCACAGTTTCTTTATCCATTCTTCAACTGAGGGACATTTAGGCTGTTTCCAGGTTCTAGCTATTATGAATAAGGCTGCTATGAACGTGGTTGAGCATATGTCCTTGTGTGGTGGAACATTTTCTGGGTATATTCCAAGGAGTGGAATAGCTGGGTCTTGAGGAAGGCCTATTCCTAGTTTTCTGAGAAAGCACCAGATAGATTTCCAAAGTGGTTGTACTACTTTGCATTCCAGCATACACATTTTAAAAGAACCACTAACAAGAGCCTGTCTTGACTGTATAAAGAAGATAGCTCCGAGGAAGATTTCTTTTTTGATTAAAGATTAGAAATATGAACAGAATTTGTCTAAACCTAAAGGACACAAAAGCACATTCCAGTTGGATAAAACAGCAGGTAAAGAGGGAGGAACATGGTAGTATGACGAAACAAAGGAGGATCAATGTCGTCAACGTACAGAGCGAGTCTCACAGAAGACAGATGTGGCAATGTATCAGGAGGCCAATAGAGTCATCCACAGAGAGCTGGTACCCAAGTAAGGATAGCCAGAAATGTATTAGAATTGACAGGATGAGATTTAGAAGATAGAAAGCAGGAATCTTGAACAAAACAGGTTTGTAACCAGATGGATGCTGAAGCTGAAAACCTTGGGTGTCTAAGGCATCACAGGACAGTCAGTAGGTCAAAGTTCCAAGTACATTAAACCTGGTCGATAAGTACACACTGATGTTCAGAGGCATTCTGAAGATAAGGTGTAGAGATTACACTTACCTTTTTCAGATGTACTCCTCTCCCGCATCCTTGTTCTCCCTCTAACGTGACCTCTGTGGGCTGATCAATAGATTTCCTGCTCTTTGACTTCAAACGATGTTTTGCCAGTGGGGAGTCCTGTCAAGAACTGTGAGGAGCAAAAGAATTTACCTTCCTAACAATCAAATGAGTTAGCTCGCCACAGTATCAAAAGTGCTACAGAGAGCATATTTAGAGACACACAAAAAAATTGTATCCCAGTAAAAGAAGCAGGTAGAATAATATGAGCCTTACTTGGGTCTGATCTCAAGTTCAGATGTTCACAGGACAGTGTGAAGAGTTCCCAATGACAGCTACACTAGAAGAGCCTATGCCTTAGGTACCCTACATACATGGCCGAGGCTCAGGCAGATCTGCCTTCTAAAACTGCCCGCTATACCAGCATCCTTGGAAAGGAGAAACAAAGGCAGCTTTCCCCCTACTTATAAGATGTGCAGAAATGCAACAACCCTCTGTATAAAATCTCCAACAACCCTCAGAGAATTATCAGTAGAAATAAAGGGAGTGTGCATACTCATTTATTTCTATTTATGATTTCCTTCTCTCCTTTGGAAGTTAATGGCTCTGTTTGCGTCCTTCGGCAGGGGATGACTGAGTCCGTCAGGATGACTTAGGACACGTCCCTGTCCTACACTGTACTCAGTATTCTCTCCCGCTCCAGTGTGTAAGAACAGAGAGTGCTCTTCCCTGCTCCAGTCTGAAGTCAGGCTAGCACAGGAAGCACCCTCGTATCCTCTCTGCTTTGTTCGTGGATAGCCTCTTTTAGTTAAACCCCTACCCGTTCACCTTCATCGAGTGTGCCGTTCGCTACTGGGATCTTGAATGAGCTAGATAGATCTCTTAGTTTTGGGGCTTGAGATAGTAGTAGGACCCATTGCAGAGAGAGAAGAAAGACTATGGAAATCCCCGCAACCATCCGTGTTCTTGCATGGGCAGAGAAACACGTGCCCACACAGGAACTTTAGGTTGCCATAAAATCTTGGCTTTTTTGTTTTTTGTTTTAAATAAAATACTCCTCTGAAGAATTTCAACACTGAAGCTACTGCAGGGCTCCGAATAAGGAGGGATGTGCTGTTTAGTGTGTGCGGCTCTAGGAGACAATCAATAGGCTGAAAATCTGAGCTCTAGGCCGATTTTGCTATAGGTTCAGAAGTCTGAATTTTATGCCATACAGCAAGTACCTGCTTCAAGAAATGCTAGAAATGACAGTTTATTATTTTTAGTGAGAAATACCACTGTCATCCAAGTAGAATGTGTAAATCTACATATGTAACTCTACTTATAAGCATGATTTTGGATCTCTAAAAGGTACTAAATTTGGTTGCTTGTTAAATAAGATGTTTCCTAGGCTAGCCATCTCTACTTCCTTGACTTACATTTAAATGTGACATTTCTACTTTGGATTGCAGCAGGGCTTCTTTAAATGTATTGTGGAGATGTCTCAGGCTATGGCCTTCTTTGTACTTTCCTCTATGTGGAAGTAGTGGTGTTTCGCTCTCAGGAAGACTCTTGTGTCTCTGTTTTGTGTGTATTCCATTGTCAGTAGGCCTTAGGGGCTTTATTTCTTCTCATCTTCTCTGGTCGTCTTGATATTCTTGGTAGTGAGTGTACTGAGACGGGAAATTTGATCCCTCATACATAAAGTATAACACAGTTAAGGAGTAAAGTATGTGAAGGTTAATGGTGAAGAGGCCTCTGAAGCACAGTAGCAAGCATTTAGCATGGTTATTGCTTTTATTTTTTAAAATTATTTTTATTACTGAAACGATTGTAAGATTCAGCACCATTATCCCGCTAGCATGTTAACCAAGCCTGGTTACTTTCTGCCTCTTATTCAGACTTCATATCTCTCATGACACAGAACAGGAAGTCCAGATGAAGACATTTTCATTACTCAAGGTAGGAAGTTGTTCACATTTTTTTTTTGAAACTTACACAACGAACCTAATTTTCATACTAAGTAAATTGCTAATGTCCAATGAGTTGTGGCACGTCATACAAGAAGGGATATAAAAGTGTAGAAAGTACATGGACATTGCTCTACAGGGAGATGTAACATAATAATACGTCCTCATTGTGGTGAGCTATATTTAGATATACAAGTGGAGCTGAAGTCCCCCTCAATGAGAAAAATCTGTTTTTAGTGTTCATCCCTGCAACCAGGGTGATCTACAAATTAAGTTAGGAAGTATCTGGACCAGATAGCATTTAGAAAAGAACTAATGGATGCTCTAACTGGGTTATAACCATTTATTTTTGTCATGATCATAAATAGTTTAGACTTATCTTTGCAGTTTTATCTTAGAACTTAGTGATCTGGTGGTGATGTCATCAGCGCCCAGAGCAAGTCTCAGACTTTCCTTTAAGCCCGATTCGATCTGTATTGTTCGATCAAATTCTTCTTTGAGAAAGTAAGAAATGAAGAGACTCTTTTGCCTGGGTAACTTAGCAAATATCTCCAAGGAAGTAGAAAAGGCTGACACACACTGAGGGGGCATGCGCCTCATCCTCTCACTGCAACCTGAAGTGACAAGGAAACCCCAAAGGCAGTCTGCCTGAGGCTTTGGAGCACTAATGTAGTTAACTAGATTTATTAGAGCTGACTTAATTTAGACACACAGAAGTTTCCCTAGATCACTAGAAT
This sequence comes from Acomys percivali, assembly GCA_907169655.1. Taxonomy (NCBI): domain Eukaryota; kingdom Metazoa; phylum Chordata; class Mammalia; order Rodentia; family Muridae; genus Acomys; species Acomys percivali. The sequence continues at coordinate 40,576,869 of OU015744.1, read as the reverse complement.
CACTGAAGTTTCCACGGGTTCCCCAGTATTTCCAAAGGCTTTGAACTCAGGAGTCAATGCACAAAAGGGACTAAAATGTCAAGGATTCTAGCTTGTCTCTGGAAGAGATTTGTGGATGCTCTTATCAATTGTTGCTATGACAGTCAAACCTCTCTTCCTAGAGAAACTTTCTTCAGGAAAAAGGACTTCGTCCACAGACAAAAGACCTTGAGTAGCTGGAGTGATAGTTCCGTACATCCCGTCTCTTCCCCCTAGACTCTCCCCAGCCATAATGCTGAGTCTGCCAGCTTCTAAGGGGAATTTGTCTGTATATTAAGGACCTCCGACTTACAATCATCATCTAAGACACCTCTGCAGCATGCTGAACTTTCTGATTCTGGAGAAAGGGGAGGTGGATGAGCTAATCTCTCTAGATCCCAAAATAAAGGTGTGGTCTTAAGCATGCAGTACTTCCGGGAGCTTTCTCCTATGGATAGTGATAAAGTGGTTAGTAGTGAAGCTTGCTGTTTCTTCTAGGGGAAGAGTTCCCCACATGAGCTTTCAGTTGTAAACTGTCTACCTAGTTTCTAGCTGTCTGGGAAGTGAGGGTTTACAAGGCGGACAGGCATGGGACTGCTGGCAGTCACAGTAAGAACTCAGTTTCCCATGGCCTTCTTCCTCATTTGTCCTGGGTCCAACAGCTCCTCTTGGAGGATTTGCTTATGTGTTAAGCTTGTAAGAATTTGTTTCTCCCATTTAAAGAGAGTCGGAAGTGAACACTTGTACTCCTGAGTCTTCTGAGAGTGTAGAAAGCCAAGGGCAGGCATACAGTGAGACCCCTTGCAGTCAGTATCTCCTGAGGATCACAGAACTCAGCCTGAATGTGAGATCAGGACAGTTAACCACCAATCATTTCCCTGGTTTAGTTCAGAGACACTAGAAGATAAGTGTCAATCTTGGCTTTACAATGAATCTAGGAACCTGGAACACACATATTCCTCCAAATAACTCCAATAAAACTCACCACTCACCAAGTTGGACTTTGTTGGTATCTATATTTTTAACTTTACTAGTTGACAGGATAAAATACACTGTATATCGCCTCACATGCTTACACACACACACACACACACACACACACACACACACACTCACACACACACACCACCACCACCACCACCACCACCACCACAAGCACCACAACCACCACCAATAACAATAACACAAACCCCTCCTTTTAAAAACTTAAATCCATTGCTTATACACTTTTTAAGTACCATGGAATTCTATTTATTTTATCTTTTGTGCCTGGCAAAGAGCCATGGTTGAGCAGATGTAATAGACACCAACAAATATCAAACTCAGGTGGCTCTCAGACTGCCTGACAATATTTCTCTTATTAATTCATATTCCCAGCCAATCGTAGTTTGCCAAAGATGACCACAACAATGCTGT
>OU015744.1:40544051-40575425 GCA_907169655.1 Acomys percivali | reverse complement strand
CTGTAAGCAATCTCCAAATACAATGCTTTTTTTTGTAAGTTGCCTTGTCCATGGTGTCTCTTCACAGCAATAGGAAAGTAACTAAAACACACAGAGAGCCAGCCAAAAGACCTACTTTAATGTTGAAAGGGAAATTTAATGGCAGGTAGGTCTTAGATCAGAAGTGAAACTATTTTCAGAGTAAGGATGGGAACTCAATATCTTTCCTACAAAATTCTAAGCCAATATGGAAGGATGTGAGCCTGAGTAGGAGAGAATAAAGAAATATGAAAAAGAACACTGAATTTCCCTAACAGATAAGGACTTTATCTGCATCGGATTTTCTGACTGCAATGGAGTACATAGAAGCAGGTGAGGGAAACGCCTGAGCACCATCAGGGAATTACATTCGGTCCTTATTTTCTTCTTGGTAGGAGACAGAATGAATATCAAGGGCTATTCTGTATACTCCACTCTGATACACTCTCACCTCTCTTGCATAGAGTATTGTCCACGGAGTCTTGGAATCAGATCAGTCAGCTTCAAGTTCACCTCCATAGCATGGAAAGAGTGGTAGAATAAAGGAATTGATATTTTTTTCCCTTTTACTAGGGACAGATGACCTGAAATAGAGGAAGCTAGTAAGATCTCTGAGGCTCCTGTGATATATTAATATGGGCTAAGAATTGATCAATTTCAGAGAAGATTGTAATTTTCATTAGTGTGAAATGGCATAGTATGAGCCTCTTCTTATTAACTATGAGCTTAATGAAAAACTTAAATATTTCTGATTGGTTGTATGCATCCTTTCCTGCTACTGTCAATAGAAAGATAATTATTTCCTTACCTGGTATGTTATATTGTCACCTTTTTTGGGCACAAACAGAATATAATTAATTACTTTTTAAGTATTTATCAAACAAAAGCTGGATGGACTTCTACAATGCTACTGCAGAGTCATTATTCTTTGGCAGTTACTTACCATGGTTCAGTTAGCTTACATGCAGCATTTGAAGCGAAGTCAAGTCATTCATCTACCTGGTAACATGTTCTCATTAACTAACTCATCTTACAAGTTTGCTTACATTAAAACTTGTATTGGCTTCTTGAAGAACATTGAAACATTAAAGGACTATTGATGACCACATCATTGATTTTCCTCTTATGAGACAATAAATGGTATAACTCTGGCATTATAAGCCTGAGTCATCTTTTTCAACTTTTGAGAGTAAACTTACCCTCTCTGCACATGTTTTTAAGTCATACCTCCTCATGAACCTGAGGAGGCAACATTCCATCCCTGACCTCTAGGAGATCATTGCCATCTCATTATGTAACATGCACTTAGTCCAACTTCAAAGTTCACTGTAGGTTTAATAGTCTCAACACATTTCAAAAGTCCAAAGTTTCTTGTGAAGGTCAAGACAATTTCTTATCCATAGCCCCTGAAAACCAAAACCAAAACAAAACAAAACAAAAAACAAAACAAAACAAAAACAAATGACATACCTCCAACACTATATATATATCCAAAACTTTGAAAGTGGTATTGCAGACTGTTTAGGATAAATAAGTTATACGAGTTAATTGTTAGTTGATCAAATCATGGTCATGTCAATCACTAGTCTACTTTTATCACAACAATATACATCAAAGATAAGGTAGGATAGTTAGATAGGTCTTCAGAAACTTCAGAGATATGTAGAATATAGCATTTAAAATGTTTTTATTATTTTAAAGATTCACTGAAAATGAGACAGGTTAAATTCTGGCAACACCCAGCCTACCTCAAAGAGAATGATGAACATCATCAAAGTACTTTCTTATGGAGATGGCTTCAAATGTGGCAAACAAGCCACTGGGAAAAATGTCCTCATTTCTGCCACAGACTGAATTCTGCCTTAAAAAGGGCAAGTTTGGATGCAGGCAGAGTCGACAGCCAAACTCTGCCAAGACAGGGTAAGCAAGTCCTCAATAATTCCTGCCTCACAAATATGTCTGTCAGATATATTGGGTCAGAAGGCTGAAGAAGATGCTCCAACGTAATAGAGCGTTTTGGGTGACTATTCAGGTAGAAAACTGTCTCTGTCATCTTTTCAGTTGGAAAGCTACTAACCTGCACTCCCAGCATACTTAGGTAATCAAGATTATTCCTTCTCAAGTCTCTGATGGAGTTGAAAACCAGGTAGCATAGTTTTACAACAAAGCTTAGATGTTTAAGGGTCAAGATGTTTTTAGGTCTAGATAGATGTTTTAAGTTGATAATGACAAGATGTGATGGAGATGGATTTACATTCAGAATTGTAGATGCACCAAGATAAGAAAGATGTTTTCTTCAAGGCTGTCAAATACAAATAGCCCAAACACTAAGAATGTAACATTTATATAATTCCTCATGGTTCTTCTTGCTATAGGTAGTTTATTGTATACATGTGTAATAATATAAATGTATATGTAAAAATATGAGAAAAGGAAAAGAAAGCAGAAAGAAAGAATATGCATTCTTATACCAAAAGGGATGTGTGGGGCATAAGTGAGAAAACATTGGGCCAACACAAGACCAAATGCAGCATAGCAAACCCAAATTCTGTAGTTCCATGACCACTCTCAGGCTTTAGTTTTAAAAGGTCTCTGCTCCCCCAGCTTTGCAGCCTGCAAAATATATTTTATTTTTGGAATTCTAATACTTTTGACATTATCTATTCAGCTTGCATCATCATCACAATCTCTCATCCCTCGCCAACACATATTATTTCTAAATTCCTTCATAAACAAAGAACAATTTACCAAATCCTACAAGGTATAGATTTTCTGAAAGAGAAGTTATAATTCTTTGTCTCTCTCTTGTAGATCCACAGAATATTCACAAGACCTTATTCACAGAATGGGCCTGCTCTTCTATAGATTTGGGGAAATACAGTTTTTGTAGTGTTATATTGAAGCATAGAAACTTTCAGCTTAGAAGAGATAGATGATACCTTATACATACGTTCAGATACATAGTATGTTCAGATACATGACCTGTAAGAGCAAGTATAAGATACTACATAACTTGATACTATTTCTGCCTTATTTATTTCATTTCAGTACTCAGTAAAACTGTTGCATGTTGAAACAAGTAATTTTACTTCAACGTTTACATGAGTGTTTACACTACCATTCCAGCTTATGGCATTATCTGCATAAATATTTTTCCATTGCTTGCCATTGGGTTTATCCATTTTTTTCCTATTGTGAACAGTGTAACAATTAGCAACACATGTAATCTCTTAATGAGGTTGTGTTAGAATGCATCTATGATCTTCAAGTAGAATCAGAAAATTGAACACACATCCCCATATGTTATATTTATGAAACATATATACACATCCTATTTTATATGAAGCTCTTTAGATTTCCAGACTCTTGAGTTATAGCATGTCAAGTTTCAGTGATTAGCATTTAATATGCAATGAATTCAAAATAAGGACTTAAAAATTCCACTAAAAACATTCTATTCCCCAGAATAAAGATTTTCAATCTTTTTTTTTTTTTCTTTTCATTGCTTTCAGATATTAAGGAGTCACCTTGTGGACTGATGAATGCTCAAAATGTCATAGAATATTTTTATTAAATTATTCTTCATTTTCCTTCAGTTGCACATTGTGTTTACACAGCACACAAAACATTTCTGAAGAAATGCCTTCTGCAATAAACTCGAGGTTTGGTTAAACAGCAATGCAAACAGAACTGCCACTCTTGTAGAGTTTAGACTTAGCCATGACCTAGGGTGGATCACAGAAACTGCCCTTGTCCATTGTCCTCCTGTGCTGCTTAATTAACTTCTAAATTGAGCTTCATCTGAAATAAAAGATGCTCTTCCCCAGAAGGTGGAAGAATGCCTTCTGTGTCCCATGTACTCTGTTGTATATTTCAAAGATGTCAGCGACAGCTGCCAATGCTGTGTGTGCTCGGGTGCAGTGAAAAGCCTCCCCCTGGTGTGCCCTTACACGGGAGTTTGTCTGTTTTACAGTGCACCAGTATTTTATGAAATCTAATTCTGGATTAATTCCAAAAGGCCGGCTTCCTTAGGTTATGGATTGAAATACAGTATTAGTATCCCATTCTTGGGATGAGTGTGAATGCCCTGGCAGCTGCTGGGTTCGAATTAAATACATTGAATTCTCAGTTCAAATCAAAGCAGGGAGTAGAAAGTTACCATTTGCTCCCTTGGTGTTTGTGAAATCAAAGCTGCCCAAGAACCTTGAGAGCCTTATGGAATCCTCACTTGGAGGAATAATTTAGACTTCAGTTCTCTCTGCCACTGCTGTCCTTTTAACATCCATTACCATTTCCCCCCTTTTGTTGAATGTTACGTTCACTTGGAAATGTTTTGAAGAAGTATGTGGTTTCAGATGTAGTTTTTCTAAGGCTAGAATAATTAACGCCGATAGGTATTTCTTTAGGCTAGAGCTATGAGGAGTTTTCTACATGTACGATTCTAGCAAATAAAGCCCCTTCTATAATTAGCCCCTTAAATGCAAGGCAAGTTCAAGGTCTCTTCCTCCTACTAACCACTTTCCCAGTTTTATTCTCTACAATGGTAAGTTGTATTTTCTATACGTATGACCTTTTCTCTTTAAACTAACGTGCATATAAGTCTTTAAGTGCAAGCATGCTCATCAGATGTTCAAATCAAAGATGTTTCATTTAAAAATCTGAATGGGGGAGGCTGTACCTCTTTGAAGGGTAGGCATTTTGCTGGTATAGCATAAATAAAGGCTAGGAGGAACTGTTTCTAAAAGGAGGCACTAGAAAAATAGTTACAGACATGAAGGTAAAATAATTTATGAAATTCAGATGTGGGTTGTTGAAGGGATACATAACACATAGATATATTCAAGGACACATATTCTGCAGTAGGAAAGAGATATTCTGCATCAGTATTCAGGTAATAAATGACCAAAAAAAGAAATTAAATCTATGAAATATTTTGTATCTTTTGCAAGCTAACAACAGCCCATAAAAATAGTGGCAATTGCTCTTTACTTGAATTGCTATATAATTTGCCATTTCTCCCAAGTTATTGTGACAAATGAAAGCTTGATATCCTTAATGTCCTCTATCAATTCTGAAATGAGTCACAAGTTATATCACCCGTAAGCAGAGGACGTTTCTAAGGTAATTGCTTTACTATTATTTCTTTGGCTAATATAGTACTTGCACATATATATTTTTTATTGGGGAGGATTAGTTTCCTACGTAATTGTCTTCCTCCTTGTTTCAGCCTAATAATCTTTGCTGCCATAAGCGAGTAGGTTATGTTTTTTGCACCCAGCATTACTGCCATTTGGGGTTGCATACAGGACTTGTTTGGAGGGTTGTCCTTGACAGTGAAGGATTTTGGTGTTACCTGTGAGCTCTGACCACAAGAAGCCATTCATGTCTTTTTGACCTCTGAAGGGAGCTGACTGGTGGATAAGAATTGCTGAGAAAACTCACACACTATTTCAGATCCTAACATTTTTCTCTTTTTTTTTTATTACTTGTTTATTTCGAAGTGTTCTCTTATTCACTGAGTCAAAGCAAATTAGAAGCAATGATATCTTCACATGTGAGGAACACAGATTTGAAAGTTTATGTTTATGTATACATATATATTATATGTGCGTGTGTGTGTGTGTGTGTGTGTGTGTGTGTGTGTGTGTGTGTGTTTCTGTGTTGGTGGGGATGGTGATTAAAACTAGAAACAAGATCATGAGCCAAAAGGAAGAGATCTTACGGGGAGCAGGAAGTAGAGAGAGGGGGATATGGGATAGATAAGGAGTGAAGATAATTGAAAGAGGATAATGTAGCAAGAAATTGGAAGTCAGGGCAAAGCGAGAAAAGAAAGGGAACCAAGTGGCAGAAAGGAGGGATCGAACTGAGGGCAGTGGGGGAGGTGGGAACAAATGAAAGAAAATATAATGATAAATATGTAAAACAGTGCCATAATAACGACCCCCCTTACTGCCTATGCTAATCTAAAAAGTCAAATAAGTAAGTAAACAAACAAATAAATAAACAAACAGTAAATAACGAAAGTGCATGTATTGAAGCTACATTCTCCAGGCCTCAAGACTTTCTCTTTATAAGGCTGAACATCTATGTTTATAAAATAAGTTGGAATTCTTCAACTATATTACAAGCTAGGTTGAGTTTACAAATCAGGATTAGTTGTAGCTCAGCAGAAGAGCACCACCCTAATGTGCAATGTGTAAGGCCCAGGGTGCCAAAGTGACAACCGTGGAGAATAAAGTACTGTTTCCTTGCTTTTGTTTTGTTAATGACATAGGGAGTCTCCTTACCTCCTGTGCTGACCAGAGTCACAGTTGTCTTCTTCTGTTCCTCCATTCCAGGTACAATAATGAATTACAGTCATCAGTAAGGAATAATCATTTATAACTAGAAGTTAATTAGGACACTCCTGCAAATATAAAATAGATACATTTCAAAGATTTTGTTTTGCAGTTTAATAAGTGGAGGAAACAGTAAGAGGTTAGATTCATTGAAAATCTTTTAGAAAGCAAGTGTTCATAGACAACTTAATAAAGGAATATTTGACCGTGAACTGGGTGGTGTTCATGAGGACAATACATAATAACTTTGAATTATTTAAATAAATTATTTTCATCTGTACAAGATACAAATCTGTACATTAACAGAATTGTCTTAAGTCTTGGATATTATTTTGATATTCATTCCAATGTTGAAGCTTCTTCAATTATTGTAAGTGTCCATTCTTTTTAAAGAGAATCTTTTTACCTCTTTATCTTCATTCTTTCTTGCTGTATTATGTAACCTCTTTTCTACTTCTATTTTCTTCAAAAAGGAACAGATTTTCTCTAAAACCAGGCACCCAATACCATTTGATTATTTAATGCAATGAATCAAATGTCAGAGAGTAATTATAATACCATTAAAATTTCTGTATTGTATCATACAGTCAAGTTATTATGTAACATACAACTTTTACATGTAGAAAGTACATACACACATAATGTATTTACACAATGGTGATTTTGGCAAGTTAATGGTTTATATGGAAAATACCATATAAAATATTACCGTAATCCCCTGAGATACATTTTTAATGAGGCTAAAATATTAACAATAATTAGAACATTTTTCACTGGGTACTTTAATGAAAATTGTGTTCACTCTATTTCCCCTCCAAGGATGTTCCTGTCTTAGATGGCTTGGTTGTGTGTCTTGTCACCTACCTCAGGAAGGCTCTAGCCTCCACTACAGCACAGAAGAACACCATCCCATACTGCACAGGGAAAGGTTGCCACATTGAGATTGCCCGTGTGGAAACCTTCACATACATAACCTCATGCTGCCACTCCTCATCAGTTCATCTTTTGTTCTATCAGTGCTGTTCAGGAACCAATTGTCCTGCATGGCTTTTCCTGGGGAACTCTGAACAAGCATCCCTTTACTTCAGATAAGGCACCACGAGTCTAACCAAGGGAACCAGTGAACTTAATTATTTTATAGGCGTACGGGTGGGTGAAGGATTAGTTAATCAGCGGGAACTGAATCCCTGAAAAAGCCCACCTTTGGTTGGCCACAACTCATGAAATCTGTCTCCTTGGAGATCCCTGGATGACTTGCAGGAATGGCTTGCTTAGCACCTGGGAGAATCTCTTCCTAGCAGCTTTTATTGCTCACATAAACCTGGAGAGGACTTGTGACTTTTGTATGCTCCAGAAGATTCCTGAGGCTTCTAATTGTGTTTACTTCCTGACCATATAGGTTTCATTTACTTCCCTGGTCATTAAAAAAGCAAACAAACAAACAAACAGAGGAAAAAACTAAACCCTCTTTTTCTCCTAAAGAAAACATTGCAGCTCTGAGAGTCAGCAGTTGCATGGGATGATCAATGTTATTTGGGGTAGGTAGAATTCTCAAGACTTTAGCTAAGCTTCTGGCTGAATCCATAGTTACTTCAAAGATTAACTGGAGCTACAGAATCTATTTGCAAATTCACTTTAGTTATTGGCATGCCTCCATCCAAGCTGTCATTTCAAGCATTTTAAAATATTTACATATTTAATTATATGTATGGAGGAGGGTTTGCCTGTGTGAATGGTGAGCACCAAACTCAGGTCCTTGGAATAATGTGCCATTCTCTAGTCTCGTGTGTGTGTGCATGCGTGCGTGCGTGCGTGCGTGCGTGCGTGCGTGCGTGTGTGTGTGTGTGTGTGTGTGTGTGTGCGTGCGCGCGCGCGCGCGCGCATATTTCTTTATCCTCGGACTGATCACAGTTTGGTGCTTGCTTCTCCCTGGTGAACATGTCAAAGACAGCAGTAACGGTCTTTGGTAAGCTAACGTGAAAAGCGATGCTCCATTGCTTTAGCCAGTTAACTAGCACCGGTATAGTGTGGAGAGTAACTTTCCAAGGGATCTTTATCTTAGGACCAGAAAAGGAATGCTATCTCTCATCTATTGGATGACTGCAACATGGCTTGAATAGGTCTCTTCCTTCTCTGTAGTGCTTTTAAGCAGATCTTATTATGTCCATTTAGAAAATAGAGACTGGAAGGGCCTCCATTCCTGCCCACAGCCCTGAGGAAGTCAGAAGGCAATCAACACAGTCTAACTTCATCACACATGGATTCTGTTACCGTAGTAGCTGACTGTGTCCATCTATGTGTGGATTATGTGTAGATCTCAGAAATAAAGCCTCACTTTTGACTTTCCAAAGCTTCTCTTGTTTTATTTCTACTTCAACAGATACAGTCACTTCCATAGCAAGATGAGCCCACAAATGAGGACATTGGTCATATAGTAGTTTTAAGATCTTTCTATTTAAATTAGTTTGTTTCACTATGTGTTATACGTATGATAAAATTGCCATAGTCTCTTGCAAAATTGACCCCTTTCTCTCTGTAATGGCCCCTATCCCTATTTACTATTTAAAGTTTATTTTATCTCATGCAAGTATGGCCACTTGTCTTAGTTACTATTCTAGTGCTGTGAAGAGTCACGCTGACCAAGGCAACTCTTATAAAGGAAAGCATTTAGCTGAGGACTCTTTTGATTCGGAGGGTTAGTCTATGGTCATCGTGTTAGGGAGACACCTCCTTCAACAAGGCCACACATACTAATCTTTCCCAACACTTCACCAACTGGGAACCAAACATACAAATAGAAGTCAATCCCAGTCAAGCCATTTCCCCACCCTTCTTTTCTTTTGGATTGTATACCATCCCTTCTCTTTCAGCCTACAGGTATTCTTAGACATGAAGTAAGTCTCCTGTGGTAACGTATAGTTGGATCATTTGGTGTAATCTGTTGAGTCAGCCTTGCTGTTTAAGGAGACAATTTAGGCTATTAATAATCAAGATAACTATAGAAGAATATGGTCTTACTGTAGTCATATTGCAGCTTGATTGCTCATTTTATCATTTTATCCCTCTTTTAGATTCTCTTTAATACACTGATACTCTGATGCTATGTTTTGATACCATGCTTGTTCTTTTCATTTAGCCATTATAGATTCTCCCTTCATGGTTACCATGAGATCTTTAAAAGTATCTTAGTTTTTAACAAGCTGCTTTGAAAGTATAGCAATTACACATGACTAGAAAGGTAAAGAAGGAAATATAAGAGTCAAGTAACCTCTAAACTTTCACTCCTTGACAGTTAAAATTTTTTGTAACTATTGACGTCTCATTTTATATCCTTCTGTATTGCTTTCACTTAACATTCAAATGCAGCAGCCTTGCCTTTAGTCTTTACAAAAAATATATGACTGGGATATACACTATATGAACAGTATAAAAGCATTTGGGATTTTTTTTTTCTTCTTCACAGTTATTCCTGGCCATCAAGGGGGAAGCTTCGTTCTGCCCCTCATTCTGTTGTAATATATTGCCTAAGCACTAACCCACAATTTATGGACATAATCTACCATAGACTGGAAGCTCCAAAATTGTAAGCCACAGTAAACCCTTTTCACAAGTTGATGTGCTGAGATATTTGGCATAGTAACTGACACCGAAAGCTGGCTAAAAGGTGTCCTTCCCGTGGCACTCTCAAGTCTGTTTTCAACTTCAGTATCCTAAGCACTCACTCTTGCAATGCCATGCCAACACTTCCATAAGCTCCCCTCCTTCCTTCCCATCCCTTTGCTCTCTCATTTCCAAGGAGCCTCCCTTGTCACTACGTAGCTCTTTCTTCTCTATCCTGCCGTTACTGCTTTCTTTGGTGTTGTGTGGTGTACCTTTTCAGCTCAGGGATTTCTGTTTGATTTTAGAGCTTTTTCCATCCCCTTTGAATGTATTTTGTTAAAGAACAGAATCACTGCACTGTGCTTGTTTGAAGCCTTTTGAGTTTCCCTAAAACAGATGTTTTAAATCTCTTGGAGTTTCCTTAGTGGTTAGTACCTCGTCTGTTTTAGGAGCATTGTCTTAAACATGTAGTGAGATCATGGTCTGTCTCTTGATGCTTGTTATAAGACATTAGCTCTGTGATGATGGGCTGGGTAGGTATCAGTGTTTGTAATCTAGATTCCTCTACACTGCACTTTCCTGAAATCCTAAGCAGGCTACTTGTTTTCTTGGAGCATGTGGTCACTTCCACTCTCTAGCACTAGATGGTGCCATACGTTCTGGTTTTCGGTGAGTCTGCTCTTTGGGTGGAATCACTGTTTTTGCACTAGAGAGCGATCCAAACCCAGATATGTCCAACCCCTGAAGCTGGGAATGCTCAGAAGAGCAGTTGGCTCCTGGAGCCTTGTGAATTGGTACCATCTTGTGACTGAGCACTGTAGAATTCTACCCTACTCCGAGAAGAATCATGGAAGGACCATCCTGATGCCCATGTACTTTGCCTGTAGACACCAATGTCTCAAAGCTTGGCCATATCCCAAGGCAACAGCCAACTATCACCAAAACACCAGAAGGGATGGAGCATGACCACTCATGCCGCTACATTTGTTTGTATCTTCACATGTAGTAACCAAAATTAAATGCAACTTCAACCTACCAATAGCAACCAAACTATGGTATGTTTGGTTATGTTTATAATGATACATTTCAGTGTGGTTATAGCACTGAAGTCAAGTCCAGTGAAATAAAAACAAGTTTTAGATTCAAACATGATGTGTCACTCACTTATATTAGTAAAAATAAAAACTAGAGTACTATTTAAACAAAGATTTGAGAAGATGAGCCTGGACATGAAAAAATAATATCTAATATATTCTGTCTACAAAGAGTAATACAGAGCACTCACCATGTCCTCAGCGTGTCTTTTTTTTTTTTCCCCTCAAATGTTAATATTTGTTGCTTCTAGGCTGTGTACACATGAGTTTATAAAGATGTTACTATCTTTAATCACTTACTTTTTTGGAGCATTTAATTTAGAGAAAAGAAGAGAAAAAAAGTCGGCCAAGGAGAGAGCGGAATAGTCGCTTGCACTGGCTTTGATGTCCAGTGATTGGAGAAAGCTGACATAAGAAACCATGATTGTCTGGAGCTCTTCCTGCACCTGTGAAACTGCAGCCAGAGGCTCCAGTAGATGGTTGGACTAATTCTGAGATTATGAAATGAAGGGTAGTGTCCTTGTAGAGATCACAGCAAGGAGCTGAATAGCTCTATACCTCTTACTGTTTCATTGACATTTTGAGTAGGAGCATATCCAAGCCACAGATTTAAATACTTCAGCAGATTATGTGGACCATTGTAAATACTCATTAAGTGGAATCAACCACTGTTTTATGGGCATTATTAACAGATCAGACTTAGTTTCTGGTGGTAGATAGAGTCTAACATTTCATAACCATTGAAGCTTAAGAAAAGGGTGAAGAGGGAGAAAGAGTTGAGAAACTGCTATTGGAGAAGTTGAACCTCCACGTGAGCAGCGATTCCCTGGTCCATGGGCATCTCTCGCTTCACCCATTTCCTACCATATTCACGCTTCAAAATGTCTGCAATTAAAAGGAGAGCTTAAGCATTGGGAATTAACATCACATTAAGTTTATTCCAATGCCTACCTCTAACTTCAGTGTTTGACAAAAGCCACTCACAAGTAAGAAGTCGGCGTGCACCTAGGTCAACGTAAGGTTCATGCAAAAAAGTTTGTAGTTCATTTGATCAATAGTAAAACTGCTATGTCCATTGTAGTCCTTAGTATTTACAAATGAAATAGGGAAGGGATTTGCAACAGTGTGTTCAGTTCTGAGTCTGTTCTGCAGTCAGAACACAGGGATATTGGCTGTTGATCTATAAGGCAATCCAACTGTACAATCTGTTGACCAGGAGAGTGTGTTGGGCCAGAGGAGAGACTAAGCAATGTGATATAAACATTCACTTCTTTGAGTTAGGGGATAACTTTGGCCAATGAGCTGTGGACTTAAAAGGGTAAGACATGAACTCAGCGAGTTTCCCTGGCAAGGCTGTCAACACAGGTCACCAGAGCTGTCCTTTGAGTTATTCAGTCAGCACAGCTCAGAAACTAACCTTTAGCACCCTGGTCTCTTATCTACAAAGGCCAGAATTTGGAGTGTGGGTTAGACAGGACATTTATGGTCTATTGGCAAGACTCTTGAAGAGATACTAGCCAAATAAATGTAAGTATTTCTGTCTGCAGCACCTAAATGTGCACTTTGAGGGATACTGGATGTTGCCAGTTTTTCCTTATTGATTAATTTATTCATTAATCAATCGACTGATTTATCTATTTTCTGTTTCTGTTTTTGAGACAATCTCATTTTGTAGCCAAGCTACTTTACACTTGCAAGGTTTTTTATTTGTTTGTTTGTTTGTTTTTTCATGTATGGGATATACCCCCAGGTATGGGAATGGCAGTCATGAGGTAGCATGCCTTCCTCCCTGATGCTTTTCAGATGTCTCCCACCTGAGAGGAATGAGTTCTTAGATCATCTGTGCAAGTTATGTTATCCTGGGACTAATCTTTTTGTAAGTAAGGAGTTGAGTATATCTATCATAGAATTAAAACATAAATAAAGTAAGTCATCTCCCATGTTTCTTACAGTGCGTATGTGCCATTAATAATTTCTTTACCTGAGGTACCAAAATCCTCTAAAAAGCTACTGTCGTGTTGTGTACTAACCTTTGTTCCTGCTTTTCTTTCTCTTGGGCCAATTTCGTTTGTCAAAGAGTCCCCCTTTCTGCTTAGCTCTTCTCCTTGACAGCTGATTTTTTTTCATTAACTATCAGCCCATTCAGATAGAGGTTCCCTGTGTAGTAGTTACAAAAATAAATACAGAACTGAATGGAGCAAATGACAACATAACTTATAAAATATTTGTGATGTGAAAGTTTGTCTACTTCAAATTCAGAATCTTAATAATTATTAGTGCATATTAGTTGTGAACATTCATGGACTTCACTGTGGCACTTTAGATAATGGGTTTATTGTGTGCTGTTGCTATCAGCCCTCCCCACCACCCTCTGTTGCTCTCTAGCCTCTCCCTGATCTCACCGAGTCTCTCTTCTTGCTTTAGCATCCCTTTTCTGCCTTCAGGTCATCTTTACTTTTTAATTGAATTTAAAATATTTTTACCTTATATCTTTAAGATAAAATATCAAATACTTGTATTTCTGGGCATGCATTCTTATGCTTAACTGGGTGATCTCTCTTTTATCCAGCAATCATAATTTAGATCCTTTTCCATTCATCCAGCTCCACATATGTCTCTTCCATATAACTAACTACATTTTAGAGTATCTTATGCTTGTCTCAGGCCAGTGCCTGGGCCCAGATCCCCTAAAGAAAGAGTTGTGCTTTGGATTTAATGGACATGAATTGCCTTTCGCCACAGAAACAAGTTTTGAAGAACACATGTTAGATATGGAGATTGACACTTCATGCATGTAACTGTTTTATCTGGATCCAGGATTCTCAACTCACTCATGCTCCATGCTCGGAGTCCATGCATCTGAATCCACTCTCCATGTCTAGAATGCCAAGGCAATCTTTCAGTTATGACTGTTCACTGTCCAGATTTCAATGCTTATTCTTGTCTGACCAGATACATACATGCATGCATGCATTCATACATATATACATGCATATATACACACATATATATTTGCATAGAGTAAGTTAAGGTGTCACAACACCAAAAATAGTAGCCGCAAGAGTTGTGCAGAAATAAGTGCTGCCCTCATTGATTCTTATGTCTGTTTTTATCTTTTTGAGACAAGGTTTCTCTGTGTAGCCCTGGCTGTCCTATACTTGCTTTATAGACCAGATTGGCCTGGAACTCACAGATCCTCCAGCCTCTGCCTCCCTAGTTTTGGGATTAAAGGTGTACACCACACCATTCCCAGCTCCTCCAGTTGTTATCTTTAGGGGAAGAACATCTGCTTTTTCCATCAATCACATCAGCCCTTGAGTGTTGGAAACCCAGTTCCCTCCTCAGCTACTGGCCTTTGTGGTGTAGGTCTGTCCACCCTGGGGTGGGAGCTCTAGAGACGCAGGGATGAGATAAGAAAGACATGAGGTAAGAGATGAGATAAGACGCGTTAGGGATGAGTACAGCATGTCTGTCTTAATTTTTTTCAGTTCTATTGAAATGGAATAATTACAGTTTTAAAATTAGAATATATATTTAAATTTAACATACCCGTAGTGTTTTAGGACCATTATCACATTATAATTTTCAATCCCACCTCCCCAAAAGGAAAAACCTGGCTTTTTAATTATTTCCCCAGTGATTTTTTTATTTAAATGATTTATTTGGATTACAACCCAATTATTTTTTAATTATTAGTATTTATTTTTCAGAAGTCAGTGACTTTCTCAGTTCTCCCTTCATCTTTTGTCAGTAGCATTAATCTACTTGATGTTTCTGTATACTTCTCCTCTGGATATTTTGGATAGTGGGAATAGACTTTATGTCACCTTTGAGTTTCCTTAGAATATTTTTGGGATTGTGTTTATGTAACAGCAAGTACCTTAAATTTATTTCCTATTGTGGCCAAGTAATGCTGCATTATGTGAAGCTGGCACATTTTACTTATCCATACATTTGCTGAAAGTCGTTTGGAGTCTTTCCATTTCTTAGCTCATGTTTATGGTACTGTTAGAGAGATTCATGTTCATTTGTGAATGAGTGTGTTTTCATATTTTCTCACTTGATTCTCAAATCAGGAATGTCTGAGCTGTACCATGTGAGGAGATGCTAAGTGAGTTACAAAGTGGCTGCAAACATTTACCTTGCCATCAACACTCTATATTGTTACGAACCCTCAGCATTGTTGGAAAAATATGTAGTAAAGGTTTTCATTGCAGGCTTGAGTTATATTTCTCTGTTTGCTAATGATGCTGAGTATCTTTTCAAATGCTTAATGGTTATTAGTGTACATTATTTTTGGAGAAATGTCTAAATAGGGGACCAGACAAGGCTGCCCACTTTCCCCATACCTCTTCAATATAGTTCTTGAAGTTCTAGCCAGAGCAATAAGACATCAAAAGGAGATCAAGGGGATCCAAATGGGAAAGGAGGAAGTCAAATTATCCCTATTTGCAGATGATATGATAGTGTATATAAGTGACCCCCAAAATTCCACCAGAGAACTCCTACAGCTGATAAACACCTTCAGCAAATTGGCAGGATACAAAATAAACTCAAAAAAGTCAGTAGCTTTCCTATATACAAATGATAAACAGGCAGAGGAAGAAATTAGGAAAATTACTCCCTTCACGATAGCCACAAGCAATATAAAATACCTAGGAATAACCCTAACCAAGCAAGTGAAGGACTTATTTGAAAAAAACTTTAAATCTCTGAAGAAAGAGATTGAAAATGACATCAGAAGATGGTGGGATCTACCTTGTTCGTGGATCGGGAGAATTAACATAGTAAAAATGGCCATTTTACCAAAAGCAATTTACAGATTCAATGCAATCCCTATCAGAATACCTACAAAATATTTTGAAGATATTGAAAGAACAATTCTCAACTTCATATGGAGAAACAAAAAGCCCAGAATAGCAAAAACAATCCTATACAATAAAAAATCCTCTGGAGGAATCTCCATACCTGATCTCAAGCTGTACTATAGAGCAACAGTAATTAAAACTTGTCTCTTTTTAATAGGATTGTTCGTATTTTCATTATTGAGCTATAAGTGGTTTTTATATTTTCTGAACACGAATATTTTATTAGATATTCTTTTGAAGAGACTTTCATCAGTGAATTGGCTTTTCTTTTTCTTATTATTATTTGAAACACAAAAGAGTTTCATTTTTTGGTGTGTGAAGGCTAACTTAGCTACTGTTTTGATTTTGTCACACGCACTTTTTATCTATCTACAAATCCATTATCCAACTATGGTAACATAAATTCATCCTTACTTTTTGTTCCAAGAGTTTAACAATTTCACCTCTTACATTTCATATCTGATATGTTGTAAAATATTTTCATGTGGTGTGGTAGAGACATTGTCTGTTTTATTTTACTTTGTGTGCATGTGGCTATCTGGTTGCCCTAGTACCAAGGCTTTCCAATCTTTACTCATTTTCCTTGGCATTCTTGTGCAAAACATATTGAATATAAATTAAATGACTTATTTTTGATACTTAATTATATCTCATTGAGTATAAATCTGCATGCCAAGTTGTTATAATTACTCCTGATATATGTTATGCGGGAGAGGGGGGAAGTATGAATCTTCCAAGTTGGATCTTCCTCTTAAGCATGTTTTGGCTTTTCTGGAATCCTGATTGACATATAAATTTTAAGATATGTTCATCAAAAGAGCTAGAATTTTGATAGGATTGAGCTTATAAGTCAATTTGAAGACTATAGAAAATATAACAGCATTTCATTTTCTGATCTATGGATTTAAATTTCCCATTCATTTACATCTACTTTCTTCTACCATTGCTTTGTACCTTTTCCCCAGATTTATTTCAACCTATGTGCTGGAATGCTTAGCCTGTATATATTATATATATGTACCATGTGCATGCCTGATTTTGGTAGAAGTCAGAAAATTGCACTGGTTCCTCTGGATTGAGAGTTACATACGTGTATGAGCCACTATGTATGTGCTGCAAACCAAACCTTGGCCCTGTGTAAGAGCAACCAGTGCTGTAAACCACTGAGCCATCTCCCCAACCTCCAAAGCTTTCTAGCTTTATAGGACATGGAACTTCTTTTGTTGACTATATACCTATTTCATCACTTGGTAGTAATATCAATGGAACTTTCTTCATGTTCAGATCTTCCATATTCTGTGTTTTTGTTTTAGTACAGAACATTGCTGAACTTTTGTCCAAGTAGCAACTTTATAGATCCTAGAATTGTCCTTGTACAGAATTATAGCAACTGTGAAGAGTTATAGTTTGAACTTTTCCTCTTTGACTTGTCGTGTGCTCTGACATTTTCGCCTGCTAACCAGAACTAGAACCACTAGGGCTATTGAACAGTGATTATGGGGATCGTTACTGCCTTGCTTCCATTTTAGGAGGAAAACAGCATTTAATTTTTATCACTAAATAGTAGGGTTTGCCTACCAATTTTTAGTACTTTTGTAGATGTTTTAAAATAAGACTTATTTAAAATTTCATTATGAATGCAGTTTTCAGTACTGTCAAATTTCATGTTTGCCCTATTATGATGGTCATATGAGTTTTCATCCTACAGGCTATTAAGATAGTTTTCATATTAATTGACTTTCTACCTGGCCTTGAGTCCCATGATTTTCTTAAGTTGCTAGATTCACTGTGTTAGTCCACTTAAAAAAATAGGGTATAGAACCAAACAGAGAATTCTCTATAGAGGAATATCAAATGGCTGAGAAACGCTTAAATAAATGGTTAACATCCCTAGTTATCAGGGAAATGCAAATCAAAACAACTCTGAGATTCCATCTTACACCTATCTGAATGGCTAAGATCAAAAACACAGGTGACAGCACATGCTGGTGAGGATATGGAGAGAGGGGAACACTCCTTCATTGCTGGTGAGAGGGCAAACTTGTACAACCACTTTGGAAATCAATCTGGTCCTTTCTCAGGAAATTGGGAATAACTCTACCTCAGGACCCAGCCATACCACTCTTGGGAATATACCCAAATGATGCTCCACCATACAACAAGGACATTTGCTCAACAATGTTCATAGCAGCTTTATTCATAATAGCCAGAATCTAGAATAACCAAGATGTACCTCAGCCAAAGAATAGATAAAGAAACTGTGATATATCTACATAATGGAATATTATTCAACTATTAAAAACAAGGAAATCTTGAAATTTGCAGGCAAATGGATGAAACTGGAAAATATCAACTTGAGTGAGGTAACCCAGATCCAGAAAGACACGCATGGTATATACTCATTCATAATCAGACATTAACCACATAATAGAGGATAACTACACTACAAAACAGAGTCAGAAACATCAACCAAGGACCATGTATGATGGTGACCTAGACTCACTGCTTGGATGTAGTAGCACAGTCTCCTTGTGGATCCTACATCTGAAGAGTAGGGATTACTTCAGGCATGCACTCTGGCCACTGAACTTAGGTCACTTCCTCCTGGCAAGACGGCCATGCTAGGCTACAGAGGAAGAGGTTACAGCTAATACAGATGAGACTCGATAGCTGAGGTCAGATATTAGGAGAAGAGGGCTCCCCTGTCTGAGTACTAAAGGAGGGAGGGAGAGGGGATGAGGGAGGGAAGGAGGGAGAGGGGATGAGGGAGAGAGGGAGGGGGATCTGGAGGGAATGAGGGAGGGGGCTAGAGTCAGGATGTGAAGAATTTAAACAGCAGAACAAGCAGGTAACTTATATTGCTAATCCTACCATATGAGACTAGCTCTGAGACTGGCTGAAATGTGAATGTCTAGGCATAGACAATGATTCTTCTTGACTAAAGAGCTTCTATGAATTACTATTAGATGCCATTCTTCATATGGCACGAATGAATATTTACCGATGTCTTCTTTTCCTGCTCACACAAAGAGCAGAAATCCAGCCTTAATTGTCCCATGCATCACGCACACCTTTTATACACTTATAATAGTAGGACTGTATAATCCTTGTGAGAAATTATATGCTTACAGGACAAAAGAACCAGACACTGACACTGGATCAGACCTGACAGGATGCATTTCTCACAGCATACTGGACATTGACATCCTGTTTGGAGAAAACGGTTTATTACGGTTCTTAAAACCACATTTGTATACTGTTCTGTGGTTTCCTTGTTCATTATGTCTCTTATATGTTTATGTACACAACATCATATAATGAGTTGATAAGTATCTTATCCCATAATTTTTTTGTATAGTTTGAGAATTTCATAGATTGATAGTGTGTTTTGATTGAATTTTTCCCCATTTCTTCCTCTCAAATTCTTTCCCTGTTGCTTCCTATCATTCTTTTTCTTTCTTCTTTTCTTCCTTTTTTAATTATTTTATTATTATTATTTGTTTGTTTGTTTGAGACAGGGTTTCTCTGTGTAGTCCTGGCTGTTCTGGATTCTGGAATCACCTGTAGACCAGGCTGGCCTTGAACTCACAGAGATCTGCCTGTCTCTGCATCCCAAATGCTGGGATTAAAGGTGTGCGCCACCACACTGGGCCCATCATTCTTTTCCAATGTCATGTATTTTCTTTTCCTGAAAACACTCCCGAGGCCACTTACTACTGCCAGTAGGTGCATGACTGTGGGCCCTTCGGCTGGAGTGTGGGTATCCTCACAGGTGCCCCATCCCTGAAGACATCCCCTCTCTCAGCAGCCAGCAATTGCCAATAGCTCCTCAACTAGAAGGTGCCCTTCAGGTATCCCCTTTCTATTCATCCTGCTATTTTGTCTGGCTTGATCATACCTGAGTACTGTGCAGGCAGTCACAGTCGCAGTGAGTTCATGTGTACAAAACCTATGGTGTCTGCAAGTCATTATTTTTTCCTGTAGTCATCTGCTAACTCTGGCTCTTATAATCTTCCTCTGTCCTCTTTGGCAATCACCCAAACTCTAGGGAGGAGGAGATGTGATGTAAATGTCCTGTTTAGGGCTAGGCACTCCCCAGTACTCTAGAAGTTGATTGGTTGTGGCTCTTCTTTCTGCAAATGTGAATGATTTGACATCTTCCTTTTCTACTTGTACCTCCTTTAGCTCTTTCTCTTGTCTTATTGCTTTAAGACTCCAATACTATATTGAACGGAATGTTTTTGGTATTTTTCCCCTGCTCTTAGTCACTGAGTTATTTCCCCAATCTGTGGAATACAGTTTTAGAAGTGTGTCTTTATGATCCTGTGGATTCCGTTGTAGTATCTATTGCAGTGTTCCACTGTAGTATCTCCTCTTGTACCTCTGATTTTGTAAACTAGGGTCTTCTCTTTCTTTTGCTTGATTTGGATAAGGGTGTGGCAATCTTGTTATTCTCTTTAAAGAAGTAACTTTTCATCTCACTGATTCCTGGTATTTAGCTTTAATTTCTATTCCATCCCTTTCTGCTCTGATTTTGCTCATTTATCCCCATCTACTGCTTTCAGGTGATGTTTGTCCTTTTCCCTCCAAAGCCTTAGGGTTCATTATGAAGGTGATTAATTGCATTCTCTTCAATTTTTTGATGTAGACATTTGGAACTATAGACTTTCCTCTTAAGACCATTTTCATTGTATCCATACATTTTAATATGTTGCATTCTCATCTTCATTCAGTGTTAGGAAGTTTTAATATCTGTTTTATTTCTTCCTCTCATTATTTGCTAGTGTGTTCTTCCAGCTTCATGGTTGTGTGCATTTTCTATGGTCCCTATTATTGTTGATATCTAGTTTTATTCCTTTGTGGTTAGCTTAGGAACAAGAAATCGTTTAATTTTTCCCGTATTTGTAGAGAGATGTTTTATGTGCCAATATGTGGTTTATTTTAGTTGAGGCTTCCTGGGTCACTTACTAATTTACATATTTTAAAGGATCAAATGATTGAGATTAATTCTTTTAATGAATTTAATGAATTTTGGTGGAATTCATTATTGAGCCAACTGGACCTACATTTTAATTGAAGGAAGTTTTAAAATTACTAAGTTAGTGAGTTAAAAGAAACTGATTTATCATAATGTTAGTTTGTAATTCTCATGAGACTTGCCATTTGTTCACTTTGTTTTCGTATGCTTACTTGACCAAAAAAGATTTAAGAAATGTACTATGAGCCTGTAATGTAGTCATGGTTTAATGTTTTGATTTTGTGTGAAATAAAGTCTTAAAATAACAAAAAATTACTAAGTTAGCATTTATATTCACAGTTAGCTTATTAATATTTTCTTATTTTTCTTGAAAACATTTAAAATCTTACCACTCAATTTACTCATTCTGGGCTAAGTTATATTTTTTACTGGTACACAGTTTTTCATAGCATTCCCTTAGCATCTATCAATTCCTTGAAGGTGAGTAGTGATACTCTACTTTTACTCCTGTCTTTAGTAACTTGAATCTATTCCCTCCTCTCATTTTGTCATTCTACCAAAAGATTTATTGATTTTTCTTGATCTTTTGAAAGAGCCAAGCTCTGATATATTCAGTATTTATTGATTTATTGTTATTCTTTATTTAATTTTCTAATCCTTATTGTCACCCTTATTCTGATTGTCTTTGCTTATTTTTTCTCGTTTCTGGAGGTGGAAGATGTATTCTTAGTAGATCTTTTAAAGAACCAGTTTCCTCTAGCCTAGTCTGGCCCTGAGCTTCTGATCTTCCTGCCTCCACATCCCATCCTTTAGTATACACATGACATATGCTGTTACCAAGGTACTAAGACCAAGTCTGAAGCTTAATTTTTGTCTCTGCTTCTTATCTTAAAGGGCTATAGTTAAGGAATCACTCTCAATTTATATAAAGTATATAACTTTTTAAGAATAATTTTTTGTTTGCTTCTGGTTTTGTTTTGGTTTGGTTTTTCAAGACAGAGCTTCTCTGTGTAGCCTTGGTTGGTCTGTACTCTCTTTGTAGACCAGGCTGGCTAGCCTCGAACTCAGAGATCCACGTGCCTCTGCCTCCTGAGTGCTGGGATTAAAGGCATGCACCACCACGCCAAGCCATAACATTTTAATTGTAATTAACCAATTATATTTTCCTCTAGTATCCATGACCTTTATGATCCTCATATAATTCATGTTACAGAGAAACTCATTAGCATGATATAATTGATTTCAAAAGACACAGGGTTTCTCCTGTATCATGAGAGTCAATCAATGGCCAGGCTAATTAAGCCTTGAAGAAAGAGAGATTCTCAAATATATCTTATAAGCTCCTAAATTAAAGCAGCTTTCTAGATAGTTCTTTTTCTATTGTGTATAGACACAACATTGTCCCCACAGTCATATAAAAGCAGCAAGTGTAGTGGCTAGGGGAGAAACCAAGCTAACAGAGACAGAACACCCCCTTTCTTCTTCCTGAGACTTCCATAATGTCATCTTATTGTTTTTAGTGTCTTATGGTATCCAGCTTCAACCTCAGAATACAGGAGAAGCCTGAGTTTACAAACACCATGGTACTGTATACTAGCCTTAAAATAAGCATCAGATGCCATATATCCAACAGGAAAATGGCATTATTTGCCTTCCATGTTTATTTTCACAGAACTCTTATTGGCTCCCAAGTTTGGAATCATTTTTTTTTAGTAGAAGAATTCCAGTCTTAAGGGATAAAGGACCATTGCACACTTTCCTTCCCTTTTAGGGCTATTTTGTGGGTGCAGAGTGCTTCGGAACAGTGAGTAGAGAGAAGAGAAAGGGCTGAAGGATCATTGGTGGTGGTGGTTTTTAATTCCTAAATATGCTTTAATATTAGGCCTCTTTTGTTCCCAGTAGGCTTAACTCATACATGGTGAAGCTCACTATATCTAAAACTGACCTCCCTTATGTGATGGGAGAAGATCCAGTGTTCTGGTGTTCTTCTACCCATAAACTCACGTACAGTTTTCAGTTAGCAGATGGAGACTCTGAAAAGAGCTAAGTGCTTTTTCCGAACTCAGACACATCTCCTGCCTTGCCATCTAGAGATTTTCTCAGCTTCTGCTTCTGCTTCCTAGGATACGTACTCTGATATAAGTATGGTGGCCACTGTTCAGCTCCCTTGTCCTTTTCTTAGGTCTCCCAGATTCCCTTCCCTTGACAAACATACTGAAGTTCAGGTGACAGTGTATGGATTTCAACCTATATCCATGATATGTTCATAGCATATTCTGTAGTGACTAGATTTTGTTTTTAATTTTGTTTTTGGGTGACAGTGCTACATCATGGTACAAGCTTCAAGAACCACAGGGACTTTATGAAGCAAAGCTCCAGGATGGCTAATTTTAGACAGAGTGAGGAAAACATACTTGTTCCATTAATCCACTGAGAGTTGGAGTCAATTTATTACCACAATATAATGTTCCATATTCTCATTTATATAATTTCTAAGACTCGGTAGGAGAAGACGTCATGTGAAACCATTCTAGCCTCAAAGGCTCAGTGGGCAAATAATACATCAAATGCTTGGCTAATGAGCAGAACTAAAGATGTAGCATCTATCCAGTTAGCTGGATGATAGCAGGATAGGAAGAACAAGATAAACAAAGACATTGAGAGGATTTTTCTAGTATTCATTACTCTCAATTCAGCAGGTCACACCTTTGTATTGGTCAGCTATGGTCTATTTTTGTGTATAATTAAAATAACTAATGCTGGTAGCCATGTGACACCAAGAGCTCAAAGGGCATACATTTAAGCTCATTATTCCAACTCTGAACACTTTAAACAATTATTTGCAAATAGATTTAAATTACATGACTTGAGAACAACACTGAGATTGTCAGGTTTGCCACACTGTTTGACAGTAGACTGGAATGACCCCAAGCTGTTAATAAATAATTGATTTCCTTAAGAGGTGCAGTCATTTGTATGTCACATCAAGTTTACTATTTTACCTTTACCTATTATTCCTGTGTTGCATAGAGTGCATTAGGTGGTGATCTAAATGCCTATTCATGATACAGTGTTCAATACTCTACAGAAATGTCTGAAGGTATAAAATGAGGCTTGGTCCCCATAGGTGGAATGAAAGAGCAAAGTGAGGATGAGAACAAATGTAACCGAGACACTATAGCATAGCTCTAGTTTGGAGTTCCTTCCATGCATGTTTTGAGAGGAAACTCCCCAGATTTGCCAATGGAGGTTAGTTAAATTCAAATGAGGTGAACTTATTATGTTATATTTATGAAAGGAAATATTTAAAGTGATGAAATGCAGCAACATGGCTTTATCTAGTAACTTCTTCACAGGTTCAATCAAGCCTGACTTTCTTAAGACTTGGTAAACACTTTGAGAATGACAGTAACCTGGGCCCCTGCTTTGTTTTTCTTGGACTAGAGTCTTGTTTATTTTAACTTCCTATTTGTATTTTTATTTTTGCCAAATGAAACACTGCTGAATGTTTATCCGCATTCATTCCAAAATGGGAACGTTTACTAATCTTCCAAATCCAGCTATCTGTTTCTGTGGTGTTAGCTCCGAGCTCTAAGCACACGAACTTCCATCTCTCACTCCCAAGATCAGCTCTTGATCTGTAGTCCTCCGTCTGAGCATTTTCTTCTCTGTGTTAAGATGCATCCTAGGGATGGAATCCAGGGTGCTGCTTAACAAACGCCTTACCAGTGACTGACATCCACTGATCTCTTTTTTTGTGTATTTCTTGCATTTTGAATCCCATACATGGAGCTCACCCAGATCACTCATAGTATGATTTGTAAATATATTCCTCATTGAATCCTTCCTTTTGTTCAAATGCACATCATGGGTATTTAAAGTGAATTCTATCTCTGTAGTTGATGGGAGCTAATGTTTCCTTGAGAGGAGCTGACATGGATGTTTCTACTCTGCCTTAGAGTAAAGCCCAGACTATGAGGCCCCTTGCATGATAATTGTACTCTAACCTATGCAGAACCAACAATTAATGAAGAGGCCATGAAATGGAAAGAGAGCAAGGAAGGGTACATGTGATGGTTTCGAGGGAGCAGAGGGAAGGGAGAAATGTTGTAATTATAGTATAATATCAAAAATAAAATTAAAAAAAAAAAGAAATATGTAGTGCCTCAGGCAGGATCTCATCTGACCCCTGGGACTCAGCCTCCTAATTTGTGGAAGAAAGAACAAAAAACACTTTGTCGTCCAGGCACCTCCACTATTCTGCTCACGGCCTGTGTGCTTTCTTCTGTCGTGTGTTATTGACTAACTTTCTTTTTCCAACATATTATATTATATGATCATCACAGGGAAGCCTCTAAATTCTCAGTGGAGAATTGCTTGCTGGCAGCTTCCTAATTATTTTCATCACAGGTCTTGCCTGGGGGCATCATCCTCCACTCTCTGTTCTAAAATTATTATAAGTTTTTCTTGTCCTTGAAAGACAGGGAATTGGAAATGTCCTACCACCCTGCGTCTGTCCCAGAATGACTTTCAAGCACATTAAATCTGCTGCCGTGCACCTCTTGAGGGCAGTTTTTGTAAGGAAAATGTTAGGCTCTTTTTTAAATGATCTTCATCTCCTCCTTATATCCAATCTGCTAAAGTTTCCATAGCCCCAGCCCTTTATGGGATGTGAGAGAAATGTACCTGGACACAGAATGGACTTGTTTATCACAGAGACTCTAAGTGAGCAAATTCTGTCAGGAAACTAAAAGCCTGTTCCATTCACAGGTAACTTAAATCTAAGCAAAGCCCAGAAGAATCTGCCCTGGAGAAAGTACATATCAGAACTCTTTATCACAATGGGAAGCCAGTAGGCTGGGGCAAAGTCTGGTTCTAGGTCTTTCTTGCTGCTGATTGGCTCTCTGCAGCTTGGCATTACCAGTCTTAAATGATAAACTCAGGGGAAAACACACAAAAAAGAAGAAATCCACAAATTTCTAGGTAGGCTAAGATCTATACATTTTTGTGTGTGTGTGTGTACCCAAAAGTACACGCAAATCAGTGCTGCTACGTTTTCCAGGTTCCTGGCTTGATTTGTGTCTTCTAGTCTGATTGACAGTACATCAGTGTCTACTCAGGCTTATAGCACCATGCTAATCAGTCCACACTCTGGGTCTTTACTTACATCACCTGCCATTTATTCTCAGTGGTGATTTGAGCCTTTGGTTCACAACGGGAGTGAAAGCTACTGTTCATTAAATATCCTCAAATTTCAGTTACTCACCATTGCCGGTGCCAACATCTTCCATTTGTTCTTAGGTGGACTGAGAAGGAATCAAAGACCATGTCTGCTCTATAGCTCTGAGTATATCAAGGAACCCCCCCCCCCATTTTCTCAATCAGCTGCTTTTGGCTTTGGCTATGCACCTGACTTGGGAAACTTTTAGAAACTGATTTTCACATGTTACAAGCTGGGAATGGGAGCAAGGAGAGGGAGAAGTGAGAGGGTAGTATGCTGAGTTGAACGTTAAATAAAAAAAATAAATAAATTAAGAAAACAACAATGGCAATAAACCCTGATCTTCGGAGCCTTCTTTGACCAATGAATTCGCTTCTTCAGAGGGAAGTTCAACGATCCTTATCTTTTCTAAGGTCCCCGTTTGTTCTGTTGGAAGACAGACTCAAATGTCCCCCAAGGAAAGACTGTCCTGTATGTTCGAACATGTTCAGTTTCAATTCTCCGCAGTGCCCCTCCTGACATATATCTGTCTGGTCTGGATAGCATCCTGCATTCCTGCATTCTTTACTGGCTTTTCACGCTCAAGAGAATAAACATGATCTCTCAACATTTTTTCAGGGTCTTCCATAGTCATTTCCAGCCTTTCTGCTGCACCATGCCTATGCTTGCTTGCATAAAGCCACCCCAAGACCTCGGTCACCTTTGTCTGTCTTAACCTTCTTCCCCACTTGCCACAGAGTTGTTCCCTGGCCATGCTGTTCAATTCTTCCTTGTTCTGGGGATCATGGCTAACTCAGCTTCCTCCTTGTTCTATCAGCTTCGCTGCTTTCCCTCCCTCCCCTTACTCCATAAACGCCATCGTTCTTTTGAATCCTGTTGGCTTTTTTCTGTCCAACAGTATACCTCCTTTGAAAAGCATTTGGATTGATCCCAGACCTCTTCTGAAAAATATCCCGAAATCCTTGATCAATCAAGTTTGTTACTGAAGCTTGCTGTAGAAGTTCTCTTTACGTTTTGTTAAGTGTTTTTTTCCCCCCATTGGTTCTTGCTTCAATGAGGTAATCCCAGAAGAGTAAGTACCCCTCACCCCCAGGATCCTCGCAGATGACCTCTCTTGGTTCATGATTTACTTCCAGTTTCCTTTTTCAGCATGTGCCAAGGGAGGTTGACAGTTTACGGACGGTTTTGGAGGGCTTTTGCAAGCAGTCATTTTAATTCCCCCAAAGGTCTGTATTTAACCCCACATTCAGTTGGCAATTTGCCTAAGCAGGGAATTTTTGTTTCAAAAATTTGTTTACTTTAGCCAGGAGTGTGGGCAGATGCCTGTAATCCCTGCACACAGGAGGCAGAGGCAGGAGGCTCTCTATGAGTCTGAGGCCAGCCTGGTCTACAAAATGAGTCCAGGACATCCAGGACTTTCTGTCTTTAAACCCTGTCTTGAAAAACCACAAAAATTCTACTTTAAAATATTGAGAAAAGTTTGTTTTGTTTTACCTCTAGAAATTGGGAAGCCCACTGTTCTGATTCTGAACCTATTGTTTTCCATGTTTTCTTCTTGCTGTTGGTCTTCATGTGTAAACATCTTAACTTTTTTTTTTTTCATCACCCCCATTGTGGACAGAAGAAACACAGAACACAGCAACTGGTTAGAATTCTAGTATGAGCTGAGCCTCCAACGTGTCCTTGTCCTCTGGCCTAAATTGCCTTCTCAGAGTTACTGACAAGCACGTCAAACAAGACCCCAGGCTCTAGCATCATGGTCTGTTGAGTGTTTACCCAGACTCAGTGCTAAGTGCTTCTTATGCATTTCCTCACATAAGCCTTACAAGAACTCCGAGACTAGTTCTTTTTCATCCTCAGTTTACAGAGCAGTGGAAAGGTCACACAGAAAATGAAAGAAAGTCCCTAGCCCCTGGTGTTAGGACCATTAACTGAGGTCTACTAAATATGTTCTAAAAGGGGTAATTACTAAACATGTTCAGTACTGCATGTTATACGGTGTCTGTTGAAAATACTCAAATCAGCCATTGTAGCATGGATACAGCCACAGACCCCAGGATGAAAAGTGAATGTGGTTATGTCCCCCTAATATTTTATTATAAAAGTAGATGTATTTGCCTTGCAAGCCACCCTGTTTCAGAAAATAACATTATGTTTTAAAAGCAGAAAAATAATGTTTAGACTGGTAATGAGGCTAAAGTTGGTTGCAACTGGAAAAAAAATTTTTTTTATTAATTTATTCTTGTTACATCTCTATGGTTATCCCATCCCTTGTATCCTCCCATTCTCCCCTCCCTCCCATTTTCCCCTTATTCCCCTCCCCTATGACTGTTCCTCAGAGGGATTACCTCCCTCTGTATATGCTCATAGGGTATCAAGTCTCTTCTCGGTGACCTGCTGTCCTTCCTCTGAGTGCCACCAGGTCTCCCCCGCCAGGGGACATAGTCAAATGTGAGGCACCAGAGTACATGAGAAAGTCAAATCCCTCTCTCCACTCAAGTGTGGAGACTGTCCTGTCCATAGGCTAGATCAGGGTAGGGGCAACTGGAAAAATTTTTATGTTCTTGGCATTAGGTGAACCCTTCAGAGAAACGTAGGCATTTCAAGTAAGATTGGTGCAAAAAATCTGATTACAGAAAAGAGAAAGTTGGTGGAAGTAAGAGAGACACATACAGGTAGTGATGGTGACTGGAGAGGGGAGGAACTATCAACCCCTACAGCTTCCTCAGGCCTCACCGCTGTGCTTTTTCAGGCTCTGCCACATGCCCAAATGCTGCTTTGAGAGACGAGATGGAGATAATGAGAAAGGGTTAATGGACCAGAGTCAGCACATATAACCTGGATATGCTGACACTCCAATCTAAGTACTTTTCAATCCTTCAACACCTTAAACAACTAAGAACAGGAAAGACTTCCTCTGAGGGAAACATTTCAAAGTAGCCCCAGTGTTAATCAAGAAGAGAGCTTCAGCAAAGGCTGCAAACAGCTGACGTTCATGTGCCAGCCACATGGTTTTGGTAAAAGGAAACAGATGGCCTAGTTGGTTCCAAGTGAATAGTAGGGTACACATTACTCATTTGGATTCAAGGTCAGACAGGCATTTACTTATCACGTCTGCACAACCGAGAACCAGAGCTCCAGGAGAAGGGTGCTGCTGCACTTCTGACCCAGAGGCTTTGCTCTGCTGAGAGAGACAGAGACTGGGATAGAGGTAAAGAAATTATTCCCATTTCCAACAGCACTTGAGTCACAGTTTTTATTAGAAAGAAAGCCAGAGCTATAGCAATCATTTCTGACTTTTATTTCTATTAGAATATGTTTTTCAGCTGTTCCCAGGAACCAAGGGTCAAGATAGAAATGATTGTCCCATTTTTACCTTCAGTACCACTATGAGTGAGATCAAACATTCCTAAAGGGTGATTTTGAATTAGAAAATGAAGATTATACTTATTTTGGAGGAAGAAGCTAATTAACAAATAAAGAATGTCAAAATAGAGTTACTCCTCCCCAGGCCCCCACTGTGAAACAATTCCTAATGCTCAGTAACATAGAGCAGTTAGCATGGCTGTGGATGAATACTTGGCTATGTCAGGGGGCCATGCTTCCCTCCACGCTTTGCAAATTAATTCCCTGAGTCAATTTAGGACCCAGGACACTGTTGCCAATCAAACCTCCCTCATGCTGAGCCTTCCTCTGCACATTAACATTTTCACCATGTGTTTCTGCATCCATTACTTCCCGAACCCTTGCCTCTATAAAGAGAAAAGATGGCAAGAATTGATTTTTCTCTCATCATCAACTGAAAGTCACCTGTGGTCTTCACATCATTTGGAGGCTGGCTTTGTAAATATTCTCAGAAGTGCTCTTTGCAACGTTCTGTTAGAAAGTAGATGTGAATTTGTCCTTGAACATTCCTGCCTTCCTCGATCAAAAAAATTTAATACTCAGAACAGGATTAGGAAATACGTAATTTCTAGGTCTCTATCACCTAGCATTTTAATCCTTTTCTTAAACTAATGGCCTATTATCCAAACTACCACTGAGAATAAAAAAATGCAGCCTTTCTTTATACCACCCCAAACCTAATATAAGCTCATTTACTTTATTAAAATATGTTACATTTAGTCTAATTAACTCAAAGGCAATTCTTTATGGTTTTCAAACATGTTTCATTTAGTGAAGAACCTTCTTCAACCAGTACGTATTTTTAAATTCTTCTCATAGACAGACATCAGATGAAGTAATTTTAGAAGACTAGACTTTAAATTTTTGAGACACCTAGACAACAGCACTGATATTTTTCATCTTTGCTCTCAAAGAGAAAACAGCATGTGTATTGGCATTGCGTAGAGCTGTTACTGTAGATTGTAGATGTCAGCACAGGGCTCTGTAATTGCTGACAACCATGGGTTTGTGGTTGATTTGAGTAAGACAGTGATCCACATGGTGACAAAGAGAAATAAGAAAAACGTGAATACAGAACACATGGCAGTGTCTTCACTGCCCTGCTCAGCACATTCCTGCAAAATTGAACACAATGCTCTCTACAACTGTCCTTCTGTCCACGAGTTGGCTGAGATGGCCTGACTTTTAGTCACATTCTTAGCAACATTTATTTGTGCAAGACAAGAATTCAAAGTTGTGTGTAGAATGGATTAAAAACTAGATTAAAAATTAGATAATTT
Organism: Acomys percivali; assembly: GCA_907169655.1. Lineage (NCBI taxonomy): Eukaryota > Metazoa > Chordata > Mammalia > Rodentia > Muridae > Acomys > Acomys percivali. The sequence continues at coordinate 40,544,623 of OU015744.1, read as the reverse complement.
AGCTGGGATTTGTTCTAAAGATTCCATGGAATGAGACAATTAAGAGGGCTAGAGGTTTTCTACAGTGGTGCCATACATATTAGAAGGCCATAGGATATCTGCGTAAATTCTGGAAAATAAGAACTCAGCCTGTATCTCTGCAAAAAAAGTAAATAACTATTTAAGAGTAATGATAAAATCTACAAAGTTTGGACAAATACTAAGGGATTCTGTCTCTTACAGATTCTTGTGGAAAGAATTACAAAAGGATGGGATCCAGAAAGACACAAGAGGAATCCAACCAATGGAGTAGGCTCTAAGCAATAGTGGTGAGTGTATGCACATAATACACGGTGGATGTTTCATGTAAGCAATGTTAAAGTTGGATTGGCTGACTTGCTTGCAAACTGCACTCCCCTCCGTGTGTATGTGTGTGTGTGTGTGTGTGTGTGTGTGTGTGTGTGTGTATGATTACAACTGTTTTCAGCTTACTAACTTGATACATCTTTTCCCAATGATTAAGTGGTTGTTCCTCTCATGTTGCAAACTATCAACACACACACACACACACACACACACACACACACACACAC
>OU015744.1:40515291-40542401 GCA_907169655.1 Acomys percivali | reverse complement strand
AAAAAAAAAAAAAAAAAAAAAAAAAAAAAAAAGCAAGCCATTTGAGGGCGATAAATGGTGTCTTTGTAATTAAAATGTAATCGTAGAAATTTGAAGGTATCATTACTTAGTTTAATAGCAGATTAAACACAGCTGATGAGGAGCAAGGCAGAGCTTTCCAGTTTGGAGAACAGAAGTGATTAAAAGCAACAGGAAATTTATGTTGCATGGAAGATGGGTTAAGAATGTGTTGTATATTTGTCATTTACACATTCTAATCATATTAGAAAGAAAAGGTGGCTAGAAGAAATTGTCACAGAAATCACATGTACTGTGAAATGCAACACTGGTTCAAAAACGAGTAGGTTTACTAAGAGGAAGGACACTCTTGACTGCTGTATTCACTGTCAGTAGAATTATGTTAGGCACAAGTAGATATTTACTAATATTCAGCAAACGAGTGCCTGGACAGATAGCTCAGTGGTTAGAGCACTTATTACTCTTTCAGAGAACCCAGGCTTGGTTCTCAGCATCCAGATGGAGGCTCACAACTGTCTGTAATTCTAGTTTCAGGGGAATTCAATGCCCTCTTCTGGCCTTCATTGGCACAGCATGCACATAGAACACAAGTATACATGCAGACAAAGCACTCATCCATATAAACTAAAAGTTAATAGATCTTTTAAAATATTTAGTCTATGAGTCAAAACATGAGAGGTAAACTTTGAGAAAATCAACAGTAAAGATAAAAATCTGAAGCATTGTCTTTAAAGAAGAGAATCAAGAAGAACAATCAGGTTTGGTAAGATAACAAAGAGAGATATTAAGTGAAGCAAAATAAGATTCTGCTATATATTGCTTTTGAACCCAAATTATTATGGACAACAACATAAGCATTTACGCTATGGGTAAAATAAGACATCAGTATACATGTGCAACTAATAAATAAAATTACAGATATTCAAAAATAAGTTTGTAGGTTCATGCTGTGGCAAAAAAAAAAGTTGAAGAGGGACAGGGACTGGTGACAAATTATCTGTTAATGTATGCACCTTATATAGTCTATTTAAAAAGCAACAATTTGGAGCTAAAATGCATGAAAATCTGACTAGATGAAGCAATGCACTAACACAGGAAGCGTGTTCTGTCCAGTGGATGATATCCAGATGTGTTTGCCCTAATACAGATGTGTTTTTTTCCCTTGCAGAAGTGTTTCAGTTTCATGAGGTTTCATGTATTAATTGTTGATCTCAGTGCCTGCAAAACTGGCGTTCTGTTCAGGAAGTTGTCTCCTGTGTAAATGTGCTCAAGACTATTCTTCGCTTTCTCTTCTATCAGGTTCAATGTGTCTGGTTTTATGTTAGGGTCTTTAGTCCACTTGAACTTGAGTTTTGTGCAGAGTGGTAGGTATGGATCTATTTGCATTCTTCTACATGCCAACCTACAGTTAGACCAGCACCATTTGTTGAAAACGCTTTCCTTTTTGCATTGTTTAATGTGGGCTTCTTTATCAAAAGCCAGGTATCAATAGGAGTGTGGATTTACTTCTAGGTCTTCGATTTGATTCCTTAGATCAACCTGTCTTTTTTTGTCTGACAGTAACATGTCTGTAGTACAGATTGAACTCAGGGATGGTGATACCTCTGGAAGTTCTTTTATGATACAGGATTATTTTAGGTATCCTGGGGTTTTTGGTTTTTTTCCATGTAAAGTTGAGTATTATTTTAAGGTCTATAATAAATTGTGTTGGAATCTTGATGGGGATTACATTGACTCTGTAGGTTGCTTTGGTAAGATGCCATTTTTACTATGTTAATCCTACCAATCCAATTTCTTTCTTCAAAGACATGACATTTTTGTCATACAGGTCTTTTACTTGCTTGGTTAGAGTTGCCTAAGATATTTTATATTATTTTTGGCTATTGTGAACACTTCCATAGAGCAAAATGGCAGCCTACATAATGGAAAATGATTTTCACCAACTCTACATCTGACACAGGGCTAATTTCCAATACATGTACAAAGAACTCAAGAAACTAGGTATCAACACACCAAATAATCCAATTAAAAATAGGGTACAGATCTAAACAGAATTCTCAACCAAGAAATCTCAAAGGATCAAGAAGCACTTGAAAAATATTTAACATCCTTAGCCAACAGGGAAATGCAAATCAATATGACTTTGAGACTCTTATACTCCTTCATTGCTGGTGGGACTGCACACTCGTAAAACCTCTTTGGAATAAGTTTGGCAGTTTCTCAAAAATTTAGATATAGCTCTACCTCAAGACCCAGCTATACAACTCCTGGGCATATACCAAAAAGACCATCCACACTACCACAAAGGCACTTGCTCAGCTGTGTTTTTAGCAGCTTTATTCATGATAGCCAGAAACTAGAAACAACCTAAATGTCCTTCAATAGAAGAATGCATAAAGAAAATGTGGTCCATTTAAAGAAAGGAGTAACTCAGGTGTTAAAAACAATGACATCATGATATTTTTCAGGCAAATGGATGGAATTAAGAAAATCATCTAGAGTGAGTTAACCAAGACCCAGAAAGACAAACCTGATGGTACCTAACCCAATTGTCATCAGAGAGGTTTCATTTAGCAACTGATGGACACAAATGAAGAGACCCACAGCCAAATATTATGTGGAGCTCAGGGAATTCCACTAAAGACAGGGAGGAAGGATTATAGGAGCCAGAGAGGTCAAGGACACCACAAGAAAACCCACAGAATCAACAAACCTGGACTTATAGGCTCAGTGAAACTGAATCCACTATCAGGGAGCCTGCATGGGTCTAACCTAGGCCCTCTGTATATATGTCACAGTTGTGTAGCTTGGTTTTTTTTGTGTGACTCCTAACAGAGGGATGGAAGCTGTTTCTGGTGCTTTTGATTTCTTTTGGGACCCTTGTTCTCTTACTGGGTTGTCTTGCCCAGGCTTAATATGAGGGTAGGTGTCTGGTCTTATTGTAACTTGATATGCCATATTTGGTTGATATACCTGTAAGGCCTCCCATTTTCTGAAGGGAAAGGGAGGAAGAGTGGATGGAACTGGAGGAGGAGGTGGAAGAGCATGGACTGGGAGAAGAGGAGAAAGAGGAAACTGTGGTCTGGATATAATATATGAGAGAATAAATTAATTTTAAAAATATATGTTTTAAGATAAAGGAAAGCATAGAGTTAATGTTCTTAAAAATCATTGATATATATATATATATATATATATATGGCTCTTTTAGGATCTCTGGTTTATAAAATTCTCTGTGTTAAATATCATGACCAGTTTTGACATTGATCAATACTGGAAGCAAAATTGAGCAACTTGTATATTCTAAAGGCTGTTGTTAAAGATAGGCACTCCTCATCTGCACACCATGTGTTTAATTGGCTTTCCCCTCACCCTAATCACAGCATGTACATAAGCTGGCAAGGTCATGCTACCATGGACTACGGTGAGTCCCTTGAGTCTATAAGAAATCTAACTCAGCCTTCTTTTAGATGCCATAATACTTCCTCATGGCTGATTCTAATTCAAATTATACCTATCCATCATGATTTCTGTTGTTAATAATTAGGTTTTGAAAAACCACTCTTACATAAAAAGATTGGTTTATCAAATCTATTCAAGCATCTAATTTTTATCACATTGCTGGACTTTTTTCTCTTTATTTGTTTTTCTTTTGTCTAAGCCCAAAACACTGTTTTGATTCTCTTACAAGTTTTCATCTGAAAGCTTTTGTCAACCATTTTTTGTGTGTTATTTTATGTTGTTCAGCTCTGAAATGTGAATGTCTCTATGCAGAGATCTTATCCAGTTTGCTTGATGTGTAGTACTTGAAATAGTCAATATGAAGATTTGAGTAATAAACATGGATGTCTTCTTATCATCTTTTTTTTCCATTTCTACTATTCTCTCTACAAACAATGTTCCCTGAAAAATTTTAATTACAGCTCCTTTTCATTCAAGAGTCATCCCTTGGCCTCCTTCTCCACAGGAGTTACTGTCTTTATCCACCGCTCTACAATAGCCTATATCATGACACTTATTCATTTGGGCTATGCTGGCCTCCACCATAATAGCATTACTAGTTACCTATGCACCTATCTTCTCAGTCACTTATAAACACCTTGTGGGGTAAGGAAAGCCTGGATCTATTCCTCCTTCTGTCTGTCCTCTTGAGTACACACCTATAACTATGCCTTGTACTTGACAGGTATTTTTAATCTAATTAAATAATTATAGTAAGTGCCATTCTTTTAGTAGTAGACTTGAATGGGACCAGGGATTTGAAATCAGAATAAAACCATATGGTCTTGTTTCTTTCACTCTTAGATGTGTAATATTTTTTAAAGTTTATCTCCATGTACCCATTTCTCTGCCTTTAATGGACCATAAGCATTCAAAATGTGCAAGATTATGGCATAAACACAAGACATAGAATTCATGCACTCATATGACTCTTAGGGCCTTGGAGACAGATGTGTGGTGATTCATTTATTCAGTAAATATTTGGGTGCTTCCTGTGTGCCAACTCCTGCTGCTGCTACTAATGATGAAGTCCCAACACCTTGGTGTTCTCATGGGGGCTTATAACTTAGGAAACAAGTAAGAATAAAAAGAGCAAGCCAAAGACAAATATTTTCATTTAACTGACTAAAACAGTGGATTTAAGGATTTGTAAATTCAGACCCATACTGTGTTGTTACAACAAGAGAAATATAGTCTTTTTAAAAAGATTTTTTTCATTAATCATATGAGCATGTGAGTCTGTATGTGAGTATGTATGTACATGTGAACATAGGTACCCATGAAGACCAGAAGTGTTGGGTGTCCCTGAGCTATAGTGTTAGGAGGTTTTGAGACTCCTGATATGGGTGCTAGGAACTGAACATGGGTCCTACATAATCTTAACAGCTGAGCCATCTCTCAAGGAATTAGAAAAGTCCAACTGTAAGAGAGACTCTTTTGACTTACTAAATAAAGTTTTTTTCAATTAAAAATAAGCAAATGCAGAACCTCATCTTAATATAAGCCTCTATAAAGTGATAAATGTCTCAATTACTTCCAAAGTTATTTTAGATAACATAAACAAAATAAATATATGCAAAATGTATTAACATGCAAAACACAAGAGAAAATATTGAATATTATATTTGTCAAGTTAATAAAATGAAACCAAATTCAGTGACTTCATTTCAAATTTAAAAGATGTTCTTAACTAAACAAATTTAAAAAGCAGTCAGCTTAAAATGTAAAGCTTTTATCTTTGTAATTTAAAAAAATAAATTGTGATGTATTTTGCTTATGGAAAAAGTTCAATAACTATCAATAATTGGAAATAGTTGACAATTTTAATGAGACCACAGACTAAATAGTAGAATGATGCATGAAATTGAAACAGCAGTAATTTCATTAGTATTGCACCATTTCTAATATGGAAATGAAACTTTCTCTCTTTAGCCCCTTACTTGAAGAATGACTACTTAGGATTCCTGTCACATTATTATTCTGTTAGTTCAAAAACAATACAAAATGTTGCCATTTACATTTTCTAAATGCTTTCTGTGTTTTATCAATTAACCTGCATCCTTATTCATTCTTCCTTCTTTCCTTCCTTCCTTCCTTCCTTCCTTCCTTCCTTCCTTTTCAGGTTAAATATCTTTTTATTCCAATAAGCATAATTTATTTATTTATTTATTTACTTACTTACTTACTTACTTACTTACTTTACATCTTGGTCATAGTCCCATCCCACCTCACCTCCTAGTGCCACCCTCCCTCCTTCCCTCCCTTATCTCCATCCCCCCTTCTCTTATTTCTCAGAAAAGGCCCCCCCCCCCACTCTCCATCCACCACAGCTCATCAAGTATTATCAGGACTGAGCATGTCCTCTTCCCTTTCGTGTGGCAAGGCAGTGCCAACAGGGGGAAGTAATTGAAAATCTGACAAGAGAGTCCATATTTGGTAGAGAGAGTCATTTATTAGAGGACCCTCATGAAACCAGAGCTGCCCAGTGGCTACATCTTTGGGCAGCTCAGGCTGTTGCTTTCTTTTTGACCCAATAAAATTTATCACTCATGTTTTCTCCTTACAAGATTGTTTTCTGGTTTCTTAAAAAACTTCTAAGTATAATGAATAGCAATACATTGTCTATTTTGTGTCGTATTATGTAGTATCCCAGATATAAAAGTATCAGAGTGAATTCCTTTAAATGTAACACTAAAACAAATTAGCTCAAAGAGAATTTGATTTTCTTAATTTTAAAGTTGCATTGATTAATAAACCAATACGGACTGTGTTTGTTCTAAATTTAAAGACTTTATACTTTTTCAGAGTTTCAGCTGAAGATACTTTGCATAAGATACTGAATATGTCTAGAATTTCTATTTGTGGAAAATGTTTAACCCCATGGAACTTTTGGTATTACATAAAATCTTTGCAAGATTTCTGCATTTCCTTCTTTGTGTCTGTTTATGTGTTTATATTAGTCAGAGTTCCTTAGAGGAACAGACCTGATAATATGTGTTTAAAAAGGATTTATTAGAGTGACTTACAGGCTATGTGGTCCAGATCGTTCAACAATGGCTTTCCTCCAACAGGAAGGTCAACAGTCCACTCGTTGTTCAATAAAAGAGTCTGGATGTCTTAGCTGGTCTTCAGTGTATGTTGGAATCCTGTAGAAGTAGGTTCTAATACCAATGAAGAAATGCCTCCACATCAGGAGAGATGACCTTGTCAGAAAGAGTTGATCGAGAAGCCATAAAATAAAGTTTTCTTCTTCCATGTCCTTTTTTGTGGGCCACCACCAGTAGGTGTTGCTGGGTTTTTAGATGGGTCTTCATACCTCAAATGATCCAAACCAGAGAATTCTTTATAGGTGTGCACAGATTCTTTTTTTTTTTTTGTTATTCCATATGTAGTCCAGTTAACAATCAAGATTAGCCATCACAGTACTCTCAAGCAAATACGGTACTTATAGAGAGCCATTGTATCACCACTATTATAGCTATGGACTGTTTCCTAAGTGATTCCTACTTTTTCTCTTTATATTAACCATTCTCTATGTGCTTGTGTTTCTAAAGTAAGAGTTTGAAGTTCTACTCAATGTTTTAACATTAAAGAAGTTTTTATTCAAGTTCAATTTTCAGTTGTTTAGGAGATAAAGACAGCATAGGAACTAATTCCTATGTATGTTTATATATGAATGGATATGTGTATGTATACAGATGTATTTATCTTTAAGCAAAGCAAGACTGATGTTTTATTTATATTTGATTGTTATGAAACTTTAACTAAATTATGGTGTCAGTGAGAAAAGGGGAAGCAAATGGTAGTAGAAGATGAGGCTGAATGAAACAAGTCCTTGCTTTTGAGCCAGGTGGGAAAGCACAGAGAGAGATGCTGAAGAGACAGAACTGTGGGAACGGACTGGATCCTAGGCTAGATATATCCTCCAAGCTAGAAAACTCCCACAGAACTTTCTCTTTGGGTGTAGATTGAATGCTAAGCATGTAGTCATATAGGCCAGCCTACCACAGCAGATAGACTTAAAGGTAAACCCATGGCTGAAGCACACAACAGAATGAGAGTTTGACTTACAGCCGAGGGACCGCATTATTATTTACATATGCTTGCAATGAATTATCTTTCTAAAACAATGTTTAACACTTTGAGAGTTTAATAACGTACTTTGAACACAATTTATCCACCCAACTCCTCTCATAACAATTATCTCTAGGTTCCCATCCCTTTCCACCTAGCTTTGAGATTTCTTCTTTTTTGAGTTGTGTCTTTTAAATGTATCTATTTAGGAAATAAGATTGTAAATCTTAGGTTTCAAGCTAACTTCAAGGACTCTTCTTTTCTGAGAGACAGATTTTGTAATAGGACCAGGAGTGGTGCTGACTGGAAATAGTCTTAATGAGATGCCAAGGAGTGATGCTGACCACAGATGTCCCACTGATAGGCCAAGGAATGATGCTGACCACAGGTGTCCCATTGGTAGACCAAGGAGTGGTGCTGATCACAGATGCTCCTCTGGTAGGCCCAGGAGTGATGCTAATCACAGATGTTCCACTGATAGGCCAAGGAATGATGCTGACCATAGATGTCTCACTGATAGGTCAAGGAGTGATGTTGATCATAAATGTCCCATTGATAGTCCAAGGAGTGATGCTGACCACAGATGTTCCATTGATAGGCCAAGGAGTGATGCTGACCACAGATGTTCCATTGATAGATCAAGGAGTGATGCTGATCACAGATGCTCCTCTGGTAGGCCCAAGAGTGATGCTAATCACAGATGTCCCACTGATAGTCCAAGGAATGATGCTGACCACAGATGTCCCATTGATAGGCCTAGCAGTGGTCCTTCCCAGACACATGGTACTGTTATAAGTTATGTTGATACTGACCACAGTGAACACAGTTTTTAGACTTCTACTTCTAAAATCTTTCTAGCTAAATGTAAATTAAGTCTTCCAGCCACAGTTTAAAGACTGTGACAGCCAATTAGGAAAAAAAAATTAGGGTGAGCTGGTTGGCTGAATTTTTGTATAATTAAGACAGGCAAACCCTCCAGAGACAAGCACCATCAGATGCCTTAATCATTTCTTCTTCTATGTCTATCTGTCCTCCTGACCTCAATGCCTTGTTTTTCTAGTAGGCTATTACACATAGACAGAGCTAAGGAAATTGAATTTTTGACTTGGCAAAAAATATTTTAACTATATTAAGTTCAAAGTATTAATTCTATTAAAATATATTTTTAAAAGTTAGATATCTGATTAGGAATCAACATCTAGAATATATATATATATTTATTGCATACACACACACACACACACATACACACACACACACACACACACACACACACACACACACACATATATGAAAGCCAGCACTGGGGAAAGTCAACGATTCAGTTGAAAATAACCTGATGAAAACTGGCCAGTAGTTAAACAGTTAAATGTCATTCAAAAACCATAAAACCAGAACTTCTACAGAAACATAAAGGGAGGCAGGAGAATCACTTATCAGAAAATGCAAAGCAAAATGGCCAGGTAGTATCATCACACTCTAGTTAGAATGCTTTTTAAGGTATTAAGTACAGATAAGGGTATTATAAAAGAAAAAGCCTTTATACAGACGGTAGGATTTCATTTTTATAGGCAGGATGGAAAACAGTAGAGAGAGCCTTCAAAAGTGAAGACTAGAAGTGCTGTATCCCTCAGCAAACCCAAAACTGGATTTCATATACAAAGGAAATTATGCCTGTATGCCTTTATGTATTGCCCCACTATTCTCAATGGCCAGGAAATGGAAATAGCCTAATTGTCCATGAACTGATGAATGGGCAAATAAAGTGCAGGGCTTGTACATAACGGGATACTGTTCAGTCATTCAGATGATGAAACCCTGCTGTTTATGGCAGTGTTGATGGAACTGGAGGTCTTATGGGAAGTCAAATAAGTCAGTCATAGGAAGTCAGAAGCAGCGTGGGCTCATGCATATGGAATGCATAAAAGCTGACTTCCTTCGGAGAGGGTGGGAAGAAAAGAGCAGTTTGAAGAGACTGGGAGCATGAGGAAGAGAAAGAGAGAGATAGTTCCAGGTTCATTACTGCATATAGATAAAAGCAATCGGCTCTGGTGTCCTGTCCAGGGTGACTCTAAATATCAATTATGGACTACAGATTTTACAAGAGATGGGAGGAAATCTATGAGGTTTTTAAAAAAAACTTCAAATAAACGATAAATGCTTATTCTGACTCAAAAACACTAAGTGTATCAAAAGCATAAGGTATCCTCTTAATATGTACATTTTCCATGTCATTTATAAAAATATACCTATGGCCCTGTTTGAATTTTTAAACTTTCATAATTTATGCTATATTCTAGTGACAAATGATTATATGCAATTATAGTCATTCTAGTATCGTTATACTCTATTTTTGGGAACCACATGGATCTATGATCTTACCGCTCTTTTTAATGTCTTAAGTCAGAGCAGAGCACAGCATGCAGGATTGGCTTTGAAGACCTCAGGGCTTGTGGAGTACAGACTTACTCTTGTCTGAAGAAGAAATGGAAATGTTCCATGTGTATGGCCCATAGTTGGATTCTTTATCCTTGTAAGTCTTGTAATAGTAATTTAGAATTAAATATCTTATAATAACTCGCTGAATAAATGCATTTTGATCCTATTTCTGAATTCTAAAAATAATTGATTAAATTAATCTTAAATTGATTAAACTTGATTGAATTACTTGTCTCTATCAATAATCTCTTAAATTTTGCAGATGGCTGTCCAGTATTTCCACATGCCCTACAGTCTTGAGACTTCATGTTTTAGAAGACTTCTTATGAGTAAGAATTCAATATTCACATAATTAGTATTTTACAATAAATCAGAATTAGCCAAAAGTTTTCCAGATGGTCACTATTGCCCTCTCTAGATGGACTCACTCTTTAAACTTTTAAAGAATGCCCACTGAACAATCTTCTTAGGTTAAAAAGTCTTGTACTTAGCCTTACAGCATCAGATTGTTTAATTGTCAAGGCCAATTCAGATCAATTGTATTGATAGCTCAGAACATTGTGTGCAGAAAGATTCATAGTTTTCATAAAACCCCATCAGGAAATACATCTATGGTTGATAAACAGTATGGACCATAAAACAAGACGATGGTTTTGACAAAAGAAAATGCCCGTGTGTGTGTGTGTGTGTGTGTGTGTGTGTGTATTTAAAATATTTATTTTATAATTAAAAATGTTGTAAAAAGAAAATAACCTCTTTGGAAGGTTGTAAATGGCCTTTTTAACAGAGGAAGATTGGAATAAGCATGTGTTCACTTGATGATTTTATGCTAATAGCTAGAGTTTAGGCTCTTTCACAGAGTGTGTAAACACATCCTTCCACATGTCTGTGTAATTCTCATCACAATCAAGCACAGTCACTGAAACTTTCTGAACTCTATCTGAACTTTCTCCTGTGGCTTTTTCATATTTACCACTGGACACTGGAGCATCTGGCTTTTCTAGATGCTCTGGATCCAGTCCTTCTGATATCAGCTTGTTTTGGATTGTCATCACTGGAACACGCGCTTGAACCATCTTGAGATGGCATATCTTGGACCCTTGGCTACAGTTAAGGCATTTTCTCATGATACTTCAGTTTTCTGTGGTTTGGAGCCCTGTTTACTATTCTGCTGCGGTTGCTCTGAAGCGATCTCAGAATGGTGACCCATTAGTGACAGGAGTGACACTTACAGGAGGCACTTCAGCTGTTTTATTCTCTTGGCTTGGGACAGATGACACTTTACGTCTAACATATTGAGTGTTGTTCTAATTTACTGAATATGAAGAGGAAAGCCTGGCAATTTCTCTTCACAAACTGTGGAAAACTGGTTGAGAAACCTACACAGTGCACACCACAGACTGGTTTAGAAATGCCATGGTTAGCCGGTCATGGTGGCATACACCTGTGAGAGCCAGCACTGGGGGAGGCAGAGGCAAGAAGATCTCTGTGAATCCAAGGCCAACATGGTCTACAGGCTACACAGAGAAACCCTGTGTCAGAAAATAAAATAAAAGCCACAATTCTTGGTTCTTTTCTCTTGAGTATCTGGCACCTTGGTTGGGTCTATGCCTGACCCCATGAACAGAAGCCAATTTTTACTTGTGTCTCAGCAGGTGGAGAGCCTACTGCTTTGCCACAAGCCCCTCTCAGCTCCCAGCTTGGTAGAAGCTATTACCAATTTTCAGAGGTGATGTTTACTTTCAACTGTTTGTTCATCTGATGCAAAATAGCAACAACAATAATAAATAATCAGCAGCAGCTAGGCTCTTGCCTTTTAAAATTGAGTTTACGACTTACAACAGTCCCTTCTGTAAGGCGTGGACAACTTGAATCCTTGATTATGCTCTCTTGTCAGCGTGTTCATATACAAGCACTGGATATTCTGACCACTCACAAGTGGTCAAGTCTAAGCGAGGCAGGACAGAAAGAAGGGAAACATGGGAAAATTGTGCAGACATGGAGGGAAAATAATTTTTAATATATTTTATTAATTTATTCATATTACATCTCAATTCTTATCTCTTGTATCCTGCGATTTTTCCCTGCCTCCCGCTTTCCCCCTACTACCCTCCCCTATGACTGACTGAGGGGACCTCCTCCCCCTGTATATGCTCATAGGGTATCAAGTCTCTTCTTGGTAGCTGCTATCCCTCCTCTGAGTGCCACCAGGCCTCCCCATCCAGGGGACTTGGTCAAATATGGGGCACCAGAGTTCATGTGAAAGTCAGACCCCACTCTCCACTCAACTGTGGAGAATGTCCTGTCCATTGGCTAGATGGTTTGAAGTTTACTGCATGTATTGTCCTTAGCTGGTGCCATAGTTTGAGCAGGACCAGCAGAACCCCCGGGGCCCAGATCCGCCCATCATAATGTTCTTCTTGTAGGTTTCTAGGACCCTCTGGCTGAGTAGCTTCTGTAACGCAGGAAACACTGTCAACAGAGCAAAGTGACAGTCTACAGACTGGGAAAAGATCTTCATCAACCCTACATTTGACAAAGGTTTAATATCCAAAATATATAAAGAACTCAAGAAATTAAACACTACCAAACCAAATAGCCCAATTAAGAAATGGGGCTCAGAACTAAACAGAGAATTCTCAACAGAGGAATATCGAATGGCTGAGAAACACTTAAAGAAATGTTCAGTGTCCTTAGTCATCAGGGAAATGCAAATCAAAACGACTCTGATATTCCATCTTATACCCATCAGAATGGCTAAGATAAAAAATTCAAGTGACACCACATGCTGGCGAGGATGTGGAGAGAGAGGAACACTCCTTCACTGCTGGTGGGAATGCAAACTAGTACAACCACTTTGGAACTCTATCTGGCGCTATCTCAGAAAAATGGGAGTAAGGCTTCCTCAAGACCCAGCTATTCCACTCCTTGGAATATACCCAGAAGATGCTCCAGCACACAACAGGGACATATGCTCAACCATGTTCATAGCAGCCTTATTCATAATAGCCAGAACATGGAAACAGCCTAGGTGTCCCTCAGTAAAAGAATGGATAAAGAAACTGTGGTACATTTACACTATGGAATATTACTCAGCTATTAAAAACAAGGAATTCCTGAAATTTGTGGACAAATGGATTGAGCTAGAAATGATCATAATAAGTTAGCTAACCCAGAAGCAGAAAGCGTCAAATGGTATATACTCACTTATATCTGGACACTAGCCCTAGGGACATGTCCCATGAAAGTCTTCACTTACCAGGAAAGTGGGACAGAGGGGAGGACATCCTATTGGTGAGAGAAGCATGGGAGAATGGGGAAAATCTTGAAAAGAAAAAAAAGGTGCCCCTTCCTCTTGGGATCTGACTTGACTCTGCTGAGAGGGCCTAGGAACTTCAGGCATCACTGATATAGCCAAAGTTCCAAAGTGAGGCATTCTATGATTTTGTAGTAAGGTTTTGAACAAAGATGCCAAAGGTTGTAAATAAGCGGCATTTACTTCAGGCTAAAATGGTATGTAACCATGACCATTGTCCCTGTTTTCTAAACAAAAACAAGATCCCTCAGAAATACAGCTTACAACTTTTTTAGAAAGAAATATTTTTTTTAGCTTTTAACATTGTTACAAATTACATTCTTTGAGAAATGTTTACAAAACAAAGGTGGGAGAGTTTTCTTAGTAACTTTCAGAGATGTAATTTGAGTGTCATCAAAATCCTATATACACCCATTGTTCCTAAATGCCATCCTTTCTTTTGAAGCCCACAACCATCTTTTTAAAATTAATTAATTAATTTTATTCACCTTACATCCTGGTCATAACTCCCTCCCTCCTCTCCTCTTAAATCCACCCTCCCTCTTCCTCCATCACCCCTCCCCTATTCCTCAGAAAAGGGGAGCCCCCTGCCCACTCATCCCAGCTCATCAAGTCACATCAGGACTGAGATCATCCCCTTCCCCTGTGGCCTGACAAGGCAGTCCTTCCAGAGGGAAATGATAAAAAAGCTGGCAACTGAGTCCATGTTAGAGACAGACCCCCTACCCCCTTACTAGAGGAACCACATGAAGTCTGAGCTGCCCATCTGCTACATCTGTGTCCAGTCCATGCATGGTCCTTGGTTGGTGCTTCAGTCTTCACAAACCCCTTTGGGCCCTGCTTAATTGTCTCTGTTGGTCTTCTTGTGGAGCTCCTGTCACCTCCAGGTCCTTCTCTCCTTCCTTCTACTAATCCACAAGACTCCCTATGCATTGCCCAATGATTGTGAGTCTCAGCATCTATTTCGATCCACTGCGGGATGGAGCCTATCAAAGGACAGCTATGCTACATTTTTTTTCTCTGCTCTCTGTCCTCTGCATCACCCATTTGCTGGTGTGTGCTTTGATTTTGTTCCATTCCTCTCTATTCTGTTAAAGTCTCATGACTCTCTCATGTGGTTCACTGACGTCACTAAGCTTCTTTGCAAGCAGCCCACAGTACGAATGGTAAGCTGGCTACAAGTTTTTGGTTTGGGGAAACCTATTCTTGCTGTGTTTGTTTGACTTTTTTCATTAGTTATTGATGACTGTCTACCAAGTCTCTTCAACGTCTCTGGGAATGGAAAGCCATTCTTGGGGAGTTCCGCTCTGGATTCTACTCTGGCTCATCTTCAGACGTTTCACTTCTCCCTTGACTTTCTCTTAATGGCAATACTTTTCCTAGATCACAGCACTTCTCTCTCTCTTATTGTCAAGCAACGTAACGCCAGCATTGCTGATCCACAGGGAAGGCTGATCCTGGCTTGTTCTTTGTCTATGTAAGTCATGGAAAGTAGAGACACGCACTCATGGCTTCCATTCAACTTTAGAATGTTATGTGTTCTGCTTTGATCAGAAGCTACTATTTTCTTAACCTCTAGGACTTTTATATCCATTAGTATATTATATTGAACTAAGGTATGCTATCAAACAAACAAAGATTCCAAATAGATTAGGGCATGTTTTCCTCATGGATTTCTCACACCATAGCACACTGCCTGCAGGAAGAAGGCTCTGAAAGGGGACTGTGCTGCTACTACCCTGAAAATGGTCCCACTCCCACAGTTTTGTGTGCGTGTGTGTGTAGCTGTGAGAGTGGAGTTGTGGAAGAAGGTGGTGAGGAAGAGCCAGTGTCAGTTTCTGCATAGCCTGCCGAATGGCCTCTGGGTCTGCCAGCCTGGTGAGAACTAGGTTTCCCTGGATTGGGTAGGGAGCAGAGTAAGTACGGTATCTTTCACTCTTAAGGACTTTCTTCATTTCAGGGAGACAATCCCAGATATTCCTTTACTTGACTCCTGAAAACAAGTTTTTTTTCGTCTCTATCCATACTCAGCCGACTAAGCCATCTTTTGCCTTATTTCAGAGGATACTTTAACAAGTTCACAGGTCTCTTTTCTGCCCACAGGAATATCCTTTCAAAGCCTCTGTTTTCTCCTCTTCCGCATAAGAGCAAACGGGGGACCTAGAACATGGTTTCAAAGTCACCCTGCTTAGCCCCTCCCTGACCCCTGGAAATTGGGGTCTCTCTTTCATAAACATATGATTAACCTAACCACCACTCCAAGCAAAGTAGCACAGTTGCTCTCCTGAGCATGTTTATAAAGTATGCAAATCTAACACGCCCTTTGCCTCATTGTTGTATCCATTATTTAGTTTCACTATAAAACGGTTGAGGGTGAAAAGGATAATTAATGCAATTAAGCTTCCATGGTTTAAAAATTCTCTAATTTTAGTAAATGTTTTAATGGAACTCTAGCCTGAAAACTGAAGAAAAAAAATATTACCTTCATTATAAATGCCAAATAGAACAAAATAATTATTCTAGAAACCCAAAATATTATATAAATGAGCCTTGATTATTTAATAAAAGCCATGCTCATTGTTAGTTTACATGTTTAGTTTCCATCTAAAACTTTATATTTATTTGTATATATAATATATAGTATGGCTATTAGTATGCACACACACATTTTCCTATAATTCTAGATCATCATTGTTATGGAAACAATGGGAAGGAAGCTGTGCTGTGTAGTTCTTATCATAAACTAATGTCATCTACGAAGACGGAACCTCATCAGGTACCTGTGTGGGCATGTCTCCGGGGCACTTTCTTGATTAATGATTGATGTAGAAGGGCTCAGCCCATTATGGGTGGTACCCACCCTGAGCACGTGGGCCTGGGTTATATCAGAAAGCAGACTGAGCAAGCCATGGGCAGCAAGCTAGTAAGTCTCATTCCTCCTTGGTTCTGCTTTGAGTCCTGTCTCACTTCCCTAGAAGACTGCCTATATGAACTGTATGGTGAAATAAACCCTTCCTTCCCCCAGATTGCTTTTGTACATGGTTTTTAACACAGCAGTAGAAAGACAGAAAGCTAGGAAAAGGGCTAAAGTATGTTATCCTTGTCATTGTCATTCTTTCTGGAGGCACTGTCTTGCCTGGGCTGACCTCAAACTCATAGCCACGCCACTTTAGCCTCTCAAGCATTGGGATTGCAAGCACGTTCCACTACTCACTTCCTAAAGATGTACATCTATATTGTGATGGCTTAACTTGTTTGAAAAAAACCACGGAATGTGCATCAAAACAATCTTTTATTCCTTATCACCTTCTAAGATTGTAGTTCAGTTAACATTTTCTAGAAAAGTAGTATAGTTCAGATGTAGCAATTTTTTTTCTAATAATCCCAAGAACTATGAGATGGCTGAATATAAAACAGTCTGGGTGATTAGCTGAAGATGCTGCACCTGTTCAGAAAACTAGTTAGTAGGTATGAGGAGGAAGGTGTTGTGGGGGGGCATGGCATGAGGAAGGGGATGCACTTGAGGCTGCCTAAAATTGAATTATTTTGAGTCAGTTTTTGCCCCGGATTGCATGGGTGTATATATGTGGATTCTTGTATCTCTGTAGGTCTGTTTTCCTTCTCCTTGGATTGTGGTGGTATAGTAGTTATTCTTGAATTGTGATGACTTACCATTCATCTTCTTTATTCTTTGTTGTTGTTATATCAAAAAATAGTAATGACACCAGACAGTGACTATTTAAACAAGAGTAGCTAACTAGTTACGAAGGAAAAGGATAGTGTTTAATATTTGTCTCCACTATTTTGATGTTGTTGTTGTTTTAAGATCTGTTTAAGTTCCCTACCATTTTTCCCATTAAACTTCAGGCCCAGAACTGAATTAATTCCATTCAATATTCAGTTCACACATTAATTTTTGTTTTGTACCTACTCATTTATCTCTGTGTGTATATATGTATGTATTAAGTATGTATGTATGGTATGCATGCATCTATCTATCTATCTATCTATCTATCTATCTATCTATCTATCTATCCATTCATTTATTCCAAAATAATAACTCATTCATAAATCCAGAGACTAAAGTACAAGCTAACATCTTAAAACTAATGACTAACATTTACCCATATACCATTTATGCTATGCCTATCTCCTTTAAGTCTGGCTCAATACTATCTGAAGCACATGATTATCATTAATCCATTTCATTTTTTGTATCTTTTGTACATATTTATATATTACATATACATTAACATAAATGCACACATACTTGTTTAAATTTTAGAAGAATTTTACTGTGCTACACATAGTTTAGAAGTTGGCTTTTCATAAGAATACTTTGCTAAAGTTCACCATATTTTTTAATGTCACTGAAGTGCACTTTAATGTGTGTGTGTGTGTGTATGTGTGTGTGTGTGTTTGAGAGAGAGAGAGAGAGAGAGAGAGAGAGAGAGAGAGAGAGAGAGAGAGAGAGATCAAATCTCCCGTGAAAGAGCTGTCACTCTATGATCTCTGAGATCGTAGCAGTATAGGAAGAGATGAATGGAGAATGTATTCTAATCTTCAGACAATTTAGCCTAAATGAGCTCTTAGCCCATTTCTCAAATTGAGTCACATGGTGTCAAGTGAGAAGGTGACTGGGATATGTGAGAACCATATTGAATATTTTCACATGGTTAAGTCTCTCTGGTGTGTATACAAAGTGCAAGAAATGTTGTTTAAATGCACAAAGGCAAAATGGTCACAGTAACAACATTTACAGCTAACTAGCATAATGTTCTAAGCAAGGAAATTTACTGCCTTGTTGAAAACCATCACTTTCCAAAACCTTCGCACTGTGTTCAGTTTGTTGGCCTTCTGGAAAATATGTAACATTTCTACAAGGGCTACTACTGCTACTGCTACTCATCTTCTTTTAGGAAAGAAAGGTAAGATATTAAAATTGTATTATTGGTCTTTGTAGTGTTACAACTCAAGCCTGAGGTATAATTGCTCAGGTGCTACCATAGAGAGTAGGTACAGTCATTTGTGTCAGTTTAGAGTGTACATCTCTAACCCAAGGCTTAGAGGAAGAGCAGTCAGCTCCTGGCTGCCTGGCTGAGATTGCAAAGGTCTTTGCTCATGAAGCACGTGCCGGTCTCCCTGTGCTACACTGAAACAAGAACACCACGTAGGAGCCCTGTTCCTCACAATCTGTGTTGCGACTTAATTTATTTCTGAGCTTGGCAATAATGTCCTTATCACCTAGTTACTGCTCTCTGTCTCATCTCCCGGTGGTACAGCATGCGCAATGTGCTTCCTTCTCTCAGACAACAGCAGATTTCATCTTTATGTTGATAGTGAAAGGGGGATGTTTGAAGACTGCATCAAAAATTACTGAGTCATTTTAGGAAGAGGCCACTGCTGAGCAAGTTGGCTCTTTAGGGGGTGATTCCGACTCAAAATAACTGTAAGAGCCTAACAGAAAGAAAGAAGCTCATGCCTGGAGGGAGAATTGGGGAGATGTTTCAGCTGCAAAGGCACAGATTAGATTATAAACCCAGTGCTACAGGACATGACTGACATTAAGGGATGTGTTTTTAGCAACCTTATTAAAAAGCCACCAAGGGGGGCTGGGGTACAGTTCAGTGGTAGAACATGTGTTCCCTTTCTATAGGTGCCCCTTCCATAAAAGATCCAACAATGTAGGGAGGGGTACTAAGTCCAAAAAGGAGCTGCCTTTTGAAAATGTAGAGGGATATACTTAAGGGTTTACCGTGGTTAACCCTTTTGAAAATACTACCTCTTTAAAAGAAAGACTGGCTTTACTTCTAGATGTTGTTTTAAAATAAAGCCTAATTGAATCATAACCAATTTGAGAATAGAAAACAGGCAGGGGAGGCATTTTGATTCTTTTGTGCTTTGTGTAGATGGGAACAAAATCAAGACTCTCTTTTGTCTAACCATTTGGCTTCTTCTTTGTCCTGCTGCTTCCTACAGCTACTCATCTCCACAGGCTGAGGAAGGCTCTCTGCAGTGTTAGCTAATTGAGTTACGCTCAGGTGGTTTCCTTGTGAAATCTTTGAACTTTTCCCTCTTGTATTTTCTCAGTGTTTTCTGAGGAAACCTTAGGAGATCTTTATTTGATGCCACAGATGTTACGCTTTGAACTATCAGCTATATACAGCAGACAGAGTTATGTGGAGGAGATATTGGGAAGGTAATTAGAGTCCAGAGCTGTCAAAACATTTAACTGAGATGACTATAGCTAAATTCTACTTAAACATTTTTTAAAAATTGTTCATGCTGTGGTGGTTTGAGTGAAATAGGCTCATAGGGAGTGGCACTATTAAGAGGCGTGGCCTATTAGGAGGTGTTTCACTGGGAGTGGGAGCCAGGCCCAGCTTCACTCTTTCTTGTTACTGCCTGCTGATCCAGATGTAGAGCTCTCAGCGGCCTCTCCAGCACCATGTCTGCCTGTGTGCCTCCATGCTTCCAGCCATGATGACAGTGGACTAACCCTATGAAACTGTAAGCCAGCCCCAATTAAATGTTTTCCTTTGTAAGAGTTGCTGTGAAAAAAAAAAAAAAAAGGAAAAAAAGAAGAGTGCTGTGGTCATGGTGTCTCTTCACAGCAATAGGGACCCTATATAAAATGCATTTGTTATTTAAATAATCCATGGAATAGAGAAAAGAAGCAAAATCTTCATAATTCATTGATAAAAACATCACAACTTCAATACCAAAATGTCATGAAGCTAATATCACTAAGTCCAGGAAAGCTTACTTTTATTTTTAAATATTCATAAAAAAATAGAAAATAAAAGTGATTATTTTATATATAAAACAGCTAATCCAAAATAGCCTTGTATTATTATAAATAATAATATCCTATGAGTCGGCAGTCTTAGAAATGCAAACATAGTTCAAGTAAATCATTCAAAATGTATTTCATAAAAATGTGTGTAATTATTTAATTATATTGTAAGATGACAAACCCTGACAAAACTCAGTAGCCATTCCAAATAAGAAATGGATAATGCTTGAATGTGATAAAAATTTGTTATGTAAATGTTTATATTAATAGTAAGTTTCAAAAATTAGAAACATTTTCACACTAAATGGCAATAATAATGTAGAAATGTCTGCTCATCATAACTATTACTCATTAGCATTTTTGAGAATTTTAGATAATGTAATCAGACAAAAATCATGTGGATGAAGGAAATTTCACAAGGATCAACCCTTCAAAGAGGTGTAGGCAATTGATAGTGGCAGAGAGAGAGGGAGGGCAAGGCTCCTCCAGGGACAGTCCTCCTGATTGGCTATCCAATCTCACATGGTCAGCCTTAAACATGTGCACATATGAGCAAAACTAAAGGGACTCATTTAGTAGTTTGTGTATTTGTATATGTCTGCATGTGTGTATGGGTACACACACACACACACACACACACACACAAAGAAGGGGTCATAAATTTGAGAAAGAGCAATGGATAGAGGAGGAGATGGAAGGGAACAAGGAAAATGCTATAAATGTAGTACTCAAGTATGAAATTCTCAAAAAAAAAGTAAAAATTGAATTAAATGAGTCTAAACGTTTTAAAATAAAAATTGTATACTGATAACACAATTATAAGTGTAATCTCAAAGGCTTAATTAAAAGCTTATATACTGAATAACATAATTGCTCAAATGAATAGACAAAAGTGTAAAGTAATAGCTTCTGTACAACCTAACAAAATCCAAAAAAATTTTATGCATTGAATTAAAACTTCATTCTTATTATAAAACTTCTCCCAAATGCTCGAATCGGTTTCAGAATATTTTAGATTGCTACAGTGCACTTAGATTCTTGTGAAAGCAGAAAAGTATTTGATGTAATTTGCATGCACTTCAATTTTTAAATATTATTTGAGAATGAAATAGTATGCATGTATATTTATCTCAAGCCCAAAGAGAAACAAACCATAAACAAACATACAGAGATATAAGGCAAATACACAGTATTAAAAACATAATTGACTTCAAAATAAGAAATAAGCATCGAGGTAGACTTTATTGTCACAAAAATATTCTAATTCCAAAAGTACTGCATATGTCATTCCACCCAGTATCTCAATGAATTTCTTTTGAACTAATTGTTTTAAATGATTTATGTAGTAGGCTAAGTGCTCTGGATAGCTAAAATATCTTGAATATAATAAGATGAGCATATGAAAAGTTATTACATCAAAAAAGAATTACAAATTAGTAGAATACCAGACACTATGGTATTCTAAAATTACTGAAAATATATATGTGAAGAAGAAAAGCAACTTCTGAGTAAATGTCAGGATGGGGGGTTAAAGAGACGGGAAACAGGAGGGAAGAAGGTAAGAAGAAGAAAGGTGGGTTTGGTCATAAGTGGCTTTTGTGAATGTGGAAAATGGAAGAAACGTTACCAGCTGGATTCCTTAGCAAGAATGCAACATAACGAGGGTCGATTATTAACTTTTGCAAACATTGTTCATTGTGTCCTTTCCTCTGTTTCAACTGTCTCAGGAAAAGAAACATAACTTTAAAAAGTCTGCAAAGAGGAAGGGAGGCAGGAACAGGAAAATACAAGTGAGGGGATAACAACTGGGATGTAATCTGAGTAGATTATTTTTAAAAAACTGGTCAAAATGAGTCTTGATATGCCTTTTTTGAGAAGCACTCATTTTCCTGCTCTTTAATTAGTATTATTACATTTGCATCAAAATCTCCTTAGCTGCCCATGGCCCCAGCTGTCAATACATAGTTTCTGTCCTCAAGGAACGTCTACTTTAGTGAGAGGTGTCGGAAAACACAAAATTAAGCATTTCTTGAAACATAGTGTATCTTATGCTGGACAGTTGGTTTCTAAATCTAAGTCAGTTGATTTGAGAATTGGAGGGAAGGTTTTTTGTTTTTGTTTTTGTTTTTTCTTTTAGTTCTGAAAGAGACAATAAAAGGTATATAAAACTTACAAGGTCATTTCATCTCAACTCAACCATGTAGGATACTAACTTATGAGCATGTTTGGTTGATGATACAAGCAACACGAGGAGGCTTTGCTTTGTGGGGCAGAGAACATGAAGGGAAGCTGCTTTTATACAGGGAGCTGTATTGTTATAAATATACTTATGTTCCCGTCATCAAGCATGGCAAGTCCCTGAAGAAAGGGTTCCCAGGTGCTAACTAAAAGGCAGGTAGAGTCAGGGTTCATCCTATAAGGCTCTAGTGAAGGCAACTTTCAAATGAGCTTGGTGCCTTCATTGGTTTCGGGTGACTCTAAATTTCAAGATTTCCTGAAAACGAGAAAAGATAGGGTGCACTCTTTTCCTGTGGGAAAAAGAAAGAGGCTTGTAGGACTTATAGAAGGTGAGGGTTTGATGGTTATCCACAAGAAACATTTTTTGGCTTGAGAGTTGGAAAAAAGGGGAAGGTATCACGTCTCATAACAGAAAACCAACTGTGCTTCTTCACTGAAGTCTCTTGCTTGCAGCCTCCTGGGTTTGTATTTATGTTTTCAACTAATGATGTAATTTGAAGCTTTGCTCATTGAGCTTAATTTTGGGGGATGGCTATCTAGTGTTATATCCAGAAGTTTGTTTTCTAGGTGGGATTGCCTATCATTTGCAACTGTGCTTTTACATAGGACTTCCTCAAAGTCTTCAGTGATCTGTAACTCGGTGGTAACTGTTCCTTTTTTTAAAAAAATAAACCAAGAACGTTAATGACTATCAAATTACTCAGTAAAAAGCCAAGATGTAGTGTGTTCATAAAGCCTTAGCTATTTAAATCGAAGTGTCAATTAAATTGCTCAGCCATTTGTGAACAAATTCATCAGACAAAAGCAGATACCGAGACAAGTGCTTAGATCCTTCCAACAGTGAAGGAAGAGTAAGGTATCCAAGATCGCTGGAACCAATATTTCATATGTAGTAAAAACAGGAAAACATTCTGCCTCACTTAGACTCTGCTGTTGCTGCTGCTGCTGCTGCTGGTGGTGGTGATGCTGCTGCAGCCACCACCACTCTGGCAGTGTAGATGGAAATGAAGAATTTGGGTGTCTGTTGAGACTGAAAAATGGCCTGACTACAAACAGTATTGATGGGTATGTCATCCCTTCAGGCACATAATAAAACAGCCCTCATTTTTGTAATGTTTTATACTTCGCTAACCACTTTTGCCTTTCTTATTTTGCTTAACCTTTTCAAGATTGCTGTGAACAAAGTAAAAGATCTGAAGTTCAGAGGAGGAGGATGAATTGCCCAAGTTTATACACAGACTATATCAAAGGTATATTTTGCAATTCCTTACACAGCATGCTTCAGCCAGACCTTATTACTTAAACCAGGTCTGATTATCTGCAAGTTTGTCTGTTCTGGAACAATTTACCTGACTTTCAATGACAAAATCAGCAATTTTCTAAATGGATTATAATATTCTTTCTCTTAAAAAAAAAAGCAGTCTGGAATAAACATAAAATTGCTAGAATTACCCACATCAACTCCCCATGTCACAGATGCAGAAAGTGGCACTCAGAGGCTAAGCCACTTTAAAAGGGTTTGTAACAAGTCGGAGAACAGCTGGGAACAAAAGCAGGCATCTTGGTCCTTAAGACTGCAGGAGCATTGGGCCCCCTGTGCCCCCTTCACCTCACTCACCTCCCTGCTTCTCTTGACACCTCTCCAAAGCCTGCTGGGGAATGCATCCTGGAAGTCTGTTGAATCAATTGACACCAAGCCACTCAGGGACAGGACTTCTGTAATAGAAATTATTGGAAGACCAGAGTGGAAGTCTTCATGTTTTATCATAGAGTCATAAAGTCATGCCTAATAAATGACTTTAAGACTTTGTGTGTGGGGTGTGTGGGTGGGAGTGTGTGTTTCTTTTGATAGAATATTTTTCTTTTTTATTGAAAATAATTTTTCTCATACAGTATATTTTGAACAAGATTTCACTTCCATTTCACGATTCCATCTCCTTGAAGATCCCCATCACCTTCCTTCCCATCCGTCATCAAATCTTCCTTCTCTCTCTTTAAAAAACAAACAGATGAAATTTTAAAAAGAATAAAAAGTTAAAAAGAAAACAAAATACTGGGCGTGGTGGTGTATGCCTGTAATCCTAGCACTTAGGGAGGCAGAGGCAGGCGGATCCTTGTGAGTTCGAGGCCAGTCTGGTCTACAAAATGAGTCCAGGACAGCCAAGGCTACACAGAGAAACCCTGTCTCAAAAAACCAAACCAACCAACCAAACAAACAAACAAATGCCCCAAAATGCAAACAAAAAAAAAAAAACACACACACACAGAAAGACATATATTCATACAGAAGCAAAGCCTATTAAACACAGAATCAGAAATCATAATATGCAAGCAAAAAGACTTTAAATGACCAAACAAAGCAATATGAGACCTAAAATATCCAAAAACTACCATTAAGTTTGTTTTGTGGTGACCATCAAATGCCAGGCATAGGGCTTACCCTCAAGTGTGGTTTATAGACGCAGTGAGACTCCAACTGAGAAAGCTAAATTTTTCTTTGCAAACAGTTGTCAATTGGAGACAGTTCTTTGGTTTGGGATGGGAGCTTGAGTCCACTTCACCTTCTTGGTTTGCTTGAGATCTGTGCAGGCTGCCACAGTCTCTGGGAGGAGTTCATATGTGTGTCAGCACTGTTGTATCTAGAAGACACTGTTTCCTTCAGATTGAGCAGCAAGAACACTGTTGGGTTTGGGCTAGGGAAAACATACTATTTTTGAAGTTTTAGAAATGAAATATAGTGTCAAGGGCATTTTCCCATGCATATACATGGATGTTATAATAATGTTTGTGGGTCTATGAACAGAATTGACTTACAAAAGGCTTATAATAATGATCTATTATTATGCCAAGATAAATAAATAGCCTCATAAGAAATAAAGAACTTAATATTTTATATCATATCATTGAATCTTAGTTTACATTTATTTGAAGGCCAATTAAGTATTTATGCTCAACATCCCTAGGATATTTCCAAAGTTGATTGGCTTTTAACTTTCAAATGTTATTTCTGCCATTCATGAGCCTCCATGAAATAATGCCTTTGTTATCTACTTTGGGAATTTCTAAAATAAAATGTGATAAACTGGAAGAGTTTTGACTGAGAAGTTACAAGAATATAACTTTAAAAAATTTTTTTTAATTTAAATTAATTTTTAAAAACATTTTTATTTTTTACATATACATTGATATTATTACACATATATACAATAAACTACCTATAGCAAGAAGAACCATGACATAATCAGGAACTATATAAATGTTACATTCTTAATGTTTTGGCATGTATTTGACAGCCTTGAAGAAAATATCTTTCTTATCTTGGTACATCTAAAATTCTGAATGTAAATCAATCTCCATCACATCTTGTCATTATCAACTTAAAACATCTATCTAGACCTAAAAATATTTTAACCCCTAAACACCTAAGCTTCATTGTAAAACTATGCTACCTGGTCTTCAACTCCATCAGAGACTTGAGAAAGAATAAATTTGATTACCTGAGTATGCTGGGAGTACAGGTTAATAGCTTTCCAAATCAGAAGATGACACAGACAGTTTTCTACCTCAACAGTCACCCAAAACTCTATTTTGTCGCAGCATCTTCTTCAGTCTTCTGGCCCAATATATCTGACAGACATATTTGTGAGGCAGGAACTATTGAGAACTTGCCTACCCTGTCTTGGCAGAGTTTGGATGTTGACTTTTGCCTGCATCCAAGCTTGCCCTTTTTTTGGCAGAATTCTGTTTGTGGTAGAAACAAGGACATTTTTCCCAGTGGCTTGTTTGCCACATTTGAACTTATCTCCATAAGGAAGTTCTTTGATGTTTATCATCTTCTTTAAGGTAGGTTGGGTGTTGCCAGGAGTTAACATGTCTCATTGTCAGTGAATCTTTAAAATAATAAAAACCATTTTTAAATGCCATATTCTGCATGTCTTTGAGGGTTTTGAAGACCTTATCTAACTATCCTACTTTATCTTTCTATAGAATCATATCTATCTTCCACACTTAAGATATATATCTTGTGATAAAAGTAGACCAGCAATTGACATGACCAAGACCTGCTCAGCTAATAATCAACTTGTATAACTTATTTGAAAATAACACTTTGCTTAGAACGTACTTCACAATGATTTTCCCCCTGTACTTGATAGAATTGTATCACTCCCTAGTGAGAAGGACAGCACTGGCCTAGCCCCAGCAACTGTGGAATGTCTGTGCCCATTCACTAAAGAACAGCTTACTACTCTTGCAATACTTCTTTCTACACACACAAGAATAGACTTCAGACACTGTCTACCCACAAGCACTACAGAAAGGCCATTTACATTACACATTTCCATCAAAGTACTATACCTTTTGTTAATGATATGTTGTGCCTTTGGTCCATTATTGGCAGAATTCCTGATTTGATCAATATTGAAACTGAAATATAACACAAAGCCATGTGTTTAATAATTTCTGAAGACGTTTTGAATGCAAGTTCCATATTGAAAGTAAATTTTAGATCTACTTTCAAATCAGGCATCAAGTAGCTGAGTGAAAAAATGATCTCACCAACATTTTTCGGTACTCTGAACTTACTCAGAATATGCACACATAGATGGGCCATTGTGGCCTTCATTTACTTGCATAGAGCTTTTATCTTATTTCCTTTGGAAAATGTGCTGATAATACCTACTGTGTGTGTGTGTGTGTGTGTGTGTGTGTGTGTGTGTGTGTGTGTGT
>OU015744.1:40486516-40515281 GCA_907169655.1 Acomys percivali | reverse complement strand
TGTGTGTGTGTGTGTGTGTGTGTGTGTGTGTGTGTGTGTGTGTGTGTACATGTGTTTCTGTGTGTATCTGTATATGTGTTTCTCTGTGTGTATGTGCATGTGAGTGATTTGATGGGTGTGGAGAAGGTATGTGTCTTAGTTACGGATTTTATTGTTGTGAGGAGACACCGTGATCACAGACAAGTCTTATAAAGGAAGATATGTAATTGGGGCTGGCTTACAGTTTCAAAGGCTTAGTTCATTATCTTCGCAACAGGAAGCATGACAGCATGGAGGCAGACATGGTGCTGGAGAAGAAGTGGAGAGTTCTACACCTTGATCCACAGATAGCAGAAGGAGACTAGGTATCACATAAACACAGCTTGAGCATATGAGACCTCAAAGCCCACCTCCACCGTGACATACTTCTTCCAACAATGACACACTTATACCAACAACACCATACCTCCCAATAGTGCCACTCCCTATGACCTAGCAATCAAACCTATGAGTATATGAGGTCCATTCCTATTCAAGCCATCACATTTTACTGCCTGGTCCTCAAGGGCTCGTAGCCAAAACATAATGAAGAAATGCATTCAGTCCAACTTCAAAAGTCTGCATAGTCTGGAATAGTCTCAAGCATTGTTTAAAAGTCCAAAGTCTCTTCTGAGATGTATGCAAGCTCTTAACTGTAATCCCCTGTTAAATCAAAATCAAAAAGCATATCATATATTTCCAACATACAGTGGCACAGGATATATATTACTTTTCCAAAATGCAGGGAATGGAGCATAGTGAGGAAATACTAGACCAAAGCAAGACTGAAAAACCAGCAAACTCCAATCTCTGCATCTCTGTGTCTAATATCAAACTGCTTTTCAGATCTCTAACTCCTTTTAGCTTTATTGACTGCAATACACTTCTTTGTCTTGGGCTAGATTCACTCCTTGTTAGCAGCTTTCCTCAACAAGTATTCCATGGCTGGTATTTCAAAGGCAATCCAGGCTTCACCTTCAGATCTTCGTACAATGGCTTCCCTGGGCCTCCATGCAGTGACACCCCTGCCACAGGCCTGGCCTAGGTGGCTTTCCTTACTTACAAAGGGAGATTCCATAACCCTCTTTTTCTATCTGTAACTCTAAAGCCAGAACCACATGGCCAAAGCTTTCAAGTTCTGCTGCTTTCTGGGGCTTGGTTGCTCTCTCATTCAATTACATTATCATTAGCTTTCTGTTTCCAATGGTTTCCTTCATTGCCTAAGCATAGCTCTTCTGGAACTTCCTCTGCAGATCAGGCTTATTTTGAATTTAGAGGTCTTCCAGCCTTGGCTTCCTGAGTACTGGGATTAAAAGCAAGTACCACCACATCTGGCTCTGAGCTTTTCTTTAATTCCTTTTCACAAGTTGGAAGCTTAACTGGGTGAGGTCACCCTGAGGTCACCACTCCCGTTATTCCATTTAACAGGGGGCTCTTCTTTAATCTGTCTATCTCCTTGAACATAGAATTTAGCTCTGTTCTACTTCCCGGTGCTCCTTAATCTGTACATTTTTATTTTTTACTTGCTCAGATTGCTCCTCTTTATTACAAATCTTCATAAGAGTTAACACTAATAACCATACCACAGAGTCTATACTAGTCTCTTTTGAGATTTTCTTTGCCAATGCAATCAACCCAAAACTCTTCACTTTAACCTCAGGCTAACTTTTCAAACAAAAGCAAAAAGCAGTTGCATTCTTTGCCAAAATATCACAAGAACAGACTCTAAGCCACATACTAAATTTTTTCTCCAATGAAAACTTATTGATCCAGGACCCTACAGTTCAAATCACCCTAAGCACCACTGTCTTCCATATTCCTACAAGTATGGCCCATTGTGCCCTGCTAAGATTGTGTGTGTCAACTTAACACAAGCTAAGTTATCAGAGACAAAGTGGCGTCAGTTGAAGCAATGCCTCCTTAAGGTCCATCATTTTATCAGTTAGTGATCACCCATTGTGGGTGGTGCCATCCGTAGGCAGGAGGTCCTGAGTTCTATAAGAAAGTAGGCTAAGCAAGCCATGCGGAGCAAGTTAGTAAGCAGCACCATTCTATGGCTTCTGCCTTAACTCCTGCCTCCAGGATTCTGCCCTATGTTGGTTCCTGTCCCGACTTCAATAATGAATGGCATACGGAAGTAAAATCCAAAGAAACTCTTTTCTCCACAATTTGTTTTTGGTCATGGTGTTAGAAGTGATAAAAATCCTATCTAAGACAATGCAGCTGTGAAATAAACCCATGAGATCCAGGTTTCATAAGGAATTGATCAGATAAGCTTAAACTATATTAAATGCTTTAGCTTTGGAATAAGTATAGAGCAAAGGAGGGTGCTGTGTTTCTCACATAAGTCAGCCCTGACTTTAATCTTGAAGGAACTATAAATTAAAACTGAAAATGATACAATCTGTTTTTACTTTGCGCAATAGTCCAGGACAGTAGTAATGACCATGGAAACCTAAAATGTCATCATAATACATTGTAAGAACATCATTATTTTCTTTAAAATTTTTTTATTAATTCCTTTATAAAAATCACACAATGCATTATGATAATATTCTTCCCTCATCTCCTCTCAGATCTACTCTCTACTTTTTGTTTTGTTTCCTTCCACAATGGCCTCCCCATGTGATATGGATGTTCCATTTAGGGCTGAGGTCTCCACAGTCTCTTATTCTCTGCACCTTGACCATTTGCTGAGTCTCTGTGTTAATCACTATCCACTGCGAAAAGAAGTGTCTCTGATGAGTATTGAGAGAAGCATTAATCTGTGGGTATAAAAAGTCATTGGAAGTTAGCAGATTAACAATAGTATATCTCTCTCTGAGATAGGGCCTGTCTATCTCAGCTGATTTTCCCTGATAAGAGTGATAGGTCTGCATTTCATTTTCTGAAATGATCCTTACATCCAGTCAGAAAGTGGTTGATTGCTCCCATGACATCCATGACACTAGTGCACCAGTGGGCACGTCTTGCTAGGCTGTTCATTATTATGGCTTTCAGAGTCCATATCTGGGTAAGACTGATAATTACTTTACTCCTCTGGTACCAGGCATAGCAATTCTAGCATTCTGAAAGACAGCCAGTAAGGACAGCTTCCCAGTCAGTACTAGCCTGAGTGTTCCATGTTCAATATGTAGTGTCTTCAACAGGTAGGGCCTTACTATCAATTTCTGGAGGGTAACCAAGAACATTGGCAATAGTTTGTAATATTTGGGGGTCAATCAATGGTACCTGACTGGCCAGCAACTCCAGTATCTCATTCCTAGCACAGGGCTTTTGGTATGTTAGCCTGTGTTGTCAAATAGAATCCCTGTCATCCCATTATAGGGTAACTACATTTAATATCTCTACTCTCTCTCTCTCTCTCTCTCTCTCTCTCTCTCTCTCTCTCTCTCTCACATTCTCTCTCTCTCTCTCTCTCTCTCTCTCTCTCTCTCTCTCTCTCTCGTGTATGTGTCTGTGTTCTGTGTGTATACATATATAATATATGTGTAATTCTAGGAAGTGAGAAAATTATACTTTTGCTAAGGATATTATAATTTCCCTCATGAACTTTAAAAAGGTTTGCTGAAATTTATTTATGTCTTATAATCAAATATAAAAATATCAGAAATGAAAAATAATAAAAATTTTGATTTAGTATACTGTAATTTAAAATATTATGAACATTTAAATCTGTGCTTTAATTTATTTCTAAGAAGTGTATTAGGATAGTCTGATATATGCTGCCCTTCTCATCATATGCTTTAATATATGTAGCAAGCATCGTTTCAATGCCTATGCGGGGACACTCTGATTTCTGAGGATGGATCATCTTTTCTGTTACTTCTTCTTCTTCTTGTGTTATAAAATTGCTCTGAAAGCTCCTTCAATCCAGTGTTTACTCTCATTATTCTGGAAACTCATCCCTTCATCTGTAGATTTACCTTCACTGAGTACCTCTGGCTGTAAATCAGAGCTTCATGGACACTGACATGGCCATCACCCTCCAGTTGGCGATTTCCTTTTTAACTCTATATATTTTTCATTCATGTTGGCTTCCAGCACTTTCATTTTCCATTGCTTGTTGTAACTTTATCTTTGTTGATCATTTCCCTCTGTCAATCATCATTATTATAAAATGTCATCTGGGCTTATCTCTGAGGACAAAAAGGCACCATTCTTCTATACTTTGCTATCTGTTGGTGAACTGAGGGACAGATGTATGTCACCACTTAGGGACAGACTTTGAAAGATGAAATGTCTATATGGACTTAATATCTTCCTGCAGAACTTGGACTTTATCCATTTTTCAATAAATATATCCTGCTAACTGAGATTTCAACTGTGTTTCTGAATCCTTCTAGTACTTGTCATAACTGTTGTAACTGAATGACACAAAGAGAAGTATACTTATATTTTGTGGTAATAATTATAAAATAATTTTGGATTGAGAATGGCATAATTAACAACAGTCACAGAAGGGAGACCCTGGCCAGACACAGCAGATCCCCATAGAGAAATGTCTGTGCAGCTCACAGACTGGCCTAGGTCTAAACAACAGAAAAGCTTCAGAGTTTACTTTTTGATGGATGTTTATTGGCATTTGTATCAGCATAAATTCCACCAAGAGGAATCAGGGATGACATGAAGAAACTCTCATGCTGCAGGTGCTACTTAAGGGAGCAGTGTCTGTATGCATGCTCACATACTCCCTGAGGAGGCATAAATGAAACACAGTCTCACTCTGTAGCTCATCCTGACCTCAAACTCAGGGTCATCCTCCTGTCTCAGCCTTCAGTATGATGAGATTACAAGTGTGAGCCACTACACCCAGCTAGGGACACCCTCAAATAGAATGTGTGTATGACTCGGGAAAGAGTTTAGTTGGTAAAGTGCTTGTCTTGCAGCTACAAGGAACTAGATTATATAAAATACACTCATACAAAAGGCAGGTGTGTAGCACTGGTGATACAGGTGATGTAGAGAAACACATGCCTGGGCTTTGCTGGCTAATCAGGCTATAACCTTCTTGGCAAGCTCCAACCCACAAGAGACTGAATGTGTCAATTAAACAAACAAACAAACAAACAAAAAGTGGGCAATGGCTAAAGAAAAACATCCAACTGTGACTTCTGATTTTCATATACACATGCGCGTGTGCACACACACACACACACACACACACACACACACACACACACACACAAAGCTGGGTCTGGAGATAGGATTTTAAAATGGCATCTGGGGATAAACACAGAAAATTACTTTCCTGAACTGTAGCCCCAATTTGTGGCTTTGCTGGGGTGGTGTAAGAAATGCAATTACTTGATTTCTTGCTTTAGAAATGATAAAGACCCATAGATATAGATATAGTCAAGTCTTGAAATGTCTTGCTGAAAACTTTAAAAAGGTTTTAGGAGTGTTTCTACAATGGAAGAACACAGTAAGCAAAACAATTACTAAAGAGATAGCCAGCAAAATGAGACAGATTCTTTGTCAACTGAATATATTGCAGGAGAAAAAAATTTTTTTAATGGAGACGAGAAGGAGCGTCCATTCAGATTGGAAATGAACAACAGAGAAAAGTCAGCTTATGGCTGTTACTTTCCACAGATGGGGATTAGTTAATGAAGCATAAATCCCAAAGGCAGCTACACCATGGAAAAGCAATGATGACTCCTAAAGGTACATCCTTAAAGTGTTCTAAACAGCTTAGTGGCAGCTCCATAAGTCAGTCTTTTCCAGAATGTGAGGCTAGTCAAGGACTCTCTATCTCCAGACATTGTTGATTGCTTCTATCTCATTGGCGATGGACAATCCTTGCTTCCATCTTTTGGGGGATGAGCTGTGGTTGCTTCCATCTCTTTGGGGATGGGCTTTGTGAATCTTGTTAGTTTCATATATGGGAACTTCTGTGGTTCCTTTACATTCTTAGCTCATCCCTCCAGTAGGGATTGTTTTAGTTTGAAGGAAATTGCATATCAGACAAAGGACTAATGTATTAATATCTAGAATATATTCTCTATATATATGACTTCAAAAATTGAGCAAGAAAAAAATTTTAATCATCTAATGAAAAAATAAACTAAAGAAAGATAATGGAACAAAGACCTTGGAGAAAATAAACATTTTCTATGAAAATAATAAAGGGAATTCCTCCAGAAACTACATTTGACCCAGATACACCACTCCTGGAGATATACCCAAAGGACTTAAAGCCAACATAGCACAGAGAGTCTTACACATTCATACACATAACTATACTAAGCACAATGCTTGTGAGAAAATGCCAGCCTAGATTTGTGTTAGCCAGTGAATGCATAAAGAAAATTATATATATATATATATATGATTATACATGTGTATATAAATAATGGAACTTTGTTCAGCTGTAAAGAGAAATGAATTATGACACCTGTAGGAAAACCAATAGAACTGAAAATCATTATATTCAGTGAAATAAGCCAGATACAGAAAGACAGGTAAGACAAATGCCATTGTTTGCTTTTGTATGTGTAATAGATATTTACACATATGTGTGTAAATATATGTATATATGTATGTAGGTATATATTTCCTTATATAAGTATATATTTATATATATATACATAGAATATATGTCATGAAACTAAAAGTAGGTTGTGAGAGTGGAGGGAGACATCTGAAGTGGGGTAAGGGAGAAGAGAGAATGATGTCATGTGACATGAATACAGACAGGAGCCCTGGGGGAGGGGCAGCAATAGATGCAAAAGGTTAGGACAAAGTACAATGACATTATGTATGAAAGCTCCATGACTGCATCTATTACTTTGTAAGTTAGTCTGATAAATATTTTTACCTTATAGAAAAGGAATTCTGCTCCTGGTTTAGGAGAGCTGAAAGAACTCAGCCAATGACACTATGAGTCTCTCTCTGCCTTCTTTCTTCTAGACCAGTGGTTCTCAACTTTTCCAACGCTGCAGCCCTTTAATATAGGTTCTCATGTGGTGACCCTCAACCGTAAAATTGTTTCATTGCTACTTCATGATTGCAATTTTTCTACTGTTATGGATCATAATGTAAATATATGATACGCAAGACATCTGATATGTGACCCCCTGTGAGAGAGACATTCAACCTGCAAAGGGGTCCCAGCCCACAGGTTGAGAACTTTGGTCTTACAAAGCACCCTGAGTGCTGTGTATAAACATTTAGTAAAAGGAGTGTTACAAACAAGCTCTGTTAGGGTATGCTACGTTCCTATCCTGGAAACCAGTGTGCTTTCTCCCACCCTGCAGGTTTGGGTTTAGGACTGGGGAACCTAACAGAGTTTCTTCATTGGGAAGTTGCTGTAGGAGTTTTTTGCTGAGTTTCTCAGCCCTCAAACAGTCTCAGGAGAATGGCAAGTGTCTTCTTTACTGAGCTCTTGCCTAGTGTCGAGCTCATTTTCAAAGGTTCTGGGAATCCAAAACGGTAGAAATGAAAGACTGCTTGATCTACTTTTATGTGTCAGAGCAAAACTATAGACATTTCCAGTACTTGGATGGAAATGTCAGCTGATAATATGAAAAGGTAGAGTGCACAGGGCACATCTCCGTGAGTTTGATGAAAATGGCACACAGGAGACGGCTAGTAATTGGGTTTTTATCAATGGTGTAATGAAGTCTATAGGCCCTGAAGAAATGCAGGCAAGGGTTTGTAAAATAAGCCATGCCTTTGTCTATTTCACATCACACCATGAGTCATGCTCCTCTTACTGTTTTCAAATCTTGTGTCTGACTCTGGTACTGCTTGAAAAAAAGTTTAATATTTCTCTCCAGATGCATAGAAACCATTCACTACCCATTTATAGTATTGAGTACATTGTCACTTCCTGTTCTAATAATTAAACCACTTAACACTCTTTTTAAGAACACCTGGAAGTCAGTTGGTACACAAGATGCTCATATAGTTGATGGGCAAGACACTATTTAAACACTACTATAAAAATGAATGGCTTTCTTAAAAATCATGATGTCTAGATTCTCCAGATAATTGAATGCACATACAAATAAGAGTTGCTGTCTAGTTTCCCAGTCTTTCTCCAATAAATTCTATGGTGCCCAGTTACCATGACAGGCAGCCACTTTTCACCATGTTCATTGCATGTTTAACTTTTCTAAATGGTTGACATGGACCAATGGGAATTCATCCACTTTGTAGAAGATTTATTTCCATGTCTTTTTCTGAAGATGCGAGCAATGATTAAATAATAATAATAATTGACATTATGCCAAAGACACCCATTCCACTCATGTCTATCTTATTGCGCTTATGAGCTGAAGCATGGGTTACTTGTGAACAACTGCGTCACCAAAAATCTGAGAGTAGCATATGTGAATTGCATCCTCAGAGCTCCCCACACCACTTGTAGGACACTCTACCTGAGGGTCCCGCCTTTCCCGTTC
This sequence comes from Acomys percivali, assembly GCA_907169655.1. Lineage (NCBI taxonomy): Eukaryota > Metazoa > Chordata > Mammalia > Rodentia > Muridae > Acomys > Acomys percivali. The sequence goes on along the minus strand of OU015744.1, from coordinate 40,506,855 downwards.
AGCAATTGACCTTGAAACTTTCTTGTGAGTTTCATACACCTGTTAAGTTCTGTGAGCTTCCTGGATTTCATGAGCTTTCCTTCCTCCAAGAGGGGATGTTTCCGTGAGCAGGAAATGGCTATACAACAAACACTCAAAGGCTTACAAAGCTTGGATTGAATGCAGCTATGTTATATAAAGTGAGAGTGAGGGAATACCTACCATGAGTTTTCCTAAGGTTTCCAGAAAATATATAAAAGGATACCTGGTAATGCAATACTAACTAAAGATTAATTTTTTGGTGCTTTTTTTTCTTTTTTCTTTTTGGTGTCTTTTTTTTTATTAGTTTATTCATATTACATCTCAATTGTTATCCCATCCCTTGTATCCTCCCATTGCATTTTTTTTTCTTGAGACAGGGTTTCTTTGTGTAACCTTGGCTGTCCTGGAACTCACTCTGTAGACCAGGCTGACCTGGAACATAGGGCCCCACCTGCCTCTGTGTACTGAATGCTGGGATTAAAGGTGTGAGCCACCACCACCTGGCGTTGTTCATTATTAATGTTATTGGTGGTAGCAGTTCTTCAACTGCAGAAGAAACTAACTCATCTAGTCTTCTCCTTGCTAATATTCAGTCAATTCTTAATATTAAAAAAACTGCAGTAGATATCTTAAAAATCAACATTTCTTTCAAACTCTTATATTTTACATTTGTTAAAGATTTTAATTCCGATGATGATGACTGTGCGTGTGTGTGTGTGTGTGTGTGTGTGTGTGTGTGTGTGAGTGTGTGTTTCTGTGTGTCTCTGTGTGGGAATGTGCACAGACTCCAGGAGAGGGTGTCATATTCCCTGTGGGTGCGGTTACAGGCTGCTTGGAGGGATAAACAAGGTATAATCATACCTTGGGGCCTCTGGACCAGCAATACTGGATCTTAACAACTGAGCTGCATCTCCAGCCCCGCCCCCTATTTTGTATTTTCTCACAATTTTACTGTATTTAACCAATGGCTTTGTTTTTCTTCTTAGTAAGTATCAATTCCTTTGCTTGATTTTAACATTTTTGTTATGTGTAACCAGAAAGACAATATTGTAAACTATGTGTTTGTGATTTTAGCAGTCTTCTCGTTTTTTTTTTTTTACATGTGAAAATCCTATTAGTATTTTAGCATTTACTCCTATCTACTTCTGAGTTGGCTTATCAAAAGATTGCCACAAGAGTCAAGACAATACAATATAGTCATATAATTAATGTAGGAAAATGGATATGTTACCACCCTCTATGATGAGATACAAGCTACAGCTGGTAAGGAAGGAAATACTTGCCACGTGCCACATGCCGACAGGTGTCTCAGTATTTATGGCGTCACTGCTTTCTTTGTAAGCATTAAATATTATCTCATGAAAGGACCTAATGAGGAGGGAAAGGAGCAGTGAAAACCTGAGTTTGAACTTATTTGAGGACTTTACTGTTCTCTCATGTGTTGGATCCTGACTGCAGTTTCCCTCCCTCCTATCCTTCCAGTCTGTCTCCCCTCACCTCCTTTCTCCCCTCCCCCAGTCTACTCCCTTCAGAAAAGAGCAGGCCTCCTACTCACTTAGAGGTGGATATAAGCTTTAAAGTAAAGAATAATCACGATACAATCTCCAGACCCAGAAGGGCTAAGTAGCAAGAAAGGTCCAAGGAGGCTGCATGAATCACCCAGGAAGGGGAAATAGAATAGCTTTTGTTGTTCTTGTGAGTGTCAGTATCATGTAGCCCAGACTTACCTTGAACTTCTTATGAAGTCAAAGTTGGCTTTGAATTCTTTATCTTTTTACCTCTACTTTCCCCGGGTCGGGGGGGGGGGTGATTAGAGGCATGTCCCACCACATCTAGATGTCCCACCACACCTGTTATGGTTCTTTTTTTTAATTATCTGAGAAGATATGCTTCCTAAACTTTTATAGCCAGAACAAACTTATTTTGGAAAAAATTTTGATGTTTTCCTGGTGGGTGGAAGAATGAAGGGAAAAACCCAGAGAGAGACAGAGAGAGGGGGGGGGGAGAGCAAACTTATTTTGGAAAAAAATTTTGATGTTTTCCTGGTGGGTGGAAGAGAGAGAGAGAGAGAGGCATGTGATAATAGCTACACAAGAGAAATAGGAGAGATGCCCCGTGCTCTCAGCCTGGCTGACTTTCCCTGACCCATCCTACCTCTTCAACACACAGCTTTGCTGTTCCTCACAGCTCTCCTGAAGTCATCCCCTCCCCCCTGGCTTGGTAGAAATGCTCTCATCCCTAAGAGTTCTGCTTATGCCTGGGTGTCATCCTTCAGGAGCACACTGACAGAAGTCAACATGGCACTTTCAATTCTTTTGCTCACAGAGGAAAGTAATTTGTTTTCTCTCAGCCAAATCCAAGGACTGTCCCTTATTCTGTTCTACATGCTGAGGGAAAGGCCCTAGACAATTGTCTTATGCTTTTAATTCCTACATAAGTAAAGGCTACCTTATGGGGATTTAGGGCAGGAAGGAGATGCTGTGCAGGGACAGAGGTCCTCAGGAAGCGGCAGAGCAGAGGCAGAGGGAGACAACTCATGGCTGCAAAGTTGAAGGTCCCAGAAAGAAGCACTGACAAGGCCACTTCATTTTTCCCTTCTTTATTGGGAATGCTTGGAAATGATTCTGTAAAAGGACAAAATCTCTCCTTTTATTTTTACCTTTCCAATTATAACTGTTCCATTTCCACCTTGTTTTGTGCAATTGACATTCTGCAGATTATGTATATTTCATGATTATTTTTCATAAAGATTTTCATTGTTGTATGAAGTTGTCAAGTATTTATCAAGTCCTTATTTTGCAAATAATTAGTAAGTCTTTTGCATTATGCTTTAAAAGCCTTTAACAGTTTTGTGCCATGTATATTTTGTACCATCATCATGGTCATTTAGAAAGGGCTATATATTAGAAAAGAAAAACTTGATAGCTGAAAAAACTATATATATATATATATTTGTTTTTCGAGACAAGGTTTCTCTGTGTAGCCTTGGCTGTCCTGGACTCGCTTTGTAGACCAGGTGAGCCTTGAACTCACATGATCCTCCTGCCTCTGCCTCCCAAGTGCTGAGATTAAAGGCGTGTACCACCATGCCCGGCTGATAACTGAAATATTTTTACTGAATAAACTTATAGGCCTTTATTAGAGACTCACTGACAAAATGCTATGCTTTTATCTTATGAAAACATATCAGGAAATGAAATTAAATCATAAAAATCTATTGCAGTGTTTCACTATAGATTATTTAAACAAAGGACTGTCTCAACATAAAGCATAGAAAGATAAAAAAAACTTCAGTTTTTTTCTGCTCTTTATGTTTTTAAATAAATGTATTATAAGAGACCTTTGAATGTTTGCACATGAATGGAAATTTTTTCAAAGAGCATTATCTTCATACTTTGTATGTACCAATTTCTATATGGCTCATGAGATTGTAGGAAAGAGATTTCACCTTATCTGAAATGAAGAATAGTTTTCTCTTTTTAAAATTGTTATCAGACATATACACTTACAATACGCCCTAGTATGTCTTCCAATTTCTTCTCTTAAGCCTGGTTTATAGAACCATGTGGCTGAAGTGAAGTGATATCTGCATGCAAGTTAGTGCTCTCAAACGTTATCACAGTACATATTTTATTTAAAAAAAAAAAAGAGCAATCTAGAAAGATGCAAGGGTTTTTTTTATCCTATATGTGTATTCTATATTTTAATATAACACTTAGGCTTAGCCTTGCATTACAACATTTTTCTTTGCCCTTTAAAAATATCACCTATGCTTATCTGTACCCCTGAATCTCTTGAAATGAAATTTAAAAATAATTTAAGTAAAATCTGTTCATTTTCCAGGAAAAGAATGATTGACGATGTTTGTAACTAATGCTACAAACACAATTAGAGTGAATGGTATGCTCTTAATATCCCATAACTATAAAAAAGCTTGCCTTTTAAAAAAATTGAGATAAGCTGATGTTTGGATTTGTGTTAACTAATAAAAAGCTCACTGTTATTCTCTCACCTTAAAAAGTGATTTGTGTTTAAGCATGGCTTGTAAAATGGCAGAGATGCATAGAAAAGCCTTTAAACTTACCATGACTCTAGCTAGAAAGATGATAGATGGGGGTGATACAGAGTTGAAGAGAGAGAAACAGATAGGAAGACCTACTGGAGAAGTGTCAGAGACTTGTGGTGTTAAAGACCCTTCTGTAGAGACAGGCTCTAGAAGGGAAGTACAAAACTCAGGCAACAAGCAGTAATGCCAGGTACGTCTCCCAGACTCAGGCCACCGAACCGTGCTCCTCTGAGAATCAGAACCAAAGCTAAGTGATTAAATTGGGATATAGTCATAGAAAATTATAAATACTTCTTTGGATGACATGCTCATTTTCTGGACTTACTGTGTTTTACATTAGCGCATACGTTAGCTCCGACCTCCAATGTACACCCACACTTACTCGGTCTCTCCTGGGGCCCATGATTGTTCCGCCCATTGCCTTTCTAATCCTTAATCACCATGGTATGAATTCCTAACTTAGAGACTTTGCAGTAGCTAGCCCTTCAGTCTGGAGTCCTCTTTCCTAAATTTCCCCAATATTGATTTTTCCTTTTTTTTAAATCTCATAAATGTCTATTTAAATGTCACCTCTTCTCTAAGTGGCATCTGCTCTTCCAGTTTAATACCTGTGTTGTCTCTATCAACTCAACCTGTATAATATTTTTTGCATAATGTTCTACACCCAGATTCTTTATTTATTGTTTCCTTATTTCTAATTCATCTTTTAAAAAAACAATGACATGAATCCAGAGGTCTCATCTAGTTCCTTGGTTAGTTTAATTGTGAGGTTTAACCAGTTACTTAAAACTAGGATAGTGAGGCGTTCCTATGATGATTGGATGAAGGAGCATTGACAGAATAAATGGGAAATGTATATTGGGAGGCATTATGTATACAGCCACAACATCTATGCAGATGCTCAGTGTCCACCAGACAGAAAAAAAGAGACTTTTTATTTAATTGTTCAATTAATGTTTCTCATTCAATATTTATCAGTCGCTATGAAAGAAGCATGAGCTACAGACAGGAAAAAACCAGCTGCTTATTTGTAAGGACTGTATCATGTAGAGAGAAATCTTATGTGAAAAAAGCGAGGTGCAATCATGTGTTACAACTGTACCTCAATATGGTATGCACAGGGTTTAAGGACAACTGAAATTAGAGTTAAAAAAAAAGGCAGGATATTGGAAAATCAGTTGATTGGATTAAAAAGATATGTATGTAAAGATAGCATTTTTCCCCCCTGGGGATTCTAAAGGGCTTGCCATGGCCCAAGCGAAGGATGAGGGAAGGTAGAGGTGAGAACACACAATGACAGATGAGAAAGCCTGTGGGAGGTGCAGGAAACCAACCAGGAAGGGCCTTGTGTGGCCTGGAAAGAACTTTGCTGTTGTCTTGTAGACAGATGATAACTGTTGTATAATGATAAGACGTCCTCTGGAATGACGGCCAGCATACATAAGGAGAATACTTGCAGGACGTTGGGCTTGGACATAGTTTGAAGTGCTTTTAATACTCTGGTGAGTGGTGAGCGTGGCATAAATTTGGGGCATTTCAAGATCATCAGGAAGGTGGTAAAAATCAGTGTTCAGTGGGCTCCCATGTCAGCGATTCAGTAGTTTCGCAAAATCATCAGAGAGGAAAAGGAAACAGAAGTACTCAAAGAGCACCCTCCTCCCTTCTTTGCTCTGCATCACCCACGTGGTTCACAGGAAGTCTACCTCAGTTCTACCTCAAACCCTGTCAAAACTGCATCCCTTGGTGCCATCTCCATTTCAATAATTCTACTTCAAGATACCACCTTCTTTTTTTCTAAGCTCCGATATTCTCTAGATGGCTCCTTCTCTGGTCCCACAATCACCCATCCATTTGCCACTCAGCCCTTGGAGGGATTCTTCTGAAAATTAAATCAGTCTACTTCAGTTCTCTCCTTGGAATTAAATCTTAGTGTCTTTCTCTAACCTTCAGAAGAGAGTCTCGGCTTCCCTTTTTGACTGCATATTTGTTCTATCACTCAGCCTGTTGGCTGTATGTCATTTTTCTTTGTCTAGAATGTTCTTCTATAGATTCTACCATATTTTTAATCCTTCTTTGAGCCTGAGACTGTGCAGCTAATCAGTATTACAATTACTTGCATATGTATGGATTGATAAGCCTATCCTTGAAAGATCTTTACTAATATTACCTTGAATATTTTGTCCTTCTGACACATCCCAGCACCTGAACATAGAAGAATATGAACATACATTTTTCAGAATGAGTTCATAAATGGGAGAAGAGAAAACACTCCACCTCTGGACTTTGCTTCCCTTTCTCCTAAAAAAAACAACAACAACAACAAAAAAAAAACAAAAAAAACCCAAAAAAAACAAATCTTCCTGTGATCTCTTTCTCCGCGTTTCATTTCCCTTCCTCTTATATCGAGACATCACACGTTAGAGATAAGTGCTCCAGTAGACACAGGTAGCTTTTGTTTGCAAATGAAAAACTGGCAGTTCTCCAATCTTGTGTGTATTATGTTTACATGGAACATAACAAGCCAGGGATCTTCTCTGAGTCATACCAGGTGACACTGGAGAACACAAAAGGGGAGAAAGTGAGATTGCTGATTTTTAAGACTATGTGGCATAACCACTGCTGTGCCCTGGACATTTGCTTTTCTGTGTGTTGGGGGGTGGGGTTTATATTATGTGTGATATATTGTTAAACACTTCAGTATAAATTGTGGCAAATATAATACATGTAGTGTAAATTGATAGCATTCTTTCAGATGTTTTGTTAACAGTTGGATCCACAATCCAGGTATCTGTGAAAATAATTACATTATTATTAACTGACAGCTTATAAATGCTTTTCTCCTGGTAAAGTGGGCACTTCTCCACACATCCATATAGGCATGAGGATTGCACAAACCCTTCACCTTTTCTTGATGAGACAAGGACTTTTGAATGTGTCCTCCCTTGAACAGTGCATCCATCTGAGGGTGGGGCTCCATTTTGTTCTTTTTCTGCAGCGATAAATCCCTTCATGTCTGGGTACATGGCTCAGTGAGAGGAAGGCTGAGGCCACCATCAGAATTGCATCCACTGTACAGAGTGTAATCAGACGTGTTAGCAAGGTACCAAGGCTGAGGACGAGGGACTCTCACCATTTAGGAAGACAGAAGACAGAATATTCTTTGTACCCACCACCTAAGAAATGTCTGAATATATAGATTTTCTCTGGAAGTTCTTTCCCTTGTGATGTGCTGATAATCATGAGGATGAACAAGCAGTACAGTTCCCCCTGGGGAAAACAAGGAGGGCTGGTTAGAGTGTAGTCTGTGTCGACATGTTACAAGCTTAAACCATGTGCTGCCAAGAACTGTTACTGAAAGAAATTTAAGTCTTTCACCATTACCCCCAAACCTAAATATATCCGTATCATGATTTATAATTATTTTCCTGTTTTATTTAATTCCCACACCTAACCAGTTTTACTGATCCAGCCTTCTCTCATTGCAACATTTTTTATGACTGATCTCTCTAAGAAAGTGGTCTTCCCCCATTAACTTGCTTTCTTCATAGTTTATGCCAAAAGGTTCACATTTGACTTAGCCTCAGACTCAGAAAAAGAAAGAACTATGTTGGTATATTCATTTTGCAAATTCATATTTTGATTCATTAAAGAAATTTTCAGTTGAAGCACAAAAAAAATGTCTAACGATTTCCAAAACATCGGTAAGCCTTAACAAGATTTTTTTTTCCCAAGAGAGTCAACTAAAACCAATAGACACGAATGAGCAGCTCTGAGCCGGACTTCTTGGTAGTAGCAGCCTTTTTGAGAACTGGCTAGCTAAATAATTTGGGGGAATGCACTCAGCTCTGCTTCCTACACACAAAACTGTAGTCATAGTAGAAATTTCTTTTTAAGTTTTGTTTAAATTCTACAGGCCTTAAATGTACTTGGGACACTAGTTGATACTTGACTTTGTAAACAATGACTGTGCTTGATGTTTTGAAGATCATTTTTAGCCTGATATTGATAGGTAGAAAGCATTCTACAATGAAAAGAAAGCCTGAATACTCCTTGCAGTGTAACAACCAATCAGCTCTGTGACCTGGAAAAAAAAAAAGTAATCTGGTGATTCTGGATTTTATCCTTATTGTTATAAAAAGAGTTGTCATAGATAATTTCTTTTTTTAATTAATTATTTATTCACTTTACATCCTAGTCATAACCCCCTTCTTCCTCTCCTTCCAGTCCCACCTTCCCTTCCTCTCTTCCATCCCCTCTCCCCTACTCCTCAGAAAATGGAGTCCCCCTCTACCCATGCATTCAAGCTCATCAAGTCAAATCAGGACTGAGCTTGCCCTCTTCCTCTGTGGCCTGGCAAAACAGTTCCGCTAGGGGGAAGTGACCAAAACGCAGGGAACAGAGTCCATGTCAGAGACAGCCTCCACTCCCCTTACTAAAAAAGCCCACATGAAGCCTGAGCTACCCATCTGCCACATGTATGTAGAAGACCTAGGTCCAGTCCATGCATGCTCCTTGGTTGATGCTTCAATCTCCACAAGCCCCACTGGGCCCTGGTTAATTGGCTCTGTTGGTCTCCCTGTGGTGTTTCTTTCATCTCCAGGTCCTTTTCTCCCTCCCCCCACTTTTCCACAAGACTCCCTATGCATCACCCAATGTTGGCTGTAAGTCTCACCATCTATTTTGAACCACTGCTGGGTTGAATCTCTCAGAAGGTAACTATGCTAGGCTCCTGTCTGCAAGCATAGCAGAATATGCTTAATAGTGTCAGGGGCTCTCTTCCATAAGGTGGGTCTTGGGTTGGGCCAGACATTGGTTGGATATTCCCTCAATCTCTGTTCTATCTTTATCCCTGCACATCTTGTAGGCAAGGTCAATTTTGGGTCAAAGACTCTCTCCACTAAGAGTCTTGTCTAGTTAGGGGGTATCCTCTTCAGTCTCCATGACCCCTGCTACTGGTAGTCTCAGCTAGAGTCAGCCTCATATCTTCCCAGAAGCCCATCCTCACTTAGGACTCCAGGTTGTCACAGAGATGTCCCCATCCACAGTTTCTCTTTCTCTGCAGGCGTTCTGTCCTCCAGCTCCCCTGGTCTCATCTCCACCTTAATTTCTCTCTGCACTCCCTCTCTTGCCTTATTCCCCTTCTTCAACCACTACCACTGTTTATTTCCCATTCTGAGTGACGTTTAAGCATCCTCTCTTGGGTCCTCCTTGTTAGGTATCTTCTTTGGGTCCGTGTGTTCTAGTATGTTTATCCTGTACTATATGGCTAAAATCCAGTTATAAATGAATGCATACCATGTGTGTCTTTCTGGATCTAGATTACTTCACTCAGGATGATCGTTTTTAATTCCATCCATTTGCCTGCAAATTTCATGATTTCTTTGTTTTTAATAGCTGAGTAGTATTCCATTGTGTAAGTTCTTTAACCATTCTTCAGTTGAAGGACATCTAGATTGTTTCCAGAGAAGTCTGAACAGAGGAATCTCAAATGGCTGAGAAGAACTATTTTGTCTCAAGAAACATCAGCAAAATTCCAGGTCTAGAGAAGTTAACTGAAATGTTATTACTAGGTTCATCTTAAAAGTGAAAAACACTTGTACTTCATGGGGTTAGAATAAGGAAAGTTGTTATTTGTATTCTTCTTTACTTAGAAGAAGCAATGAATATGACAGAAGTGGGTTAATTGAGTCAATGTATGATGACGAGTCTTTTCTCCATCCCACCCTCAGGATTGCCTCCTAAAAACCTATTTAGGACTAAATCATTTTCTATAGACATTTTAGTAGAAAGAACTGTCTTTTGTACCAACACCTTTAGCTCTAATGGCTTCTCTGAGCAGAGGATATTGTTTGGTACAGCAAGATTTGGACGATTTCCAAACATTACAGGCTGATACTCACCAAAATTATATATTTTTTAGAACACATCCTCATTATTGGCACATGATTATGTGTTTTGTATAGAGATATTTACTACAAGAAATTAATTAAGGTGGTTTTGGAGGCTAAGAAGTTCCCAGATTTGTGATCAGTCATCTAGAGAACCAAGAGCCCTGAAATGTGAGCTATGAGGGAAACTGGAGTTCTAAGATCCAGGAAGAGCCAGTGCTTCAGCTTGATTCCAATGCCGTGACTGAGTTATGTCTCCATCTAATAGGCAGGCAGGCAAAGCTCGTTCTACAGCCCTTCGTTCATCGGGTTGTCTGAGATTGAGGCTCACCAACACTATAGCGGTAAATCTGTCCTATTCAATTAATTTAAAAGCTACTTGTTTTCAAAATTACCCTCACAAACACACCTAGAATGATGTTTAGTCAAACAGACGGGTATCATGATACCAGCCAAACTGCTAATCAATCACAAATGTTAAATATTTTCTGAGCAACCAGCACTGGTGGATTTTACCCTGTTAGCCAGTGCTTGGTTCTTTGCCACATCCCACTGAATATTTACACAAAGGAAACTATATTATATTTTCCCTGTAGGGATTAAAAAAGACAGGGCTGATCTCATTGTAAGGAGGAATCATGAGCCTTTCTCAAAAAATACAGGGATCATCACAAAAGCAAACCATCTGTATTGTTTTAGTTTTCTTGTCATTGTACTTTAAAAAATAAATAAACCAAATAATCAGAATTACTATCACCATAACATATAACCAACTCAAAAATTGCAATCTTTTACAGTCTTTGTAAATTATTGTATTTCACAACTCCGGACTGTTTTGATTCAAGACAGTGAAGTTTTGAGAATTCCTGGCCGCTCCAGATTAGTGGTTGCTACTCTGGGCAGCTGGGCAGCCATACCTAAAGTGGCTTCTCTGGTTATCACAACTCATTCCATTACTTGTCTTAGGCCCAACAAATATAGTATTTGCAGGGGAAGAATACCTATTTGGACAAGCTGATACAACACCAAGAAGATCAAAGTGACATTTGTTAGGACATGCTGCCTGGGAAAATCAGACTTAGGTGATCAGTAACCATTCTCTGTCTACCAATTGCCACAGTCGCTTTGTTAGAAGGTCATCTCTTCCTCTTGGATCAGGGTTGGCTCATTCTTAGGAGACTTTTCTCTTCACCTACATTATTCATGTCACTTCCTTCACATGCCATAATGACGGCTGGACCTTGTGTGAAGTGCCCTGGGACTGGGAGAGTGTAGACTGAAGTTCTAAACTGTGAGGCAAAGCATGCTTTACTCATGTTTCTCCTGTTGCAGTTAGGTGAAAGGCAAGCCCATAAATCGTCACAGGGCATTACTGTATCCCATCAAACGTAGGCAACGTTTTTCATCCTACCTACTCCTAGTTCCCCCAGCAGCCCCATTTCAGTAAAACTATGCAGTTTTTCTTGAGTTGATTTATACATCCCTATACCATACACTTAAAATAATGTGAAACTTCACTTAGTATTAGTCTCTTTCATTATCCCATCTGGACTACTGAAAATAAGGGCTTCAAGAGTACTTCACCTTCTTTCTAATAAAACTTTCCCAGAGTCGGGCTGTCCCACGAAGTCTCCTCTGTGTTTATCTTTGGCTTTCCAGCTTCATAATGTGAGAGCCTTCTCCAACTTGGAACACTCACTGCCCTTGGTTGCAAAGCTTCTGATTACCTTGAGTGTGGTCAAGGCTACTGATACTATATATATCTCAAAGAGGGAAAAATCAATTCGATATTGTAACACCAATGCCACAGAAAGGTAGTGGTTGTTTATGATCCCTGAATTTTGAAATGTATTTATAATATAATTCTTGTTAACTTATACTGTGGTACTTTCAAAATACACTTTTGCTTGATAAAATATAGAAGTTGTATTTTGTTTTGTTCTTCAATCTCCTTCTGTGGTGGTTTCAATGCCTCCCATAGTCTCATGTGTTTTAATACTTGGCCCATAGGGAGGGACACCATTAGGAAGTGGCTTTGTTGGAGTAGGAGTGGCTTTGTTGAAGGAAGGATGCAATTGTACAGGTAGGATTTTAGGTCTCAGAAGTTCAAACGAGTTCACTTCCTGCTGCCTGAGGATCAAGATGTTGAACTCTCAGCTCCTTCTGCAGCACCATGTCTGCCTGAATGCCACCCACCATGATGACAATGGACTAAATCTCTGAACTATAAACCAGCCCCAATTAGAGGTTTTCCTTTATAAGAGTTGCTGTGATCATGGTGGCTCTTCACAAGAGTAAAACTCTTAAGTAAGACACCTTCATACTTTCAGATGAAGATATTTTAATTTCCTTGAAGAATAATACTCCCTAAGTAATGATTCAGCAATTTACAAGTGCAAAGCAAAAAAGACTTACATATCCTCTTAATATTTATAACTTCAGTCTAATTCAAATACTTATTTCTAGACGGAGAAGTTTCCAAGTAGAGTTATAGTCAAAGTATTTCCTTTTAATGTGACAAATCTCCCTTCAGAAGCCTTTGGGATCATTTTTTTTTTCTGGTTGGATGTTAACTCCCAACTATGGTAAAATACCTTCAATCCTATTATTTCCTTCTGATTCCACTCCTAGCGTTTCTTGTCTAATGCTTCCCAGATTTGCTTCTTTGTGGCCCAAGTTGCACACAGGATGTGTGTGTGTGTGTGTGTGTGTGTGTGTGTGTGTGTGTACACTGACATTCACCAAGGCTCCTACACCTTGGCTAATCGTCAAAGCCAAATCAGAGGAAAGCGCAAAGTGCTGATGACTAGAGAAAGTGTCCAGTCCAATGCACCACCTCATCCATCATGCATTAGTTCCCTTCTGCCTTCATTTTTCTGCTCCCTGTCATCAGCCTTTATTACTTAAATATTTTTTTTTATCACTATTATCCCTCTAACCCAGAATGTCTGGAATTAGGTTTAGGTTCTCTCATCCCAAGTTTCTTCAGTGTTTTATATAAAAGCAAGAATCTGCCTGTGCAGCTGCAGAACTAATTTTGATAGTCTCTCCCACGTCCTGTCTCAGTAGATTCTTCTTCGGCTGGCACTCACACAGTTACTGTGATGCCTTCTTTGCACAATAATCGGCGGGTGCCTTCCACTTTTGTGAAGGGGTCTTGCTCACGATGCCTTATAAAATGGAACAGAGGATGCATCGGGTCATGCTGAGAGGTGTCTCGTGGCAAGATGAGGACTTAGCAGATTCATTCATAAGAATGCGGCCCTGAGTTCAGATACCTGTCTTGGTATTACATCTCTGCCTAGATAGATATATTTGATGGAGTCCCTAAGAGATAACCCTTGCTGTAGTCAAGCTAAGTGGCATCTATTTGTTTCAATTACACTGTGATAGAATGTAAGGTGAGGAAGTCCATCTCAGGGATTTAACTGAAAAGCATACAAAGGGGTTATCCTAAATGCCAGATAGCAGAGAAAGAACAGGAGAGACACACCCTCGCTCAGCATCTCGGCCACCTGTGAGAAGGCTCTCTGAGATGGCATGGAATGACCATTGGGACCCTACATTTGTCAAGGTTTGTCATCAAATGATGAGCTTGCCTATGGACCCTTAACAAAAATATAGACTCTTTCCCTGAGTTATTTTTTTGACATGATACAAATACACAAATTACCCTTTCCTTTTTAGCAGTTCCCCTTGTCATTTTAAAAGCCGCATTTCCCCCAGAAATTAGAAGTTATATTCTATAAGTATGGAAAGTGACCTTCAAATGCCCCATTTCCTCTAATTTCTTCAGGGTTTCTTTAATGGCCTTCATTGATGGTAAAATGTGACTGGTTCATTTGGCCAGTGGAACATAGTGGGATAGCCTTTGTCTTACACACTAGGTGACTATCTAAAGTAACTATGTCATCGATGCATTGTTCATTTATAAACACAGAGAATTGGGAGTGTAGAGTCATGAGGATCATATTGCTACACATGACCACAGTGTGCTGTTTGCTTTAGCAGACTAACGAAAGTAACTGTTTTGAACCATAAGTCAGTGGCAAAAGTGCCAAAAAGAAAAAAAAAACACTATTTAATCTGATGTGAAAATACAATTAAATCATAAATAATACTTGATATAAATAAATAAAATAAAATAAGAAATACAATATGTAACAGATGAAAGATAAATATGAAAGATTGTAACTACCAGATAATATTAATAATTAGTCATAATTTAAGTAGCATTCTAAACACAATGATTAAATGACTAGTAATCAGACTGATTAAAAAACAACTTCATATTATCTAAAAGAAATTAACTTTACAAAGAAACATATTATGAAAGAAAACATATACAGTACAATCATTATTTGAAATAAAGGTGAACATCTAAATGAATGTCAAAGTGAATTTCACAACATAAACTATGCCAGGAATAAAGGATACTACTAAAAGTTGAAGGGGTCAGTTCTCTTGGAGGACACAGTAATGTTAAAGATGGATATACCTAACATGTTTCAAAATACATGAAAGAAAAACATTAAAACTAAAGAAATGAGTATGTAATTATTGTTAGCTGCTCCAACTATAACTCTCTCAGGAAAAGTAGAAAGAAAAATTACAAAGAAATCTGATTCTCTACCAACTTAGTGAAATCCCAATTTACAGAATATTTACAAAACAAAAATAGAATTTGCCTTCAAGAGTACATTAAATAGACACAAACAAAGCAGATTGTGGGGTAGACACAATTCTAGGCTTTTTAAAAGGAAAAGCAATAATGGTTTTCTTGAGTTAAGCAGTATATAACAATACTGGGTATGATTAAAATAATTTCAAAAAAGTTTAAATAAAAATACATATGGAAGTTATTTTTTAATCAATGATCCATTGTAACAATAAAATGCAACAATTTATTAAAAACAATTTAAAAAAGAAAGCCACAAATATTTGTAAATTAAGAAGCATATTTTAAAATATCCCATGGTAAATCAAGAAATCAGAAAAGAAAATTCAAATATTGTGAACTGACTGAAAACAGAAATATATCATATTAGACTGTGTGCCATACAGTGAGAGGGAAATTGAAAACTGATACCATTAAATGTTTGTGTTAGAAAAAAAAGTAAGGTCGAATCAATGCTTTTTCCCTACATTTCCAAGGAAAGAAAACAAGAACAAATGAAATTTTAAATAAACAGCTGAAGTAATTGAGCAAAAAAGCCAAAATCAATGAAATTTAGAAGAGAAAATTAGGGGAAAATCATGAGCATGTTCTCTCGGGGAAAGAATCAATAAAATTTGGTAAATTTGACAGCTCAGATTAAGTGAACCAATTCTGTAGGAAAAAAGTTTTAAAACCTGCCAAAGCTCACATAAGCAAAACGGATGAATTGAGTAGCCTTATGTCTACTCTAAAAACTGAGTTTCTTCTTAATACACATCCAAAAAGTAAAATTCCAGGCTTGTAGAGTCTTTTTGCCTCTAATTATTTTTAAAATTTTGTTTGTTTCTTATTTTATGTGTATGAGCATTTGACTGTTTGTACTGTTGTTTTTTGTGTGTACCTGCTATCCATGGAGACTAGAAAACGACACTGGATCCCTTAGAACTAAAGTTACAGATGGTTGCTGCCATGTAGGTGCTGGGAATTGAACCCAGGTCCTCTGGAAGAGCACTTATTGTAACCACTTATTCTTCTCTCCAGCCCCTTCAACAATGTTAATTAGAATATACAGCTTCAGAACAGCATTTCTATTTAACACTTAAGACAGAAAAAGGTTTTACAAAGTTTTGTGGGATACAGAAAAAGAGTAATACTTTCTAGCTAACTTTAAATTCCATCTTATCCAAAACTAAAATCTCATGAGAATATTACAAAAAAGAAAATTTCAGGTCAATATCTATAGATATAAAATCTTCAGCAAAAATGCTGAGAAACTTAAATTCAGCGCTATGTGACAGAACATGTTACTGAAGTCCACTTTTTTCTGGAGTCGTCAGCTGGCTGACATTTGAAAATCAACCACTGCAATCCTTTACATCAATAGACTTTAAAAATAAATCAGTGTATAAGTCAGATGCATATGACAAAATTCAGCATTAGCTTATGACTTGAAAAGAAAAAAAAAAAACCTAAAAGAGGGAGGAAGAAAGAGAGGGAGGAGGAAGGGAAAGGAAGAAAGGAGGATAAACCAGGAAGCTGAGAAGCTTCCTCCAATCACAGTTGGCATCCACTGAACCTAAATCTACATTGTATTTAATGTTGAAAGATTGAAAATATTCACCTAATATCGTAAACAAGTCAGAAATATTTTTCCCAAATTCTGTTTATGCTTCAATTGCATTCTAGCTAGTGCTCTGAAAACTAAGCAAAGGAAATAAAAGTCAAGAAGATTTGTAAAAGAAAAAAATATATATATATAAATGAAAAGAAAATTATCTTTTTGTAGAGATAACATGAGTATCTATGTTTTTAAAAATTCCCAATATTGTTCTTTGGTGTACAAAAGTACTTAAGTTTTGTAAAATCCAATTTATGTCTTCTTCTCTTTGTTGTTTGTACTTTTATGTTATATCTAAGAAACCACTGATAAATTTAGTTTATTTACACTGTTGTTCCCTTTTTAGCTGTTTCCTATACAGTATAAGATAGAGATCCATTCATTCTTTTCGATGCATATGCACAATTGTTTAATTACCCAAGTTAAGTTTCTCCTCCATCAAACACATTTGTAATCCTTGCTGAAGATCAGCTAACCACAGAATTTAGGGCCTATTTATGGACTGTTTCACTGGTCATTATGTGTAGTTTTGTGTACTATGACACCGTTTTGATTACTATTACTTTTTGGTCTGTTTAAATTCAGGACTATTCAGCTATATGACCACTAATATTATTGTTTGGCTTATACATAATTTTAAGCATCTGCTTTTCTATTTCCTGTAGTCCTGGAAGTCAAATCTGAGGCTTTACAGTGAACTGAGTCCAGATAATGCAGCTCCACAGTTTCTGGAATGGGGGGAGGTGGACTTTTGATCACAATACACCATATGTAGTTCATGTTAATTGGTAGCACCATCTTAATCAAACTCAGTCTTCCAGTCCATAAGCACGGGACATCTTCCCATTTATTTGGGTCTTTTACTTTATTCTTTAGCAATATCTTACGGTTTCCATTATACAACCCTTTGGCTTCCTTGGTTAAATTTATTCCTGCTCATTTTATCCTCGATGCTGTTGTAAATAGAATGTTTTTCTTACTCTTCTTCTGAGATCATTCATTGCTGTAATGCAAACTGCAACTGGACTATGTATTCATCTTTGATCCTGTAACTTTTCTGAGTTTATTATCTCAACAGGAAATATTATCCTGTGTTTTTCTGTCCTGGATCGTGCAGCAGTGTGATATTGCCTTATAACATGTTAGGAAATGTCCGCTCCAATTATGTTGTTTGGAAGGGTTTGGCAAGATTGGTTATCTTTGTGCCTGTTCAATAGAATTTTCTAGTGAAGTCTGGTACTGGACTTTTATATATGGGAAGATTGATTATTGACTAAACCTCTCAATGTCTCTATATATCTGTTCAGATTTTCTAACTTTTCTTGAGCCAAGTTTTGTCCTTTGTGTAATTCTAAGAATCCCTGTTGGTGTAAGTTCCATTAGTTCCATATGATCTTTCCTTTGTCTACACTATAGTCTCCTTTTCCACTTCAACTTTAATTTGCTCTTCTTTTTCTGATTCCAGAAAGGGTGATGCTACATTCTTAATTTGAGGTGTTGTTTTCACTCATGTGGTTACTGGTAGCTGTAACTTTAACCACAAGGAAAGAGGTTGCTGCAAGGTAGGGTAATGTCTTACTCTTCTTATCAGTTTTCTCTGAACAGTTTCTCATTTTCTTCAGTTCTTCTCTGTCTAACATGTAGTTTGCTTTCCAGGCATGTGTTTATTTTCCAGTTTCATGTCTATTAGTGTACTTTTAACCCCCTGCTGCTGAAAGAGCTACTTTGTACTTTGAGGCAGTCCTTTAAATTTGTTGAGACTTAGCTTAACTAAAAGTTTTCCTAGTTCTGATTCTTTCACGGAAGGTTTCTGTTGTTGATTTGATTTGGTTGATGGTGGACAAGTGCATATGTTCTGTACTGAAAGTGCAAATTTTAATCGGGAATTCCATGGCCTATTCTAACTGTACAGAAATTCATTGAGTTATACAGACTTTGGGTCTAGTCAATTGTAGTGTGTGGTATCTTTTATTTATTTGCAAGTTATTTTATAAGGTTAATAAATAAATAAATTTAATGAGACTTGTTTTGTGAACCATGTATCTTCTATCCTATAGAATATCCTATGCATAGTTGAGAAGAATGTGTGTTCTGCTAGAATTATGATTCATAAAATTTGTGGAATTATAGAAGAAAACTATTTGATTAAAGTATAGCTATTAAATAATTTAAATATACAACAGAGAACTCTATGGACTTTTAAACTAAAACCTGAGATAAAACGGCCTACCCACAAAGTAGGAAAGCATATAAATAATATTTTATTTTAAAGTATTACAGTGATATGATATATTCCTGTGATTTTTATTGGTGGCAATGTCATAAATTCTACAAATATGGCTGTGGTGTTAGATTCAAAGGACATGATATTTTAAATAAAGGTTAGTGGAAGTCAATATGCCTTCTTTTACCCACCTCACACCTTGATAGAGCTGAAGAACTCTATGTCTAAGCACTTTGGAGGCTAAAGACCATAAGTTGGGCCCTTTGATTAATGGGTCTGTTTTCTGTTTGAAAAACATAGCTCGACATAAGTCATTGACCACCATGGAGAAGGTATTTGGCATTTTTCTCCTATTGGGTCCTTGTGCCAGAATTGTGAAAAGCATGAGTTCATCCCAGTGTCCTAAACACCTTCTTTTATCTAGAGTCTAGGTGGAAGAAAGGAAACTCTTAACTCTGCTGTCATTTCAGCTTAATCTTAGAAAATGGTTTAAGAGTAACCCTTAGGCATTCAGTAAGGCAGGAAAAGAAGTCACATTCCTAAGGCTTAATTAGTATTTGTAAAGCACCAAGAGGTCTCTGCAGAAATGGCCTTGGGGAAGAGAAAAATTAGTGTTTTTTAATTATTATCATTAAAAATAGAATATTTACAGAAAGTTGGGCTGAAGGCCATCTGGCCCAAGTGCCTCCTTAGGGAGGCCATGAGCACTGCTAAGCAGAGGCAGAAGAACTTAAAGATGGTGCTATTTAAAGCTTCTCGGGGCTTTTGTTAAGATCACCAACTGGAAAGGGCAGCTAGAAGTTAAGCAAAGTACCTAGAAGCTCAAGTGCAAGAGTTAATGGAGTTGCTTTCATGTCTGAGAATCACTTCTCAAATATATATTTTGACATGAAAATATGACAATCATATGTTCACTCACATGTATTATCTTCATGATCTCATTTATGTGAGAATTGTGACACAAGCATTTGAGATATTATTATTCTGTGTTCATGCAGGCCTCGCAGCCACTTTATTTCAATAGCTTTCTGTGAATATTTGGTCCTCAAACTTGGAAGATTGATATAGTATTTGTCTAGTTGTATAGATTTAGTAATTAATATAATTTTTAAATAAAATCATGTTTCCAGATCTTTGATTTATTATTCAAATAAGTAGTTTTATCTGGCGTTCTTAATTGTTACAACATATTACTTCCCTGTTTTAAAGATTCAAAAGGAATGATGGTATATTGTTCTTTAGCAAGCATAATAAATAAGTGGAATACTATAGTAAAAACTAATGGTAGACTGTTTGAATCAGGATTTCTCCTGAGGATGTATTTTGGTGTAATACTTCTGGGAAATAATTTGAAATTTCTCAAGAGTTTGAAAATAGTCTTACATAAGACTTCATAATTCTGAGACTGTATTTCCCACATAACTAAATATAGGACATATATACAATACCATATCATTTTTTATAAATATATATACAATACCATATCATTCTTTATAAAAATAAGTATGTGATCATTGGGTCTGGAAAGCTGAAAGTTCCTAAGAACATTGGCTGCTCTTCGAAAAGTTACAGGTTCAAATCTCATCACCCACATGGTGGATCACAACAATTGAAACTCCGGTTCCAGCATCAGGGATCTGATGCTCTATTCTAGCCTGTGTTGGTACCATGCATGCAAGTGTGGAATATACATACTCTATGGTACACAGACATACATGAAAAAAATATCCATATGCATACAATAAAACTAAATTTAAATCCAATTAAAAGCAGTTGGCTGTTCTCATAACATTTGTTCCACTCTTGCACTGGCATATCTTGCAGGCAGGTCACTGTTGCAGGTTGCAGGCAGGTCACTGTTGCAG
>OU015744.1:40445565-40484145 GCA_907169655.1 Acomys percivali | reverse complement strand
GAGAGAGAGAGAGAGAGAGAGAGAGAGAGAGAGAGAGAGAGAGAGAGAGAGAGAGAGAGATAATACTTCTGGGTTAGGAATGAGCCTTGTGTCCACTTCTTTTGGTTGTAAAGGTCCCCATCTGGTGTAGACCTGTATAGGCTCTAAGCAAGGCTGTCTCACACCCCTAGTCTCTGTGAATTCATGTGTTTTGATTTAGAGGGCCTTATTTTCTTGGTGTCCTCCATCTCCTTTAGCTCTTATACTATGTCAGCCTCCTCTTCTGGAGGATTCCTTGAGCTCTTAGGGGAGGGATTTGATAGATATCCTATGTAGGGCAGAGTGTTCCAAGGCTTCTCACTCTCTGCATAATGTCTAGCTTTGGGTCTCTGTACTGGTTCCCATCTGCTGCAGGAGGAAACTTTTCTGATGATGGCTGAACAAGGCACTCACTGATCTACTTCCCTGGCTAGAGTTGAAAAAATATGTTTCTTTAAGAGAATGGTATTAATTAATATTGTATAATGGAGACTTAGCTATATAAGGAGCATAACATTTGTTGGTTTTCAAAGTAATATAAAGAATTTGTAGTAATATGGGAAAAATTCAAAGGTGTGCTGTGTAGCAGGTTAGATAAATAAAAGTGTTGAAAGCATAAGCCCGTAACTGTGCACCAAGCAAGCTATCTTGCTACCTATCTCTGTTTCCCTCTCTGAAAAATAAGAGTGATATTGAACTATATCATTGCAGTACCGACTATATATGATTGTTCTGAAAACATGTGGTTAATGTATGTCAGTTGCCTACATAGTGCCTGGCATGGGCGTTTATAGAGGCTTGTTGTTATTGTCATTTACAGTAGAGTGGTCACAACAGACTCAGGGAAAGAAGCCAGCAAACACTGGCAAAGAGTTTAAGTTCTCTAATATGGACTAAGGATGTCACTTACTGTGCAGAAATGGCTCTTCTGGGCAAGAGACACAGAAGCATTACCAATTAAGGGCTAGGCTTTGCTTCCACAAAGGCCCCACTCCAGTGATTCTAGAGAACCAGTGGGAAAAGAAACACAGCCAGTAGCTCGACACAACCTCCTGGCCCTCCCACACTCTGACCATGCATGCCAGTGACCGCAGACTGACCAGTTCAAGCCACTAGTAGCAATCCCTGTACACTCCTAAAGGATCACCACATCATCACCCGAATGCGGAGACTTGCACGCATATCTTCCTTCTAGCAAGCCTTGTATTTAAGGATGTAAAATTATTCCTGGAATTACATGTTAAATGAAAAAAAGACACCAAAAATTGTAATATTATCACAAATATGATAAATAGCTATGGAGACTGGGATACAACTCACAAGTAGAGTATGTGTACAATAATAATAATAATAATAATAATAATAATAATAATAATAATAATAATAATAAAGTCCCCTTCAAAAATGAAATGTATAAAAGAGTAAAATATATATAGAAGGGACTTTGGTTACTAATATCATGAGGATCACATTTAGTTCTTTTCCAAATTTTATTTTCCAAAATTCTATAATTCCATAATTCAAATATATTATCTAAAAACATACCTAAAATGTAAGACTTAGAAGACATAATGATGGTATTTATTATATTATTTATTATATTTTTTCTCTTGTGGGCTCATTTCAGATGTTCAGTAAATGTAATTTAATTTAATGCCTTAATGCTATCACCAAGAATGTTTATTCCTCTTATTCTTTCATTCTTTGTGTGTTTCCCTGCCTTCCTTTTTTCTTCTCTCCATTGTTCCTCCATTTCTTCTTTGTTCTCTTCTCAGTCCTGTAACTGGGCTTTTTGGTTACTTTATTGGGGTCTTTTACCTACTACCCTTCTCCAACCCAATCCCTTCCAACCTCCCCCAACACTAGGTAGGTGAGAAAGGTTAGATGGGAAAGGGGGCATCCATCTCTTTAGACTACCTCCTGATAATTAGGGGCATTGAGTGCTTTGGTGCAAATTTGATCTTTGCTGACAGGATATCCAATTTCTTGTACTCATCTCTGTGGGCACTATCACTAGACAAACCGCAGCAGGAAGGGGAAATCACCTGTTTTGGAGCACCTCTGGCCCTTGAGGCTCTGGCATTTATGTGTCCCTAGAATTCCAAATGTAAATCATCCTGTCAAGATCACACCCCTGCCAGACCACAAGACACATTATAGTTAGCTACTGTGGACAGTCTGAGGCAGCAGACATGGACAATCCCATATCCAACTCCTGGGATTAAAACAAAAACATATTCACATAACATAACTGGATTTTTAAAGAAACCACAATTCTCACTACACAGTCCCTATTCTTTTACTAAATCTGTCCCCGCTGCACTTTTTTTCAGCAGCAACAAATAGTACGGGAACTCTATTCACACATAAATATATGCCCTAATTTAATCAACTCAGGTCACATGATCTTCCCTAAACAATGGTTTTGGATAAAAAAAAAAAAATTCTTGCAGCCCAACTAGTTTAGGTTCAGGCTGATTCCTAAATCAGTTCACTAACTAAAGGAGATGAGATTATCCCAATTGGTTAAAGACAGAATCAAATTTTTTTTATGTAAAAAGCTGCCATTTCCAGATTGTTTTTAATTAAGTAAAAAGTATAAGCTGGGTTCGGTGGCACATGCCTTTAATCCCAGCACTCAGGAGGCAGAAGTAGGTGGATCTTTGAAAGTTTGAGTCCAGTCTGGTGTATAAAGCAAGTCCAGGACAGCCAAGGCTACACAGAGAAACCCTGTCTTGGAAAATATATATATATATATATATATATATATGACCAGTTCTTAGAATTTTCTCTCTCTCCTTCTCTGTTGTTCTTTCCTAGGGTCCAGTTAAATTCCAAGAGGTCACATATCACTATAATTTGCAATGTAAAGTATGTCCTCTCTGGCCTCAGCTGTCTTGTCTAGTCTCATCACTGTGCTCTGACACCACTATCTTATGTTCTCACCTTATGCCTGCAATCATGATGTCCTGCAATTTGTTTCAACTTCAGTTTCTTTGATGCTATTCTTGGCCACTTCTGTGCAGTCTTGAAGACTCTGCTTCTGTGCAGTCTTGAAGACTCTGCAGGAGCACAAGTAGGTTACACGGTCTATTCTACATAGAGATCAACCTCCCTCATTTGTGATGTCCTCAACGGGCCATGTTAGAGTATCACATCTATTATGAGGTTTTGGTCCCCTGACCTCTCTCTAGGGGACCTGATCATAGGTCATCTAAAAGCCCAGCATCCTTTCCACCGTCACCTAGTTCTCAGCATCCCTGCTTTCTTCATGCTAAAGCATTCAGTACCCTTCCTGATGACATTATTTTCCATTCTAACTTTCTGTTTGATAAACTTTATGATCTCTTTATTTCAGCTTTGGTTCTTGTTTTTCAAGCAACATTTTGAGACCTCTCCATGCCTTCTCACATTCTTGCCCCTGCTTCATGTAGGAATTTTGCTTTCAAGATGATATTCTCCCTTGCTGATTTTGAAATGCCTGTCAAGCTGATACAACGTGACATTGGCTCCAGGCAACACCTATCTTGACAGAAGTATAAGACTTACCTGCCTAAGAAGCTATTCAGTAGAAACCTAAAGAAGACAGTAAAACTGATCTAGTCACTCTTGGTAAACTCTAGCCTAAGGGTTATAACATAATGTGTGATGGATTAAAGCCAAATATGCTTATTTGACTAAAGAAAAGTAGCAACTAGGTTTTGCCAAGTAACTGCGGTAGATGCTGCTGTAAGCAAAATATAAAACACGGGTCCTGCATCATTAGGAGTGTATTCATGTAGAAATGAGCTAAAACAACCTGGGGAGCATTTGTAGCAGAAAATATTGAAGACTTTGTGCATTCATATTTTTCTTTTTTAAGCTTTTTATTTATTTTTATACTTTTATTTTATTACACATGTATAAAACAAACTACATACAGCAGGGAGAACCATGTGACAATCATGAGAATAATGAGTTCTATACATGTTACATTCATAGTGACTTGGCCATCTGCATTCGTCTCGTTTGAAGTAAGTGTTTTTCCTGTCTTGTTGGGTCTAAGTTTCCGAATGAGATTCAGTATTTATCCTATCTCATCTCTAAGAGCTTAACTTCTTTATCTTGATCTAAAATGATCTTGTCCCCTAACCATCTGAACTTGGTTGTAAAACTATACTATCTTGCTTTCAATGCCCCTCAGAGACTTGAGAAGGAATAAAACTTAAATTCCTGAGTGAACCAGCAGTGTGAGTTAGCAGCTTCCAAAGTATACAAATTGACTTAAGATAGTTTACTGCCTGACCAGTCACCCAATATACTTTATAATGTTGGAGCCTCATCTTCAGCTTTCTGGCCTAATATCTCTGCCAGATTTGTTTGCAGGGCAGGAACTATTGAGGACTTGCTTACCCTGACTTGGCAGAGTGTGGCCATCAACTCTGCCTGCATCTAAGTTGCCCATTTTTAGGCAGATTCTGTTTGTGGCAGGAATGAGGACATTTTGCCCAGTGGCTATTTTGCCACCTTTGAAGCCATGTCCATACAGAGGCTCTTTGATGCTCATCATCTTCTTTGAGGTCAGCTGGGTGTTGTCAGGAATTAACTTGTCTTTTTTTTTTTTTTTTTTTTTTTTAACTTGTCTTGTTATCGAAGAAATTTAGGATTGTAAGAACAGCTTTAAATGCCATATTCTGTGTCTCTGAGGCTTTTGAAGACCTTATTAAACTATTTTACCTCATATTGATAGAGTCATATCTATCTGTTAGATTTAGGCTAGCCATTCATATTTTTCAATTAATTAGAAAAATGATGATGGTTGATGGTAAAAGAGAGAAAAACAAAATAAATATTAGGATGTGAATAAAAACTTACTTTCTTTTGCCCTGCATATTTCTTTGAGAAAAGACAATGAAATGAAGCTTTGTCAGGCCTTATGAGTCCATTCTTGTCTGTCAGGGTTCTGAGGCAATTAAATAGAAGTAGAGCATTTTCCGGAGTTTGGTACATTCTGGCATGAGGTCACTGCAGACAATTTACAGCCAAGCTTGAACTTGGAATCGTGTGCCTCTGAGTCATTCCATTAATACAACGGCCATGAGAAAATAATTTTCTAACTATATGTTACTCTACATTACAAGGGCCACATTGGCTTCCCCCAGGAGATGATAGAGAAGCCATTATAAACGTTCAAGTATTTGGGGATAGGAAAGATCAAAAGAGGTTTCCTAGATAAGGATATGCAAACAGATAGAATAATGTTAGCGAAGCACACAGCCAATAAATTTGGAGCTAGGGTGGTGGCAACACGTGTCTGTAACCCCAGCTCTCTGGAAGCAGAGGCAGGCAGATCTGTATGAGTTCGAGGCTAGCCTGGTCAACAATGCTGGTCCAGGACAGCTAAGGCTACACAACCAAACCCCCCAAGCCCCGAAAACCAAAACAACAAAAGTGAAAAACAAACTAAGAAAGAAAAGAAGAAAGAAAGAACAATTAGTTAGGGCAATGTGATGAAACAAGTTTGGCAAAATAAACTAAAATTGGCATCCTGACCAACAGGCAAGTTGAAATGTGGAAATTTTTCTGCCTCTGGAAGGCTTCGTACATGTTGAAGAATGAGAGATGAGTAAAATAGTATGTATTTCCCTTCTACTAGATTTTGGACATTGCCAAGTACTTTGTAGCTTTGACTGTATTTCTCCCTTTTTTGGAAGGTTTTAGGGTAGGGATTATTTTATATAGCTTTTTTTTTAAATAATAAGAAATGAAACTCGGTCTCAGGATACAAGGTCTTAGGCCAAGATCTCACCAGCACTAAGGGCCAGAAGGCTGTGACAGGCACATATGGTTGTTTGGCTTTGGTATCGTATAATTTGCACTGTAATGCAAGGCCAAAGTTTATATGGAAGTATATTTATGAAAAAAATTGCTGGAGATGGATTTCTAAAGGCCCGTGAGAGTAGGAACTTGCATGTGAAAATAGAAAGTTGAACATAAAGGCTGAAAGCCACTGATTCATTGAAAGCAGAGTATGATAGTGTCATATTGATGTTTTTAAGTAATAAATCTTAGAATCACCCACCATGCTGAGGTGGCCACTTAAAAACCTTTTCAATAGTTTCAGTGAGAATAACCTAACTAGGATTCCAATGCAACTCAGTAAAATAAGGCAGATACAGGTAAGATGACATCACAATAAAAACTGAGAATTGGTTAGACCTGAGGCATTAGAAAAAAGAAATTATGAAGAAAGTATTACTGCAGAGGTAGACTGGAAATCATTATAAAGAACAGATTTGAGCTGGGGTGGGCAGCGGGCAGAGTGATGTCCTGGATTTCTGGCATTTAAAATTTGATGCATTAGTTGTGTAACTTGGCAGAAAGCACTTTGGTGCATGGACAGTAGTTGCCATAATATACTCAGCATTTTCCCCAGACAAGGAAGAAACAAAACCCTATTGCATTTTTGGTTCTCTATGTATTTTCTCTGTCTAGTGTGGAAACAATTCTGCTGCAGTGATGACAAGGAAAATTACCCCACTAATATAGCATTCCTTTTCTTTGTTCATTGGCTCACTGGTGTTAGGAATCCAAACTATGAGTGTTTAGCCATAATTTTAGCAAACCCTTACCATGTCCTTCTATGTGTATTCTACCATTAGAAACAATAGTATTATAGTTGGCCCAACACATACTTATCTCATCTTTATAGCACTTCTCAGTGCTGCCTTGCTGAGTCCTTAACAGGTCATTCCATCTGTCCAGCTTGTTTAGGGTGTTAACTTCCGCATCTACAAGGACTGGTCTCTGGTGGGTTCCAAGACTGAACACAAAACCTTACTAGTTTTGCCAAGAACCTAAATATGTCCATTTCTCTTGCAGAATTTATTTCCATTCTCCTATGAAATCCATTCTATGTTTCTGACTAACAACAAACAATTGACCAATGATCAAGAAATCATATAGAGCTATACTCAAACCATTTTTATATCATCAGTTGGCTACAGGAAAGTCCTCTTAAGGCAAAAATGTGTCAGTTTTTAGAGAGAAATTTATATAGAAAAGGAAAAAGCCATGGAGTCTAGGCCATCTCACTAATTTCTCCAGGTCTTTTGGACACATGCAAGTGGAACTTTGAATGTGTTGTTTTTAATACGACAGTAGATAGCTACCTAGTGTGTCTATGCTTGTGAAAGAGTGAATAGTTAAAAAGACAATTCATGGTGGGAATCCTGATCATATGAAGTTTGACTTTGATTATGGACACATGGTGAGCTTTATTTTAGCCACAGGATGAATGGCACAAAAGGAGGTATTTGTTCAAATGACAAATAGTCTCTGACACAAATGTAACAGTCCAGTTCCAGAATCTCCAAGTCTGTGCTCCAACTCTCTTGCTGGGCTGAGACTCCACCCAGTATGGTTATCACTAAGCAGTAGAACTTGTGTTAGAATGGCACATAGCTCACACCTCAGCCTAGACTCACCACGAAGACAACATGAAATTAATGGTCTGAAGTGCTTAAACAAGATAGGCACTAGACCTTTTCTGATGCTCCAAACTCCTCAAGAAATTATGTGGAAGGAGGTGGGTTGAACACAGCTGTGGAAAAGCCTGTGCACACAAGCGCCAGCGCATGCACATGCACACATGAATGTGCGTGTGTGCACGCGTGCGCACACACACACACAAACACACACAAAATCTGCAAGTTTTAGAGGAGAAAAAGGTGTCAAAAGCAGCACAATGAGACTAACAGGAGGACCCCCCCTTTTCTACAATGTCTCTCCAGTGCCCTCTATTGACAAAAATAATTAGTATCATATAGCAAAGGAGAGATGCTTAAATGCTTCCATGTCATTTCTACAACACAGTTTATACAAGATAGACCTTGAGCTGATACAGTAAGTGGCAGGGAAAGTGCCTGTCCAACAGCATACTTTCTTCTCACTAAGTTAGTCATTTCATGATCATCGGGGTCTAGTAATACATGATGCCATCAGTGTAGCAAAACCATGGAGCACTTTCATGTATGTCAAGGTGATCCAGTCTCTATAGATTATGCCAGACCAGGAGCAGAGTCATGGCCACAGAGTAAGACAGTGAATGAGCCCTGGTATCTTAACCAAATATAAACACATTATTTCTGTTTTCCTACCGACAGGATTAAGAAAGACACACTGCATAGCATTCACCCACTTTGGACTACATGCCACACGACTGAGTCTACATGCTCTCTCTAGTAAGGACAGCACACTGGCTACAGCAGTAGGAATGAAGGCTGTCACTTGGTTACTTTTGTGTACTCTCACACCCAGGCATCAGTCTCTAAGTAGTTTTCCAGGTGCCGATGTCCCCTGGGATGGGAATATCATTGGATGGAAATATGTTTACAGTTGCTTATTTGAAACTGATTCATACTTCACTGGCTTGGAACCAAAGCAAGAATCCTGATAGCTGCTAGTAACGGAGCCCCAGTTATGTA
Source organism: Acomys percivali (assembly GCA_907169655.1). Lineage (NCBI taxonomy): Eukaryota > Metazoa > Chordata > Mammalia > Rodentia > Muridae > Acomys > Acomys percivali. The sequence continues at coordinate 40,475,662 of OU015744.1, read as the reverse complement.
CTTTGGGACCAGGAAAACAACCATGGGGTTGGTGTAAGAACATAATGGAAATGAGCTTGGGTTAAAGATACATTTTTTTACCCAACTTCCATCAATCTACATATTAATGAAGGAGCTGCGACCGTATTTTGGCTCTCCCAATGTTAGATCCTCTCACATTGTCACTAGCTGGGATCATATTTCATTCCTCTGGTATTAGACATTATATCCAATCATCCTTATAAATTCTGGGTATTATATTTTGACAAATGCAGAGCAACCTGTAGTTGTGTTTGAGTAATGCCAAAGAAGGGTAACAGAAATCTCTTAAGTTTTCCCCACTTTGCCATTAGCCAGTGGTTGGGGCCTGTGAACAGACTTAGATCTGAAGTCAAAGTGAGGGATACTGAGTCATTCCAAAGCAGACTTCTGCTGGATACTTGTTCTACAAATAGTAAAACAACTATTAATTTTCATATAGCACTGCCTGTAATGGCACCATACATCTGTGAACTGGCCTTGATTTGCATTATGATAATGATATTAGGCTTCCTTATGCCAATACAATGCCATCCACTTTCTGCCACTGTAGAATCTCCATGCCTTACTGGGATGGTTGGCTAGTACCATAATCGCATGTATTTATTTAAACTTTGACTTCAGAGGGACAGCTACCACCATGAGTCTCAGGGACTTACACTTCTTTCAGTGTACTCCTAGACACCTGGATGAAGGGACTTTTCTTTGAGTCTTTCTGGAACAATTGTCAGGATACTATTTCTCTAATTCTATATAATACACCCATTCTAACCATCCTACTTCCTCAAGCATCGTTTTTCTGCCATGATGGACTCAATGTCTCTAGTGAAGGCTGGCCATCATTGGGCCCAGATGTTAAAGGTTTGATTAGTGCATTTCTGGTCCTCTTCTCTAGTCTCTCATGCCTACGCCTACTTTAACTTTCAGTCCACAGTCCTCTTCACTACATTTCCATGTGTTTGTTGTTTTGTTTTGTTATATTTTTCTTCCAAAAGGAGCCCCATGGTCATTAACTCCTCTGACATTTTAGGTCAGTATATGTGTACAATAAGTATATTTCAATAAATGACCCCCACATTCCAGTATCAAAAAACTGCTCTAACATGAAGAGCATACTGTTTAAACTGAGATTCTGCCATTGAAGAAAAATCTGGCCAAAGTCAAAGTATAATAGATTGGGATGATAATAAATATAAAAAGAGTTAGGGCTGAAGGGATGTAAGTAATTGCACATTTTCCCCAAACTACACATACAAATGCTTACACCAGTATGAACAGATGATATATTGATAGGTTGATAGATTAAGATTAAATTACAAATAAATGAATTTTCATTTCTGTTTCACTTCTTGATTACAAAACTTTATTTATATCCTTCTAGTGAAATTTTGCCATAATTACAATTTGTTGAAAACTTTTTGTGTATTATCATAACTCTCTGCCAAATTAATTGCTTATTTACTTCATGACCTAAAATTATTTTTAAAAACTACAATATTTTATTCTAATACTTTATTTAGACTCGGAGGGATTAAAATAAATTAGTCTTACAGTATTATTTATATTCTTAACCAATAGTGAAGTAGCTTTGAGTATATTTAATCTAAGGGATGTCAGTAACTGTACCATTTGCTTTTTGCCATTTGGGAACCTGTATAATACCTTTAAAATATTTTCTATAGACTTTTATCTAAGGCAAACAAGATTGGGTCAGTCTATGCCAGAGGTGAACAGTCAAATTGAAACTCAAGTTCCAAGACAAAACTAGAGTCAGTCATCAGGGCTGAGTCCAACATCTATCTTTCTTGCTCATGGGGAGCTGTGTGATAATGTGACTATAAAGTTTTGACTGGAGTTTTGAGTTTTTCTCTTGGATTCTGTATAGTTCTATAACAAACCAGTAGGCAAGGTCATGCTCTGAGTCTAATTTTCGTTGAGTATAAAGAAAATTTTCTTTATACATATTTTCCTAAATATTAGGACAGATGGAACAATTGCTTGGACCATGGTTCTGAAGAAGGGGCAGGCATGTGAAACCACAGGCCAGAGAAGGGCAGGTGAAGCCATTTATCCCTTTGTCATTGAACCCCCCCCCCCGGGACGTATGATATGAGCCATGTTAGGGGCTATCAGGAATGTGAATCTCTGAGAGCTGTCTAGATGAGTCCATCATACAACAGACAAGTATAACACAAATAATGTCAGTGCTAGCACAAGAGAAGGGCAGAGTGACTTCTAGTTCACAGTGGGGAGGGGAAATGGACGGGTGCTGGGATGGCTCCTGGAATGTCATGGAGCTTGTCTGGACTTTGAATTGGCAGGCAGAGGTTGGGAATAGCATGGAGGACATGTCTGCTGACCTTTAAGGCTCAGTCTAAATGCCACAAAGACTTCCATTCCTCTTCTCCAGTTTCATCACTTAACCCATCACACTTCCAACTCTTAAGGACCACTGCTACCCTGCACAGCCCTCCAGCTAATCAATATCCCATCCTGTCAATGCAGGAATGAGAAAGGCAACTCGGAGCAGCCGGCTGATTTTATCCTCTTCTTATTCTGTTCACCTAGTGAGATGATTGTCACTAGGGAAGTCCATTTCTGTGAACAAGGTACAAAAGGGGCAAGAAGCACCCCAGTAATTAGACCTGCAGGGCCCCAGTCACAACACTCCAGGTGACAAATAGAGTGACCTGCACATTTCAAAGATGCTTCTGGAAGAGCTGGTCAGTCATGCAGAAGGACAAAGCTTCATTTTCCTCTATTGGAACAGTGATTTCAATTGCGTTAAAGAGACAATCACATATAAACCACAACCATGCCCTCAAGAATATACCCAGGAGTGCCTAACAATGCAGGATTCGTTTTTTCCATCTTCTTAAAGGCATAGTGTGAGGGGCATCGGCACAGGATCCCACAGAACACTTGAAATGTTAAACCGCTTTGAGTATCCATTTACTAGAATGTGTTGAGAGAACACTGGAAAAACGCTGGCTGTGTTAGATATGAGTGTAAGCTCTAAGTTAGCAATGGTGCTGAGTGTGCTCAGATAGAACTGCAGGTGCCTGGTTAGTGAGTGTCGCTGGACATAGAGGCAGGGCGGGCCATATGAAAAAGGATTCTATGTTCTTCAACTGTCCTGGCTGCCCCTAGTAAAATGTTCTGTTGTTAAAGCAAAACTCATTTCCCGTTCCCTGAAGGCAAGCATGCACCAGGAAATGAAGAATGGGGCCACCTCAGGTACAATACATCATGGTATTTGAGTGTGTTCATCAATCAATGACTTTCTTCTTCTTTTGCTACTACCTGACAGTTTTCTGTCTAACAAAGGCCTAGAAACAGGGGCACTTTCTCATGGGGTGTCTGGCTGTCTGCACATATGTTCAGCCAGTGGCTGGAAGAACCTCATATTAACATTTACTTTATTTAAGATGACCTTGGCATTCTCTACATCAAATGCAGTGCACTTTTAAAAAAAGATTATGCACTAGTAAATTTCTTCCTAAAATGACAGTGGCATTGACTCAAAATAAGTTAATCCAGGAATTTTTTTTCCTTAAAAATATCAGAGAAAGTGCAAATGAAGCATCCTTTTATTTGCTATTTCATTTGTGGTTAAGAAAGATACTTTTTGGATGATAGACATTAAAATTAGTCTATCAGCAATGACAGGGTGACAGTATAAAAAAAAAATCAGCCCACTAGTAGCCATGTCCATGAATATGAACCCACCCAGTCAGAGGCTGTATGTGAGGACTGTCCTTTGGCAGAGAATTTTTCATGTATATTTAAATGACATTAAATTTTTCTTTTGAAATGTTCTTTTCACCATTCTTGGCTGACTCCCTGCCTCTTGGGAAATCATTCTCATGGCATCTCTTCCCACTGTATGCCTGAAGATTTTTCCCCTTATTATTTCATTTGATCTAGATTTACATACACAAGGCTCCTTAATGGGAACATAGTTGATTAGTGTTCTAAGTGATGTCTTTCCACATCGACCAGCAGTGGAAGTTGGATCTCATCTTCTGTGTTCTTGGCTTAGACTTCCAAGTTCTTGCTCTTCCTCCTCCTGTGGACACAGATTGGAAAGCTCAAAACTCCCTGGTCCTGGTGTGCAGAGGGGAGAATTTGTCCCATCCCCCAGGTGGACAGGAGGTTTAATAAAATGATGGTGAGGTAATGGTTTGGGTGCTACAAACGCAGTAGCTATTACTACTGGATGAAGGGAGACTCCAGCTGTCACCAGGAGTTGTTTCTTTGAGTTATCCACCTGTTTGTATCATTCAAACAGGCCCTCTCCTGGGGCAGTAGACTGAATGGAAAGGAAATCTTAGGAAACCTTGGCGAGAAAGCCCTAGTGGGTTTCTCAGCCCCTGGTGAGTAGCCATTGAAATGCTAATTCACAGGAGGGAAGCTGTCCTAGCTCCCTCTCTGTTCCTTGGCTTGAGTTTCTGGCATCTTGTCCTGCCTTCCTGCTGCTGGCTCTTGGAGAAGGCTGTCCAGGCATTTTTTTGGTTTGGCATCTAGTACAATGAATTGCTTCTTCTTAAAATAACTCAAACCACTTGATTTGGCTTACCCTTAAGCCTTTTCTCCCTTGAATCATCACGCTGAAAGAGAAGAAAAGATAAATTTCCACAGGGACCCAACCGAGTTCTATGTTCCCTTGTGCTGTACAAACCCCGCATATGGCAAGGAACCCCAGTGCTGCCCTTTCTCAGAACAAATGACCCTGCCCAAAATTCTTAGTGCTGATGCCCAGAGCCTTCTAAGGACTAAATGGAACCCCTGGAAAATTTATATTTGCAGAGGCATGAAAGCTATGCTCATGTAAATTCCTGTAGGGGTTAAGCCCTAATGATTGAGGAAGATATAAAATGGAAAAATCAGACATAACTGGAAAGGATTGCACTTGACACTATTTCCTAGCAACCACCCCGTTTTCAAGGCAGTGTTTATTTTATGTGGTGCTTTTCAAATGATACCTTTAATGTTATTGCTGTGTAGATGGCTAATTTTCCCAGTAATTCATGTAGCCCACAAAAGAGCTACGATAGGACTGAAAAGCACCAGTAATTGTCATTAATTGTGCAGCACCTGGTTAATTACATTTTAAAGTTAGAAACATAGTTTTTCTTCATTTGCTATACTGCTATTATATTTATAAGCTACTCCGCCTCTCTGGAATCTTGTTTTGAATTCTGTAGAGGAAAAAAAGGCTACTAGCCGGAGTTGCTATTTTATCTTTTTTCTGTTCATTTAGATGCTACTTAGGTTGTTCCTATACATTTAGCTTTATCTTCAAACATGTATTCTGAAAATTAATAGAACTTTTGTTTTTCTTCTACTGCCACATAAAATGCTGTCACTTCCTTCAAAGAAAAGTAGACTTTCGTAATCACAAAGGGAACTTTTCCAACCTCTGCAAGTACCCTCTGATGATGAACAGCCTCCAAAACCGCTTTCACTTTCCCTCTCTCCAAAGAAGGTCTTTGTAGCTGAAATTTTTCACTGAATTCTTTAGATTCTTAGCGAACCTTGATCTGTGAATGTATGTTGTTTGTATACATTCCACAACCAAAAGCCACTCATATACTCAAGTAAGTTCAACCCCATATTGTATTGTATTCTTTTGCTTATAATCTAATTGAGCAATAAGTACCACAATGAAGATAAAATGTGCTGCCCTTTGGATAGAGATGACATGTGGACATAGATGAACATGAAATGTACTTGAAAGCAACTCAAGAAGAGAAAGCTAAGTGCTAGACCTATCTGTGGCTGTTAGAGGACATGGTTTGTGTCTCTGTCTTTCCAGATTCTACATCGTTTGTTCTTAGACATGCATAATTGTAAATAATATATCTTCTTTAACGTATGAAAAGTTCCTCTTCAACTCTGAAAATATGTTATACACATCTAAGTGGCCTCCACTCGTTGGTTTCCCAGAGTGGTGCCATTCCTCAAACACTTCTTCATTTACTTCTCTGATCTATCTCTACAACTCACTGATTGCTCTGTTGTGTTACAGTACGCTTTGGGTTGTTTCTCACTTAAAGATATCACTCATGAACATATTACTTCTCCCTTGATGAATAACAGCTTTAGTACAGAGAGAACACTTCCCAATTCTGCCCGTTAAAAATGGGTTTTCTCTCTAAGGCAGTTTCAGGATGATGGCCAGGAAAAAGGGGAAAAATGCATAGCTGTTTTGTAGCCATTCTCCCTCTGCACACATTTCTCTGGGGATGCCTTGCAGTAGAGTGGAAATGCTGCTACAATCAATGAACCAATACTGAGGTGTGATTAGTAACCAAAGGCCTGACTTAGTGCGTAGTAGGAATTAAGAATCCTTCTCTGTGCTGTACGATGCTTACGACAAACACACGGTGTGATGTCTACCATGACAGAGTCATGGAGAACAGTTTCACTGCTCCCAAAGCACTCTGCGCTTTATCCATTCATCTGTTCCTTTTTCTTCTCTGGGCTTCTGGAAAAATGGATCATTTTTTTACCTTCTCTGTAATTTAGCCATCTCTGATAGAAGTTTTCATTCTTCAAACGTCTTCTTTACTTCCTAGATAAGAACCATGTCTCTGACATGTTATTTTCCCTTCATTCTCACCACTGAACCACCAGAAGATTTTCTTTTCAAGAACATGGGTTTTTTTTTGTTTTTTTTTTTAACCACTGAAGAGTTATTATGAGGCAGCAGAAGTATAGAACAATAATAGCCAGTCTGGAGCGTAGGTGTTTAGAGACAGCCCAGACCCACTCACTCGCTCAGGGACTTTCACTTGCTCATTATGCTCTGAAGCATGAGATTCAAAATTGCTCCTTAGAAAAGGGTAAATTGCTATGTGGTGTGAACTTTCCAGTTCTTTTGGTGATCTCCAAAACCATGAGAACCAAATCCACAAATGCCAAAACGTAATAGAAACCAGTGAACTTGGGTGTGAAACTGAGGCAGGTTTCTGTAGCAAACTCTCAAAGCTTTGATTGCTGTTCAGCTCATTCACGGCTGAGCATGGGTGCTGGGCTGACTGATTAATGGGAATGAGAGGGAGCAGTCACTCCCCTGCAGCTGTTTTACAGTCTCCACAACAAGCCTCCCAGTCATCCTTGCACCAAGAAGCCTTGAACCCCCCACATTCCCCTGTTCTTCTGGGGCCTGGTTTGTTGCGATATGTGCGCTGCGCTTAGTATCTTACTAAACTATTATTACTGGTGAATTTAAGCAAAAGCTGTATTGCATTGCTGAACATAATAATTAGGGTCCAAATGTAGGTTGAGCTTCTATATTAATAACAAAAAGAAGCATTGAGTGCATAGCACAAAGTGCTAGGAAAATAAATAGCTTCATACTACACGATCCATGGGAGGTAGAAATAGTCCTCAAAATTGTTTTTATATCCTACTGTATATCTAAGCTAGAGATTATTATCAGGAGCCATTTTAGTGAGTCTCATGAAACAGGGATATTTTCATTATTTTTGATTCATATTCCTATTTCTTCTTTCAGTGGTTAGCCTTAGATATTTTACCATAATTTTATCTTTCATAAAGTAAGGTTTAATATGCACTGTAAGAGGCAGATAATGATTTTAAAAGGATGGAGTGAGTTTAATCAATCAGGATGGATCATTACATATGTGTTCAAAAATAGCAAAGAACAAATTTAATTAATAAAATAAGATACACAGATCTGCTTTAAGTCAGTAAGCATGCGTTCATTTGTGTTTGTTTTATTCTGTTTTGCAGCAACAGTAGGAGGCACTAATTTAGATTGTGGTTCATGGAAGTGGGTATCTTCTGGAACAAACATGTAAAATGTACATGTGGCCTTGAAAGTGGCCATTGGAAAGAAGCTGGGAGACTTTTAGTGAGTATGAGAAAAAAATTTTGCTTGCCTGGAATGGTTCTTTTTAAAAACTGTGGATGCTGATGCTCTGATAGTGGTAACTGAGAAGTAAATAGGGGAGGGTAGAGGAAACAGAACTTTCCTTGGAACATATTTAAGCATTGAACAGACTGTAGAAAATGTGGATGTTGGAGACAATGCTGACGATAAGTGCCACAAAGGGGGGACTTGTTATTCTAAACCTGAGGAAAGGCATCCTTCATGTAGAGCTGTGGGGATCAGAATGGTGCCCTATTAGTACATAGAAAACAGATGAGGCTGAGATGCCTAAATGAACTGTTGAAGACATGGCTCAATTTCTTCTTACTACTGACAATAAAATACCAAAATAAAGAGACAAGGAAAGAAACAGGAGTCAGGGTGACATTGAAAAAAATCATAGTATTGAAATAATAACCTGGCTTCTTGTTGCTTATAATAAATATAAGAGGAATGTAATGTAAGTTGAAAGAACAAAAAGAGCTAGATGTGGCGATCTGGTGAGTTTTCGGCCTATGAAAATTGCAAGAGCATGGAAACTTAGAGAAGTTTGCTACAGAAAAAACACTGAGTGCATGGAACTTTTAATGGTTCCTTAGAAAATGATCAGAGTAGAAGTGTTCAGCTACAGAAAGGCATGTTGAACCAGGAATGATAGGTATAAACTCTCTAACAAAGCAGTGTCTTCTAGTATGCGTAAGGGCCTTGGACTCTTAGCCAAAACCAGAGATGGGATCATCCAGGGAAGCTGGTAGGAAAGTTGCTCATCTAGTTGAATGGATCTCTGTGACATGCACAGATCTATTGGATTTGGGCTTGCTTCAGAGGAGACAAACAGAAGAGGGAACTCATGAGCATTTAGGTCTATACTTTAGAATTCCTAACTCTAGCTGTATCCCTAAGGAAGAGGCTATCCTTGAAAAGGCCAGAAACCTGATTTGGTGGTGCATACCTGTAATATTAGGACTGGGCATGTGGAGACAGGATGGTCAGTAGTTTAGCACTATGTTCAGCCATATAGTGAATTCAAAGCTAGCCTAGGCCATATGACACGCTAACTATAAAAAGAGAAAGGAAAAGAAGGAGGAAGAAGGAGAGGAGGAAGAAGAGGGGTATGAGGAGGAGGAGGAAGAAATAATAATGATGATGATGATGATGATGATGATGATGATGATGCAAAAAAAGTTGTTTCTAATTCTTGAGTCCACAGGGCCTTGGAGTGTTACAGACTGCAGATATCTAGTGTGTCCAGTGAACTCTGAGACAAGAGATTGTGTTCAGACTAGTTTAGCAGTTAAAGAACTCTGATTTGCACCACATTAGGGAGATCATATTTTGTCTTCAAACCAGTTATGGGATAACTTTCAGTTTTCAGAATGTGAAGATTTGTGTTCCTCCCTCCTCTCTCTCTCTCTCTCTCTCTCTCTCTCTCTCTTTCATGTGTGTGTGGTGTGTGTGTATGTGTGTGTCATGTGTTCATGTGTGAGCCTTTCTCAAATTGTTGCTAAATATTTACAGCAAAGGCACAAATGTCTTAAATAAAGGAAATTAAAACAAATAAACTGTGGACAATATGTCAGGAGAATAAAAGTGGAAGCTGAGGGACATAGAACAGTCATAGGAAGCAGAACAGCCTGGAAAGAAAGAAAAAAAGAGTTTAGAGTATATTCTGTACCAACATTAACCATTAGAGACTTTCAGGCAGAGAGTTATCTTAAAATGTACTATACTTAGAAAACTAGACTTCTCTACATTTTTTAAAGCATGAGATGCCAAACCCTGTCACACCATGGTTAGAATTCCTTTTTATGGGTCCTGTATGACTTCCACTCTCTGGTTAACTTCATAGCTATCTGACTAAGTAGACATCCTTAAAAATTGCTTATGTGAAGAAGGTTTCGCTTTAACAGAAATCACAACACTTAAAAGATCTGCTGTATGTTCAAAGCCCTTGCTACAGCTCTTGCTTTTCCATTTACCATATAGAAATATGGTATAGCAGTCATATACATGAATGCACATATAATGATTTGTCAAATAAGTAATTCTGTTAGCAAGAGTGGATTTTGACTTGGGACAGAGAGAAGGTATTCTTTAATAGCTAAAGGGAATGCATAGCATGCTCCACCCAGCTTCTCCTACCATGCTTTAGGCTTTACAAAAGGCAGGAAGACTAGAGCAGTCAAGTATCAGTCAATCAACAAACCAACCAGTCAGTCAACCACCCAACCAATATGTCTCTGTCTCTTTCTCTTACACACAACACATACACACAGGCACAAACACACACACACACACAATTGTTCTTTAGTGTCAATAAAATGTCACGTTCTCTTTGAGTCCAAAAGAAAATACTTTATAGTTTTGACACTTTGAAATGTAGACAAACGTGAAGGGTAAATTGTGAGCAGTCAATTGAAACAAAATTTCAAAGGGTATTAAAAGAATTGCTGTTTTTAATAATCTCATCTACCCTATCTGAAGTAGATGTTTAAAACTTGATCTTATTTGGATAGATTTATGTAGGGGCAGAGTGCTAGAGCTTTCCAAAACTGAAGTACTTATCACCTCATGGTGGGACTTGGGGAAACACACTGGCACAGTGTCAGCACTGAACTTCCAAGCACAGACTCCAAGTTGATTCTAGCTGCATTGAAGATGCTCAGGAATAACTTTCCTGCTTAAGACTATGACTGTCACGGCACAGAGACCTAGAACTGGAGATAGTCAAATCAAGATCAGACTGAGTTCGTATACTCCAATAGGTAATCTCCTGACTTTGGTGGTGAGTCTATCATTGGCATTCAAAGCAGTTCCCTCTGTGCTTTACGTTCTACTTCATCTTGTGGATTAAGGATGCAACACGGTGTGTACCAAGACGTTTATTAAGGTTTCTCTTTTGTTGCTGAGAGAATTTGACCAAAAGCAACATAGGGCAAGGAGGGGGCTATTTCAACTTACAGGATATAGCACATCATTGAAGGAAGTCAGGGCAAAGAAACTGAAGCAGCAAGCACAGAATAACTCTGTTTTCTGTCTCACAGACTCACATAGGCCAGCAGAGCCTGCCCAGGGAATGGTGCTGCCTGCAGTGGGCTGAACTGTCCTACATCAATTAACAATTAAGACAATTCGCCACCAACATGACTACAGGCCAATCTGATCTGGGAAATCTCTCAACTGAGAATCTTTTCTAGAGATTCAGGCATCACTAGACTATATCACCTTGATAGTTAAAGCCATCTAGTACATCTTTTCTATTTACCACCAAATCATTATCATCTAGCATAACTTACCAAATCAAAGATGTGTATGAAAGTATAACAATGTTATGGCAAACATTAATATTTATAATTTTAATTAACCTTTAGAAATATTATTACCTGACCCAGCCAGTCTATTTATTTGGTTTCTAACTCTTCTTCACTCATTGGTTGAAGAGGCAATTGGCAGTTAATATAGATTCTGAGGACATTGGTCACATTAATTAATGTGGGGTACTTTATCAAGGCCCATCCTGATGGCTGGAGGAACATTTAGAACCTTTTACTCTATAATGCTGTCAGTGCAACAGCCAATTTGTGGGTGGCTTTTGGTCCTTTGGAAAGTCCTTGGTCTAACTGCAGTCCAGTCCTATGAGATATCATTACAACAATTTATAGCACTATGTTATGCCAGATGCAGCTGAATCATTCATGTGACTACTCTGGATCATGTTATGTGGATCCTTTAATGGCTATCATCTGTCATACTCCAGTGTCTAATACAAATTTTACAGCAGTACATAAACCATGGATTACAGAGTGGACTTTGTAGAGTATTGAAGTAATAGAGAAACTGATAAAGCCATGAAGTAGTGAGAAAAGAGAAGATGTAATTATGACCCAGCCCCTTGAATATTCCCATCATCCTATGCTTCTGAAGGTGTAGTTATGACTCTGCCTCTTTCATCTTCCTATTGTCTTAGGATGCTTCCCTCAATCTAGTGGGCTGGCTTGCCCCTGTCCTTCCTCACTTCCATTCATTGCTGCTAAGGACAGGCATGAGTGCTACATTGTCAATGAAGAAGAAAAAAGATATTGGTAGCAAAGCTTTAGCCTGACTGACAGCCATTAGCAGTGCTTGTTCATTCTGTGCCCATGGGGTAACGAATGCATTCCTTCTTTTCAGGAGAGATGCCATTGCTCCTGTGAGTTACTGATATCTGACACAGCCATTCCTACAGAGAAACTTGATCCCATACAATCCAGCTCATCTAGATCAGTCAGGGGAGACCAAATGGAAGCCAAGGGTCACCTTCAGAAACATCTGATCATTGCTCTCACACTGCCAGTCCAAGGATAGTAAGTGCTTACAGACATTAATCAAATTCCATTCAGCCTTGTACTGTTAGTTCTTAATTGTGTTTCTGTTGCCTTACTCTTAGTTCATGTCTATCCTCACCATTCCTTACTTACAAAGTTCCAACAACATCACAATATTTGTACCTATATATCCTTCCCTGTATTGCTAGCTAAATTATGGTTCTTCCTATGGCTTAAATTTTCCTTATGATGCTCCACTTTTTTTGTGGATACAAATGATATCCTTGGATGATCTTGGAACATGACACCTGTCTGCTGAAGCCCCAAACCCAAGTCTTCTGGTAAGTCCATTTTCCTTCCGGGTGCTCTAGATCTCAGCCATCACCTCCTACCTCTTCTCTGCTGAGCATGCTAGGGCAGTGATGAGGCTATGACCTGCCCTTAGGCTGCTATACCACACCAGCGTCCCTCTGCAGATTACAGCTTTGTATGATCATCATCCTCTGCTGAAGTTTTCAGCAAAGAAGAGCAAGCTACTTCTTCCGTTTGGGTTCCATTCTCTTGATTACCAAAGTCTGGGTGTGTTAGAGTATTTGTAGAGTATTTGTAGAGAGTAGATTCAATTTCATGAGAGTACTTTATATTCTTCCTTCTATGGTCATCTGGCTGTTGTGTAAAAATATGGACTAAAGTGACTTTACAAATATTTATTTTTAGGGAGGGAGGGAGGGAGGGAGGGAGAGAGAGAGAGAGAGAGAGAGAGAGAGAGAGAGAGAGAGAGAGAGAGAGAGAGAGAGAGTATGTGTGTGTGTGTATGTAAGTGCCCATAGAAGCCAGGAGAGGGTGTTGGATTTGAACTCCAGTCCTTTCTACTGAGCCTCTTTCCTACTCAAAATAATTTTTGTATGTGTTACAGTGCTAATGTCACATTCTGGCATGAGTTTTGCCTTAGGGGTCTCCTTGCCAACAAATCTCATCATACACACACACACACACACACACACACACACACACACACACAGCCTTTTAATGAAATATTCTGTGCTTTTTTTTTCCATTTATTCCTCAGACGGTTTTGGATTCCCAGTTATAACCACTCATCACTTAGACATTCATTACCATTTCTCAAAGCTGAACTGTGTGACCTTCCTACTATACACAACTTGGTATTTGGAGGTGGTAAAACAGACGCTCTGATCCTACACAAACTCCTTTGTGCTTCATTTCCTTCTCCCATTAAATGCTCCACTGCAGATGACAGTTTAATGGGTATCTTAGTCCTCATATTATTCTTCTCACACTGCCAGCCCTCTGCAAAAGTCGCCCCCTTTCCTGTACTAGATTGCTCTCAATCCATTTGGCATGTTCCCAGTTAACCACTGGAGTGCAGGACAAAAGCCACTTTGCAAGAGGTTGTGCAAAACTGCTGCAGAAACATCCTCCTCTGGCTCCTGGGGGCACTGGAGGGTCTGGTGTTCTTCACAGATGTGATAATTATTGGTAAGCAGGATTTTTCTCATTAATCTGTAGCTCTCTGCTGAATGGGATGATGTTGGCTTACTCCGTTTTATATCTCAGTTGAATGCAGAGACTATTAACTGGTGGCCAATGTTTAGAATGTGAATGGCAGCGTGGGAGGAGACAGACCATGTGTACATCTTTGTTTACAAAGCAAGCCCACCTTGTCATCATGAATTAGCTCTATAGGAAGTTTCTTGACAGTCTTCTGCCTTCCATGCACTCACTCATGCCCTCACCGGCTGAGGTTCTGGTGAGACCTTGGGAAGCTTGATGACTCTGCTTCATTGCTTGGAGTAACGCAGCTTTAAGGTACAAAACCATAAGGAAGGCAAAATCTGGGGGCATGAAGAACAAATAGGACATTTTTGGAAGAAAAGGTAATAAATGAATCAAGGAAAAATTTAAGAGCAACAAATAACAGAGGAGTTCACCATTTGGATATGTAGAAAGAACAGTAGCTGAATTAGAAGTGGGAGCCTTAAGAGGCCCTCAGAAAGTGAATACCGAGCAATAGACTGAGTGAGCTGTTGTGTGAAAATAACGTTTTATTTTCTCCTTGCCCTCTCCATGCAGAAAAGGTGGTGTAACTCAGGGTAAAAGCTCCCACACAGGGAGACAGCCACATGAGGCCATGGAGTCAAACTGACATTTTACAAATGTTGACAGATATCAATAAACAAAGCCTCATCAATATGTAGACTACCTATACATATACTATGTATATCAGGGCAGTGTGATAAAATGCAGTGTCATGCTCTAAGCAGGATATGCTGTGCACATTTATCATATAAATTATAATAGAAATTTAATCCACTTAAGATAACCAACTTCTTTCAAGTGCCCTTGACTATGTCTGAATTACTGAGTACATAAAAACAATAATTAATTTTCCTCCTTAAAAAGTGACCAAATACCTGAGCAGAATGGTACATGTCTAGAATCCCAGCATTTCAGAGATGGAGGCAGGAGGGTGGAGAATTCAAGGTCATTCTTTGTTCCATGGCAAATTCAAGGACAGCTTGACAAACAGGAGAGACTCTTTAAAAAAAAAAATCAATAGAATACAGTAGATAAAGTTTGCTCTCTGTAAACCTCAGTATAGAGTGTATTAGCTTATTTTAACTTGCAATGAGGATTTTTGATATATGAAAACAGCAATAATATAGAAAGTCAAACCAGAAAGTTCCACAAAGGAAAGGGGTATGTCTGGGCTACTGAGGGCACTGCGAAAGAAATGACGATGACACCATTTCATTTCAGGTATTTATTTATTTATTTATTTGAATTCTGAAATGCAACTTTACAATCCAGGTAGATTAAAATAACAAAACACTCTCTATCTTCAATGTTTATAATCTGGAGTAGGGCTGAGTGGAAGAGACTGAGTATGTGACAGAGACAAAATGGCCATACAGAATAGTGATGTGTCTCTGTCAGGTCTCATGGGCCATAGTGGGTAACCTGAAGAAATGGCCATTTGTTGATAGAAAAAAAGTCACTACTACTAGGTCCAACCCTTGCAAGGAACAAGAGCCAGGAGAAAAAGAAGAGCAAGGAAGATTCTGGAAGTTACTAGCTCAGCACTGTCAGGGAGAGGTGTACAGTGATGATATCTTAGTCACTTGCATTACTTCTCAGATCCAATATCTGACAAGAGCAACTTGAGGAAGGAAGGTGGAATTCAGCTCACAGTTCGAGGTACAGTCCATCCTGGCAGTGGTGGCTCAAGACAGCCACTCACAATAGCATCATAGTCAGGAGACACAGACTGAATTCTGGTGCTTGTCTTGTTGTTGGGTTTCTTTTTTTCCAATTTTATTTAGCCCATAAACCCAACCTAATGTAGTATTTTTCATCTTCGCTAACATAAACTAGATAATCAATAGCTCATGCCCAGAGGCTGGTCTCCTAGGCTAGTCTAGGTTCTACCAACCTCCCAAGTAATATAAACCATAACAGGGCTTTCAGTGGGAAAAGCTGGTGCTTAGGTCATGGAACAGCTTATCTGGCATAGTAAGGAGCACACAGTTCACGCTGGGCTTTTACAGAAGCAGTCTAAGAAAGTTAAGATCTTGGTGAGCTTCCTACACACCTGCCCAGCTACCCTGCAATTCAAAACCATCTGGTTCACAGTCGTCCCTTGCATCACAGTTGCCCTAGTTGTTCCTCACATACCTGCTGTGTACTTAGGGATAGCATCTGAAAACCATAGGTTGGCAGTGAATACTATTTTAAATTGCTTTGCTACATTAAGTTAAACATACATAGGCTCTATATACCCATTCTTTTCTATATTCGCCCCCCCCCAAATATGCAGTTTGTCTGTTTCCTCTAGTATTTACCCAAAATATAAATTGGGTAGGAACATTCTCTTCACTAAGTTCACTGAATTCCTCCTTGGGGAAATTCCATTCCTCCATGTTGGACTTACAGAACGTCCAGTCTTACCCAAAGGAAGACAGGACTTGTTAACCTTTGTGGAGACTTTTGTATCTATAAAAGTTATTTTTATTTGGCAAAATATGGTGATTCATGTCTTCTAAGATTTAGAATCTGAAAGAAATAATGTTGATGTGTCTAAGAACATCATAAAGGGCACCCTAATGAGTAGTTGCTGTTTGCTTTAAGCTGGTTATGGAGAAGGGGAAAGGAGAAATGGGGAGTGAGGATAAAGGTGAGGCAGGGGAGGAAAGGCTGGCAAAGCTACCACTGAAGGAAAATAAGAATGAAAGAACGTTCGCAGTGGATCAAGACTGAAAGGAACATCGATGAGGTCTTTTTACCCATTTGCTTATTAGTGTCCAGCTTATGCTCTGCACCTCATTCTGAGATGTTATGCTCCTGCTGAAGGTAATCAACAAGCAGCATTTTGTTTTCAAAATGATGTTTCTTGTAGAAGTGACAAACACCAACACCCTTTGCTCTTCTGCACATTCTGTTTTGCATAAGCAAAGTCTGTTTGAGTTGCCTTGGGTATCAAAGCCCCTTGATGTCATAAGGGCTGTCCTCCAATATTTTTGATGCAGGTAAGGTTGTAAACAGAATTACCAATGGATGTGTTTCTTTATTTCTGTAGATGAGGTTTACTTAAGGAATTGATATTTACCCAAAACTGAAAATACCTTAGCAAACAACTGCAGCTATTTCATGTGATTTGTCAGATTTATGAATATACATGTTTTTCAATAAGGGTTTAAGGAAGAGTGCATTGTAAAATTTATGATTTAGCCAATCAATATTAACTTTAAATTCAAGAAGCTATTTGTCTCTACATAAAGAGTCTTCATGAACAAAAAAAGTCATTTCGTGCATGGACATATATATATTCAGGGCCCTTCTTGCAACTTTATCAACTCTACAGAACTGACACTGAGCCCAGGGTCTTGCTCCAGAGATTCACACTCCTTCTCATTCCTTACAGGACCCTAATCTTAATGTCAGTCATTAAGGAGACAAGTGTGGCCTTTACACTGATGCCATTCCTCCCCTCTTGTCCACAGGCTAGCACTAAGGAACTCGACTTTTCCTTAAGTATGACATGGATTCCTTTCTACTTCCAAATCTCTCGCCATATTTAAAGTTCTTACTACTTGACATATTAATTAGAAAATAATATACTGCCTCCAAATCAGTCCTCTTACAACCTGCGATAGGTTAATTATCATTTTATCGTGTCATGTTTTTTAATGGAAAGAAAAAAAATAAAGATTTCTTCAGTATGACCACAGTGAGAGGAAGGACAAAGAGATGCAGTGACTCCCCACCGTCATCTTTAGGATTTTGAAGTGGGCTTATGTGTAAATATAGGGCCAAGGATATGCACATGTAAGTAGTCCTGGTCAAGATTTGGGCCCACCCACCATTGCCTCATCATTCCTATAATGTCCTCTGACAAGCTCTTAGAATTGTGTGAAATCTCCTTCTCAGAGGTGGCCTTTTCCCTCTCTTAGCCATTCTGATGAGTGTAAGATGGAATCTCAGAGTCATTTTGATTTGCATTTCTCTGATGACTAAAGATGTTGAACATTTCTTTAAGTGTTTCTCGGCCATTTGATATCTCTCTGTTGAGAATTCTCTGTTTAGTTCTGAGCCCCATTTCTTAATTGGGTTATTTGGTTTGGTGGTGTTTAACTTCTTAAGTTCTTTATTAATTTTGGATAATAGACCTTTGTCAGATGTAGGGTTGGTGAAGATCTTTTCCCGGTCTGGAGGTTGTCACTTTGTTCTGTTGACAGTGTCTCCTGCCTTACAGAAGCTTCTCAGCCTCATGAGGTCCCATTTATCTTTCTTCCTAGTTAAGCCTCCAATTCTAAGAGCTAATGACATTCACTAGATCATGCATTCTCTGTATGCCATTGTCTGACTCGATAATCTCAAGAACAGCACACAATTCTAGTCAAGTGTGGTCATGAAAGCCCTGTAGTCCTAGGTATTAGTGGGGTTGAACGGGCAGGTCACTTGAACCAGGAGCTTAAGGCCTGTCTGGGCAACATAATGATGACACTCCATTTCAAAAATAGCAAACAATATGGTTCCAGTACTGACCTAGCTAAAAGATATGAGGGTGATCTTCAAAGGGTTTCAATGTAGGCTTCATACATGGCAAAAAAATTCATGTAAGAAATGCCATTTTTTTTTCACTTTGGAAGCTGCTAACCTGCAGCTTCCTGTTTACTCAAGTAAATAATTTTATTCCTTCTTAAGTCTCTGATGAGTTTGGAGACCACATAGTTTAGTTTTACAATTAACCTTTGTTATTTAGGGGTGACGATGCTTTTAGTTCTAGATAGATGTTTTAAGTTGATACAGATGAGATATGATATTGATTTACATTCACAATTTTAGACTTATCAAGATAGAAAAGATGTTTTCTTCAAGGTTGCCAAATACAAATCGCCACAACACTACCAATGTAACATTAATATAATCACTGATTGTTTCGTGGTTCTTCTTGCTGTAGGTAGTTTATTTTATATATGTGTAATAATATAAATGTATATATAAAAATATTTTTAAATGACCAAAGCATTGAATGTTGCCAAAGTTAGAGGTGAAAATAAGAGAATGCAAAAACTATAATGGGTGGAAATGGAATGATGCAGTGACTTGCAACTACTT
Source organism: Acomys percivali (assembly GCA_907169655.1). Taxonomy (NCBI): domain Eukaryota; kingdom Metazoa; phylum Chordata; class Mammalia; order Rodentia; family Muridae; genus Acomys; species Acomys percivali. The sequence goes on along the minus strand of OU015744.1, from coordinate 40,456,801 downwards.
ATAAAAACAGGTCAAGAAAAACTGGGCCTGACCCACTTCAGCATCAGGAACACACAGTTATCCTTTCCCCAAATTGACACAGAGAAGTTTCTCATTTGGAATGCTCTGGAGCAGAATGAAAAGAGTCGTTTTGAACAGATTCACAAAGTTAAAATGTAGCCAAAACTCTAGTTGTGGGATGACTTGTAATCATTTTGAGATGCAAATGGCGAACTACCACAGTCAGTAGTACTTTTATCCAAGGGGGTGACAGTGGAAACATCACTTGACTTGTGTTGAATTTTAACTACAGCCAAATTCTCTTTCTGAGACAAATATGTTTATATAATAAAGGGTTTTTTCTTTTTTCTTTTAGCCTTTAACTTGGCTTTACTCATTAGAGAGAAAAATTAAGTCTAAATCTCTAAATTGCCCTTTTGATGAAACCAGTCACCAGGAATAAAACATTAAATGCAGCGACTTTTCTAGCTACGGAAGCTGGCTAAGCTTTCTTATTTTTTTTTTTCTTTTTCTTCTCAAAAGCTTTAAAGTCATTTCCTTGAACAAAATTAAACTGTGCACATTGAGTACCTTTCACAGGGCCTTTTAGGAGTCTTTAAACAAAACAAAACAAAACAAAAACAAAAAGGTCCATTAAGCCAATGTTGTATTTTCACATCTCTATTTTAAGTTGTGCTTTCCTTTTTATTTTTCATAGACAATTTGGTAAGTGAGCACAAACTATTCAAATGCTATTTCTAGCTTACCTCCTAATAGTGAAAACTGTTTGCAACTAAATGGACTTTTGTGACTTAGTAATAAATACAAGGAGAGACTACCAGATAGATCTGAGTTGCCTCTGATCTCTTGTATACATGCACACAGATTGAGGGTCAAGGAAAAACATTATTCTTGAGGCACATGTAAAAGAATTTGAATCTTTTATTTCATGTCTAGCTTGTTCTAACAGATCTTTTAATAACCTATAGCATGTACCAAACGTGGTCATTCACATCCTATTCCAAGTAGGTAGGTGCTATCATCACCTTCCAGATATGCTAAGAAAGATTAGATAGTTTTCCATTCAAATGGATGCAGTTGGATTTATCTTTTTCATTTTATTTTGCTTTTTTATTATTTTTAATTTGTTCACTTTACATCCCAATTGTAGCCCCCTCTCTTGTTGCCTCCTGATCCCTCCCACCCACCTTCCCTCCCTCATACCCTCTCTCTCCTTCCCCTAGTCCTCAGAAAGGGACGCCCTCTTCCCCTAACATTTGACCTCAGCCTATCAAGTCTCATCTGTACTGCATGTGTCCTCTTCCCTTATGGCCTAGCAAGGCTGCCCTGCCACCAATATAAAACAGCAACAACAACAATAACAACCACCACAACAAAAAAAAAAACAAACCAAAATAAAACAAAGCAAAAAGACAGGAACTGACAACCACTGGTCATTAATACATTGATATCTCTCAACATCAATGGCCTCAACTCCCCAATAAAAAGATATAGGCTAACAGAATGGATACAAAAACAGGACCCATCATTTTGCTGATGCAGCTGGATTTAAATACAGTTTTTCTTCTATTGTAGTTTGTTCTACTATTCTGTATCTGCCTTTGTGGGTGACGGTTAGGTCCAGGAATCACCCTTTAGGAGAGGCTATAACTGATGAAAGGATGAAAGAAAAGTTCTAACACAGCTTTGGGAAATGGACCATTACTCCTGCATTTGGAATATCTCCGTGGCAATGGGAGCTGGCATTTCTTTATTTCTTGTTAATGTTGATGAATGTAGCAAGCATCCCAATCTCTCTGTCCTGCATGGTTGATGATGGGGAGGCTAAGTGAAATAAGGGCTAGAAATCTTGTGATTTTTCAGCATATCTTTCCTTAGAAGTTACTAAAGGATGTATTCCAGAAATAGGAGGGAGAAAGTCTGGAAAGAAGAAAATGTGATTTCTTGAACATAAGCAGAGTCTCCTTTGCGTTAGGATGTGGCTGCTTTAGGATGCTGGGCCTTTTGTGGTCAGCTTGGGTGGCTGCCTCTGCTGTTTCTCTGTGCCTAACATTCTTGGTCTGTTAAGAGGTGATCACCCCACTGGTATTTTCTCTCCTTTGTCAGACCAAACAAGGGATATCATTATAAATGTTTCCTTTTAATAAAACCAGGACTTAGTATTGTTTCTTGCCATCATCCAGACGATCAACTCCTGCTGAACTCTTGTCATTCTCCAGCATAGTGTTTGTGAAGAGAGAGGTCTGTCTACTCAGAGAACCCAGATTTCCGATTAAAGCTTCATTTACCAGATAAAGAAGTTTCAGTTCCCCAAACACTGTTTCTCTTTATAATAGGGAGATCTGTCAATATTGAACACATAGACTTCATTGGCAACAGTCAGGTAGATGTGATTTCTTATCGGTCCCCAAATCATTTCCAAAGTACAAAACCCTCCACTAGTCTAGACTGTTTTTAATCAAAGAATTGTTTTCATTTGGTTCAGAACAGTTCCTCACACACATCTGAGTTGACAACCCATGCCTGTATCTCATACAATGCAACATATCACCTGCCTGACAGATGAGACTGAGTGTGAGATACAAGGCCCCATATTATTCAGGAAGCAGTGAAGGATGAGGGAGAGCAGCCTTCAAGTAACATCTCACAGATCTTGCCTTTTACTTAGGAAGATGAAAGGTTGCCTCTGAGTAAAAGACCCAAGTCAGGTTCTTAATTCAGGACTGTCAGCTCCAAAGTCCAAATTATCTCCTTTATAAAATGAAAATAATGTTATGAAGCAAAATGGAAGTCAACATTGTTTTGAGAAAGTGTTTCATTGATTCTAGTTCTCAATAGTTTCACCTATGAAAGAATTCAAATGGGTTATGTACCAATAGGTGAACAGATTGTCATTGTTTAATTGTGCCCCATTTAATTTTCCTCTACAAATGGCTTGACAAGAAAATTAGATTACACTGTAGAAATGGCTTAGGAGTTTGTTATTATAGAGCGGTGTCTTAGGAATTAAGAATATTGGCAGATCCTCTAAAGAACTCAGGGTTGATGCTCAGCACCTATGTGGTGGCTCACAACAGTTGGAACATCTGGTCTCAGGGGATCTGATGCAATTATTTTTTGCATCCACAGGCACTGAACACACGTGGTACATAGCCATATATGCAAGGCAAAACACTCATACACATAAAAATAAATAAAAGTATTAAAATATATTTTATAATGTATGGTACCAAATCATTGTGGTCAGAGATTTTCCATATATATAAGGAAACGCACACATACGTGTGTGTTGTGCCCAATAGTTAATTTGATTTCATAAGCAGTAGATATCTTCCGATAAAAATGATCAACAGCCAAAATAAAAAGTATATTTCTAAAAAGAAAAACTAAAGTATACATGATTTAATATATGCATACAATCTAATTTTAAAAACTATATTATACCAAATTTACAATTTGAGTGTGTGTGTGTGTGTGTGTTTATAGATTTAAGATCCACTTTTGGCACATTTTAAGAATAAAAACATTAGCATTAACTATTGTTTTCTTGTTGTACATTATACATCCAGGAATTATTTACCTGGGATAAATGGATTTTTGACCAACACTTTTCCATTTTCTACATACCCTTGCCCCTCACAATCATAATTCTATTCTTTGATTTTTATGAGTTTGACTTTTTAAGATTCCTCATATTAGGGAAAAAGTGCAGAATTTTTCTGCTATGTCGGGCTTATTTTACTTAGCATGTCATCCAGTTTCATCCTTGCCTTTACAATGGTGAATTTCCTTCTTTTTAAAGATTGACTTTCCCCTCATTTTATGTATGTGTGTGTGTGTGTGTGTGTGTGTGTGTGTGTATGTGTGTGTGTGTGTAATGCATATACATGTGTGTATATAATATACATATGTTATGTATTACATTTCATTTATCCATTCACCATAAACAGAGACTTGTGTTGTTTCTATAATTTTTATTGTAGTTATCATCTTACTAATTATAAGAAAAATGTTCACAATAAAGAACAACACTGATGGATGGTAGTATAATAAAGTTAATCTCTAGGAAAAGAATTATAATCCAAATCAGTGGTCATCAACTTTCCTAATGCTGCGACCCTTTAATACAGTTTCTCATGTTGTGGTGACCTCCAACCATGAAATTACTTATGTTGCTACTTCATAACTGTAATTTTGCTACTGTTTTGAATTGTTTTTTAAATATCTGTGTTTCCCAATGGTCTTTGGGGGTTGCTGACCCAAAGGTTGGGAGATTTGATCCAAATGAATGCGGAACGCGATAGGCATGCTTTCAAAGAGGGGACTTAAATAGATGTCAAATGCCTATTGAAAGAGGGCTGTGGGTCTAAAAGTTAAGATAGGGCTGTAAAAAGGATGCAACAGAGTGTGTGTGGAAGCTTCCATAAAATTAAGATTGGGATAGATGAACCCTGAAAACAGAACCATAAATTACAGTTTTCAGTGTCAGATAATTTAGGGTATCACAATCAAATCACCTCCAACTCCTGCCTCAAATTATCAGTTTATGTAAAGACTTCTATGATTCAGAAAGTTCTTCACTCCAAAATGAAAGAACCCAGGAAATGAACTGGTCATCATGTACCAATTAGCAACAAAATATCTGTGACTATAAAATAAAATGCTATGACAATTTTAAAATAATTTCTATAAAATATATCATTAAAGATAAAGTTATGTGAGAATATAATAATGGTACCAGTTTATTTATTTATTTATTTATTTAGCTATTTGTAGCTTTAGTTTTTGGCCAAATTAAGAAAGTTTTTGTTTGTTTGTTTGTTTTGAGACAGGCTTTCTCTGTGTAGCCTTGGCTGTCCTGGACTAACTTTTTGACCAGGTTGGCCTTGAACTCACAGAGATCCACTTGCCTCTGCCTCCTGAGTGCTGGGATTAAAGGTGCGCGCTACCATGCCCCGCTTCTTTTCTTTTTTTTTTTTTTTTTTTTTTTTTTTTTTTTTTTTTTTTTTTTTTTTGGTTTTTCGAGACAGGGTTTCTCTGTGTAGCCTTGACTGTCCTGGACTCACTTTGTAGTCCAGGCTGGACTCGAACTCACAGCGATCCGCCTGATAATGATGTGAAACTGGTGTTAATTAAAATAGAAAATGGAGCAGAAACCAAAAAGGGTTTTATAATACTTCATTAAAATGATATGGCACAAATTATTTTTTTTACCACTCCGTTTAATCATTTGACCATACGTCACATTAAAGTGCCACCCAAGGCAGAGAACTGCAAGAAGCATGAAAAAAAGCAAGTTCAGCTTCCACTGAAAGGCACTGAGGACTGATGCAGGCAGGAGATGTGCCAAACCCCTCAGAGATCATTAAGGTCTTCATCACTGCATTGCGCAGGTGCCAGGCATGGGCTGCAAGGAGGGCAGTTTGGAAATTTAAAAAAGAGATTCCTCCAAAAGGGTTTCCTAATGAATCTCAGCTTGCCAATGCGTATGACCCTTAAGTACCATCTCTACAGTACAGGCTCAAAAATGCATTTTCCATTAATCCTGGGAAATTTAGAATTGTTCATAGAAATTCAAAATGGTGAGATAAAGGTTATGACCCTAGAATAGCCTTTTTTAAATAGTGGAGGTAATTCATATATATAATTCATATATGCATATATACATATGTATGGTTTTCTTTATCATTTTTATTATTTTGTTTTTAATTTTGTATTTTTTCATTTATTTTTATGATTCCAATATAATTTCATCATTCTCCCCTTTCCTTTCCTCCCTCCAAACCTTCCCATATACCACTCCTTTCTCCTCTTCAAATTCATGGACTATTTTCCATTAATTGTTGTTACGCTCATATTCTTAAAATACATAAATACAGCCTTCTCAGTCTATATAATGCTACCTATGTGTTTGTTTTCCAGTCTGGCCATTTGGTATTGGATAACCAGTCAGTGTGCCCTTCTCTGGGGAAGATGTTCCCCTGGTCTCAGCATTTCTTAGTCGCCTACAGTTCTTCCTGTAGGGTTGAGGCTCCCTGGGCTTTCTGTGGTCCACATCAGCATGTCTATTGTTTTTGCTCTAGTTTAGTTCACATTGAGGTAGCCTTGTTAGTGAGACACTGCAGACAGGGTTTCACAGTGTAGCCCTGGCTGGCCAAGACTCACAGAAATCCATTTGCTTTACCTGCTCCCTAGTGCTGGGTCTATAGGCAAACCTCATCTCACCATTTTAAGGTTGTCTTGATCATCCTGGATTACCATTGACACATATGTTAGTCTAGTCATGAATTCAAGGATGGCGCTTGATTTTAATCATGTATACATGACCACTTGCCTTTAATTGTGTTTTGAGTTCTGATGTTCTACAAATTATAATGAGCATTAAATATTGTTTACAAATGCAGTTAGTTTCTTAAGCAATCATATTCCTGTTGTTTATTTTATCAGACTCAGTAAGTCTGTCTTCTTGGCTTTATTTTAAGCTTTTGATATGCAGTGGGTCAGAAAACCAATTAGCATTTCTGAAAGCCTAACGCTCACTTATGAGTAACCACTACAGTTTTCTTGACATGGATTTGCACTTCTAAGAGCTCTAGTTTATTCTCAGTGTTTCGTTAAATTTTTGAAATTAAGGCAACTTATGAAGGAGTGTGCCATACAACAGAATTCCCAGCTGTATTTAGTGACCAAGATACAATGTTTTTCATCTCCAATAAACATTAAATCATTCCTGTGGAAGTAGAAATAAATTAAAAGCAGCTATTATTATAAACAAATGTTCTCAGTGTGATCCATCTAAAACAATAGATGTAGTATTTGTAGAGTAAGTTTAGGACTTCATGGTATATGCTGAGGGTAGGAAGCGGGAAGAGGGACGAAAGAATGAAAAGAGGAGTGACAAAGAGAATGTGTTTCTCTCCAGCTGAATCTAGGGCAGTCACTTCAATCCCACCGGGCTGAGGAAATTGCTCAGCAGAAAGAGTGCGCGCTATTCTTCCAGAGGATCCATGTTCTTTCCTCGGGACCCAGGTTGGAAGGCTCACAACCATCTGTGACTCTAGCTCTAAAGGGCTGGTAGCCTCCCTCTTAGTTACACGTCTCATGGCTACAACAAAATACCTATAATTGTTGGATTATTTGGTTATCTTTTCAGATATGTCAGTCTTGCCTCATGTTATTAGAATCTATTGTTATACACATGTGAATTTGTAATTGTTTTATTTTCTTAAGTAACTTGACATTTTACTATACAATTGGTTTTTCTCCATATATACATATTAAAATGTTATTTTGATTAATACTCTAAAGCAGTGGTTCTCAACCTGCAGGTTGTGACCTCTTTGGCAAACATATATCTCCAACAATATTTACACATTATGATTCATAACAGTAGCAAAATTACAATGATGAAGTAGCAATGAAAATACTTTTATGGTTGGGGGCCACCACAATGTGAGGAACTGTATTAAAGGGTCACAGCACTAGAAGACTGAGAACCACTGGTATAGAGCCGCTATGTTTACCTTACAGTTGTTTATATTTCATATCTTTGAACTTTCAGCCTGATTGTGTTTCTGTAATATGCATCTCCAGGAGAAAGCATATAGTTGAATCCTTAAGAGTATTCTACAGCATATGGTGGTGAATGCCTTTTATCCAAGCATTTGGGAAGTAGAGGCAGGTGGGTCTCTGTGAGTTCAGGGCCAGCTGGGTCCCCAAAGAGAGTTCCAGGACAGCTAGACTTACATGGAGAAACCCTGTCTCAAAAAATAAAAAACTTCATAACCACCTTTGCTTTTCATTTGTTTAATCCTTTGTTATTAATGTGGTTGCATAAGTGTGACAGGTAGTTTTGTCAGTGTGACATAATATCAAATCACCTAAGAAATGTTTCAATGAGGACTTTTCTAGGTCAGGTTGGCTTGTGGGCACATCTGTGGGGACATATCTTGATGATGTCAATTGGGGTGGAGATACACGTCATTGTGTGTGGTACCATTCCCTAGCAGAGGATTCTGAACTGTGCAATAGTGAACACAGTGAGCAGCTAACAATATGCACGTGTCTATCTTCTTGTTCTTGGGTATGGATGTCACTAGAGGCTTCGAGTTCCTGCTGCTTGGGCTTCTCTTAAATGATAAATTATAGCCTGGAATTTTGAGCTGAAACAAACTTTTTCTCCCCTACATGACTTTTGTCGGCGATTTTATCAAAGAAGTATGTGCTTGTGACTTTTGTTCACTAAAGATGTTATATACACTTTTAAACTTCTCCTTACAATTTCCTTCTCTTAAATTTATATTTTTAAACATTTAATTCCTGTAATTATTCTTAAGTTGTGTATGTGTTTCTTAGTTTCTCCAAGGCTTACAATATATTAAAATTTATCAGAATCTATTTTTGATCTATATTAACAATTTCCACAAAATAGATACCTCATATCTCTAAACAGAGCCATACAGGACCCCTTCTCCTTTTTAATGCCACAGTTTTGTATATACCACAAGTGTAATGCATGCTAAATTCCTTATAATGTAGTTACTTTCAGTCATTTTATTTTTATAAGCAAGCTATGAAAACAAGGGAACAAGTGTGGATTTATAGATGTAAAATATCCATCTTTACAGCCTCAAAACAGCAATAGCATTAAATAAGTCATTCTATTTTATTTTTATTTATGTATGTATTTATTTATTTATTTATTTATTTTTATAAAAGTCATTTTAAAGAAGAGCATGGCTGTGCAGATAAGGACAGGCCTGAAACACTGACAAGGTGTTAGCATTAGAGAACTTCCTCTTGGTGACATATTACACTGAATTCAATGTCGCAGACCAGGGTTCTTTCCTTTTACTTGAGTGGCCAACAAATCGTTCTTGTGCTAAGACAGTTATTAAGGGATGGAGGTTTGTAAATAATACCAGAAAGGAAGATAAATAAAAGAGAAGTCTAGGGATTTGTATGAGCTTGATGCATGAGAGGAAACTGGGAAAGAGAAAGCTGAGGCACCCAGGGTTAATGAGAAACAAAAGATGACTTATTTTGCAGGCCTATGACCAGAAAAAAAAGTGAAGGAGTCTTAATGTGTCTATTTTAAAATTATCATGATTCCACTTCTGCTGACTCCCCGATCTGGGAAACACACCAGTCTCTCCTTGTGAGATAAAGCCTGGCCTCCTTTCTCTGATTGTCATCAATTTTCTACAACGCGAGGCAAGAATGATCTGTGTGGGTCCAGGAATGACTATAGAAACAGTCCTCTGAGTTGTAAGACCAAGAGGCTTCTCCTTCTCGTTGGTTTAATACAAGACAAAATAGCCCTCAGTAGTTGCAATAAATATCCTCACTGATCTTTTTTTTTTTTTTTTTTTCCTGGATGTAGCCCCAAATAAAAAATGCCCTGACTGGTAGCAAAGTCAATGAAAGAGTATGGAAAACAGCTGAATATATTAGAATCGTGTTGTAAATCATGTTTTGTTCTGCTTTAGAGCACCTCTACTCCTGTATCTCTCTATACATTTTAATTAGGCATCTTAGACAAGCAGACGTAAAGTGCTTCCGTTTCCTCCACACTCAATATTAGATTCCCTCAAATTACCCTTTGATCAAATGGAGCCAACAAGAAGACAAAGCTTACAAGCAACAGAGCAGCCAGTGGGAAAACATTCGGAGGCGCATGCCGTCCGTCCCTGAGTGCATGGGTGCAGCCCATAAGTTCTTCTGCGGTAGGACAAGGCCCTAGTATGTGAAAAATGACAGTGCACAGACTCAAAAGACTGCTGGCGATCTGCCTTGTCCTTGCTGCTCACCCGAGTCACCTTAGGTAGGGCAGACATTCTATCTCAGGTATTTTCCTTACCTGTAAAATGCAGATAACAATAAAACGTTGTTCTCTGCCTCCTGCCTGGGTTTTTGTGAAATCCAAATGAAACAGTACAGAAGAAACAGTTTTGTACAACCCACTGGCCTTCAAACAGTGGCTCCCCCTCCCTCCTTTCTGTGTCTTATCGCACAGGGATATATGTTTATGAAATCCACAGATTTTTCTTAAACACTATTACTCAATATGTTTAGCCTTTTCATCCATTTAACAAGTAATCTGAGTTCCATTGTGCTAGCAAGATTAATCTGATTTTACTTTCTGTGCTTTGCTAGCATTTCTGAGACTTTTGTAGATAGGATAATAAGTTAAGAAATGGTAGAAGACAAGGAAGAGAATAAAATATGATATGAAAAGCTAACTAAGTTAATAGTTAGGGCCCAAAATGACTTATTAGCCTTTGGAAAATAGGTTAATACAGGTCTAATACTATATCATCATGATACAGGTATGTGTACTTGCATCAAGAAGGCGTGTGTTATTTTAATGTTCGGATTAAATGTGATGTATTAAACGTGACACTGGGGAACATATGCTTTAAAACAATGTTGTTTTGTGGACTCTTGACTTGTTATCTTTCAGGAAACATGGAAACTGTACTAAGGAAACAATGATACTCTTTCCTGATTCTTCTTAATCAACTGTGAAGGGAAACAGGCTCAGAGAGGCTGCAGTTCATTACAGAGTTGGGTAGTTCAGTACTATCAGATAATTGACTCAGCTAGGCAATTAAAAAAACCCTAATTCCAATATATTTATTTATTTAGTTTGAAATCTTGCTCCAACCACACAGTGTAGGAAACTGATAATATGTTCTCTTGCTTTGATTGCCTTTGGAAACACACTCCAGTCACCTAGGTCAAGAGAATCCTGCTCTCTAAAGGACAGCAAATGAGAAAAGTACAGGTAATTCCTATGAAGAAGAAAATAATAAAAAAAGAACGTAACAGGAATCTGACTAAAATAAATGGAGTAAAACTAACCTTTTAAACTCTTTAAGCCTAGGCTTCTGTGGCTTGGGAAACCCATTCTATGACTGTGTATTTAGGGGTTGGTTGTGTTAGGTGTGTGTAACTGCTCACAAGCTTGACATACAACAAATATGGAAAAATCACTGGTATGGGCTGTAAAAAAAATAGAGATTTGTAGCAAAAGAGAGAGAGAGAGAGAGAGAAAGAGAGAGAGAGAGAGAGAGGGAGAGAGAGAGAGAGGGAGAGAGAGAGAGGGAGAGAGAGAGAGAGAGAGAGAGAGAGAGAGAGAGAGAGAGAGAGAGAGAAAAGAAAAGAAGAGGAAGAAGAAGAAGAAGAAGAAGAAGAAGAAGAAGAAGAAGAAGAAGAAGAAGAAGAAGAAGAAGAA
>OU015744.1:40430792-40445555 GCA_907169655.1 Acomys percivali | reverse complement strand
AAGAAGAAGAAGAAGAAGAAGAAGAAGAAGAAGAAGAAGAAGAAGAAAGGATGCTAAAACAGAGATGGGGTTTAATTGATTAGATTGCAAGGCATTTTGTGGGTGACTGTGACCTCTGGTGTTAATCTAGGGGAATTCCAACACTTGCTTGCCTTAATGGAAGAAGGAGGCAGGGACACCTATGTGTGAAAGCCTCTCAGTAGAAACCACTGGTCATTGCTTTAAGCATTTTCTTTTTCCTCCCTCTCTCCTTTCCCACTTACTCACAGATGTAAATGCAAAACACCAGCCACATGAAAAGTACTGTCTTTGCTGCTTTGTTTCACCATGCCATGTTTATGCCTACAATTGTACATAGCAGTGATTCTCAACCTTCCTAATGCTGCTCCACCCTTTAATACAGTCCTGATACTGTGCTGACCACACCCAACCCTACAATTATTTTTTGTTCATACTTCATAACTATAATTTTGTTATGTAAATATCTGTGTTTTCCAATGGTCTTTGGGGATTGCAACCCACAGGCTGAGAGCCATTGCTTTATAGGGACAGAGTGCTTGTGTGTGTGTGTGTGTGTGTGTGTATGGGAGGGGCTAGGGTTCAATATTGTCCCATTTGTTCTGAAGCCTGTGAAAAGCTTTGACTGTGGTATTTGGCCAAGTTAGCATAAGCTTAACCACAGGGGTTGTGGCTTTTGTTTTCTTTATGACATTTTAGTAAGTCTAGAATAGTATATATAAAATTTAAATTGAGTAACAACCATTGCGATATTTTGGGAGAGGTCTATGAAATCTTTTCTAAATCAATGAGAAGGTATTGAACACATTAATTTTTTATATATTTTTTTGAGATAATTAGAGATAAAGACGAGGCAAACATTTCATTCAATCATCTATGAAGAACAGTAAAAAGGCCTACATAACTTGTTGCAAAGTACACCAATACTGGATGGATTTTTTACACTTCAATTAAAGTTTTTTCAGACTAAAAGTTGAATAATTGGGAAGCTTCCATTTTAATTTCAATCTACTTACGTACATGTGTCACCATACCTGACTCTTGTTTGTTTAAGACAGTTAAGTAGCCTTGTGTAGCTCAGCCTGGCTTCAAACCCACTACATCTGTGATGATGGCCTTGAATTCTTGTTCCTCCTGCTGCCATCTCCCAAGTGTAGGCTCCCAGGCATGGACAACCATGCCCTTCTTCCACGGGAATTATATGTGCGATGACCCCCACATGTGCATCTGTGCACGATCAGCTGCCCTCAAAATCCAACACATTTCTTCATTCAAAACACTATTTGTTTCCCACTTGAAAAGTATAAAACAAACACAAAATCACAATAGATAACAAGGATAATGGCTTTGATTTTCTTAGCCACTAAAGTGCAATTCTTAGCCAATATCATTAAGAATGTCAAGCCCTGACTATTCATTATCTCCTGCCAAGGACTATGCCTCTAAATGTAATTCTCTCCTTTTCCCTTCTAATCTATTTACTTGTGTACACACACACACACAAAAATGTTAAATTGCTTAACACACTTGCAAAGAATATCCAGAACTAAATTATTCACTCAATGGCACTGAGGGCGGGCATGCGCACACGCACGCGTGTACACACACACACACACACACACACACACACACGTAAGCAACTTTAGGGCAGCTGCTGAGTAGACTATCACGAAATTGGATCCAGCTGAGAATTCCAATTACCTAATGAGAACGATCCGCTTTCGCTTTAATTTCTTGGTCTAATCTGTTAGACAGTAATCTCCATCATAAAAAACCATTGAAATCACGATACAAAACTCAAACATTTAACAGGCCAATTTAATATTTTCCCCCTTCTTTAGGAAGACAAGAATTTCAATCCACAAAGAAATAAAAATGCAAAGCTTAATGATGGAGTGATAATCAAGAGCCCTCAAAGAGACTTCCTGCCGCTTTGTTTGTGTATAGCTAGCTAGCTCAGTAAGGACACACCAAGGCAAAACTTCAAAGTGCAGTTTTTATTCGTTTATTAGGGATTAATTAATCATTATAGCTAAGTCTAAGGGAACTCCTTGTCCAAGGGCAGCGATTATTCAGTCGAGTCATAATATTAATTGGCAGTCAGTCAACCTGCACCAAGCCCCTCGCCCAGCCGCTGCAGTCTGGCCTTGGCTGGGAAGATGCTTGGCGTCTGCGCATTAGTGACCTGCCTTTGCTTTGTGTCTGTACTGCAGGTCTGGAGGAGGAGGAAAAACAGAGAAACTGGCGGCCTGCGGTGGCTCAGCAGCCCCCAGACCCTGGAACAAGCCTCGTCTGCACCGCCAAAGTAGCCCTCGGACCTACCCACTCAGGCTGTAGGACTGCCTGAGCGCCCAGGACCCGCAGAACAGGGGCGTCAGCCCTACATGTTCCGGAAAACGCGCAAATGTGAGCGGGCGCTCCCGGGGAAAGCCCTCCGCCCCCGCCAGGGGGACCCGGGAAGCCCGAGCGGGCTCCTCCCCGGACGCCGGGGATCCCCCTCCTCCGGCCCCGCCCCTTCCTCCCCCCTGCCCTGGCGCCGTGAGGTTAACCCTACCCGCGCCGCAGTGCTCTCGTATAACAGCTACAGCGCCGCCAATCCTAATTCTTGGATTTAAGTAGCTAGGCGACAGGGACAGATCCCTGATAGGGGTCGGATATGATTCCTCAGAGGCCAAGCCGAGCATCTAGTGTTGGCTTTCTCCCGACGCTGATACCGTCGCATAGGCAGTCGCCAAACTTTTTTTTTCCCCTCCCAAAACCGATGCCCCCGCAGCTACTTGGCCAGCAGCCTGCAGCCCACTCTCAGCAGGATGGTCGGGGGTGAGGGAATGGGACGAACAGGTGCTGTCTTGGGGCCTTACAAGGCAAGGGGGCGGCAGAGTGGCTCGGGTTTCTCACTGTCCTGGCACCAGCTCCATGACCAGGGTGGCCAGACATGCTGCAGTGCCCCAGGCAGGTCATTCGGGCCAGTGTGTCCCGTACCAGTCAGGGGGCCGGAGCCGAAGAGCGAGAGGCACCCCTCTCTCTCTTTCTCCCACCCCTGCAGCCCGCCACTGTGCATGGGAGAGTTCAGTGTTTCCAACCATGGTACCGGACGCGCACGAACAGCAGGTGGAGTCCCTGCCCTCGAGTACCCTCACTCCGGCTACAGCCGGCCTGAGCCCCCCGAGGTTTTAATTCTGCAGATTCCCCTCCCAACCTCTCTCACACACTTGCTCCCCTAAGCCGCGCGCGCCGCAAACTCAGTCTCGGTCCCCGCAGGTGATGTCATGCCCATTGTTTTGGTGCGCCCAACCAATCGGACTCGCCGCCTGGATTCTACCGGAGCCGGCATGGGCCCTTCCTCGCACCAGCAGCAGGAGTCCCCGCTCCCGACCATAACGCATTGCGCAGGGTGCACCACCGCCTGGTCTCCCTGCAGCTTTAACAGCCCTGACATGGAAACCCCATTGCAGTTCCAGCGAGGCTTCTTTCCAGAGCAGCCGCCGCCACCGCCACGCTCCTCACACCTGCATTGCCAGCAGCAGCAACAGAGCCAGGACAAGCCGTGCGCGCCCTTCGCGCCCCTCCCGCACCCTCACCACCACCCGCACCTCGCGCACCAGCAGCCCGGCAGCGGTGGCAGCAGCCCATGCCTCCGGTGCAACAGCTGCGCCTCCTCCGGTGTCCCGGCGGCGGGGGCGGGGGCGGGGGATAACCTGTCCCTGCTGCTCCGCACCTCCTCGCCCGGCGGCGCCTTCCGGACCCGCACCTCTTCGCCGCTGTCGGGCTCTTCGTGCTGCTGCTGCTGCTCGTCGCGCCGGGGCAGCCAGCTCAATGTGAGCGAGCTGACGCCGTCCAGCCATGCCAGTGCGCTCCGGCAGCAGTACGCGCAGCAGCCCGCGTCCGCCTCCCAGTACCACCAGTGCCACAGCCTGCAGCCCGCCGCCAGCCCCACAGGCAGCCTGGGCAGCCTGGGCTCCGGGCCCCCGCTCTCGCACCACCACCACCACCCGCACCCGGCGCACCACCAGCATCACCAACCCCAGGCGCGCCGCGAGAGCAACCCCTTCACCGAAATAGCCATGAGCAGCTGCAGGTACAACGGGGGCGTCATGCGTCCGCTCAGCAACTTGAGCTCGTCCCGCCGGAACCTGCACGAGATGGACTCCGAGGCTCAGCCTCTGCAGCCCCCCGCTTCCATCGTAGGAGGAGGTGGTGGCGCGTCCTCCCCGTCTGCTGCCGCCGCCGCCGCCTCATCCTCAGCCCCGGAGATCGTGGTGTCTAAGCCGGAGCACAACAATTCCAACAACCTGGCGCTCTACGGAACCGGCGGCGGAGGCAGCACCGGAGGCGGCGGCGGCGGCGGTAGCGGGCATGGCAGCAGCAGCGGCACCAAGTCCAGCAAAAAGAAGAACCAGAACATTGGCTACAAGCTGGGCCACCGGCGCGCCCTGTTTGAGAAGCGCAAGCGGCTCAGTGACTACGCGCTCATCTTCGGCATGTTCGGCATCGTGGTCATGGTCATCGAGACCGAGCTGTCGTGGGGCGCCTACGACAAGGTACCGACTTTTGCTTCTGAATACCCTCCGGAAGACGAGCCAGGTGGTTGGGATGGGCTCCGGTGGGAACCCTTTGCCTACGAGGTCGCAAGTGTCCCCGGGTTCATTAGGCTTGCTTGGCTGAGCAGCAGAAGAAGCTAGGACGCACACCCATAGTCTGCTGGGCAACTCGGGACAGGAAAAGTTCTCCCGGTGCTGAGTGCCCAGAGCATTCAGGCATGCTAATAAGTGGCTACTGGAGCCGGTGGGGGAAAGCAGGAGTGTTCCTCTCCTGGTGCTCATGTTTCCGAGGCTCGTTTTTAACCAAAAGTGCTTAAACTCCGGGAGCAACTTCCTCTAGGCTGTAGCGAGTCAGGTGCCTTGTTTCAGCCCTTGATGGTGCGGACCCCGCAGCCAAGCCATAAGTTTTCCCTTGCTCACTGGGCTTTGTGGCCAAATAACTTGCATCCTAGAGCCAAGACAGATTGCCCCCATCCTGTGTATCCTACCTTAAGCTCAGGTCCACGTGCTCTGAACTGACTCTCGTGGCCTGGAAGGTGGTTGAAAAGTGCTTAAGTGTTTCATCCAACTGTGTTGCAGGCGTCGCTGTATTCCTTAGCTCTGAAATGCCTTATCAGTCTGTCCACGATCATCCTCCTCGGTCTGATCATCGTGTACCACGCCAGGGAAATACAGGTAACACAGGCTTCGCTGTATTTTTTTTTAATTTTTATTTATTTTTATTTATTTTTTGAATACCCAGAAGCCATGCAGACAGCCTAAGGGAAGAGCTGGACAGCAGGAGCCTTTTTCAAGCCGCTGTGTCCTTGCCTGAGGTTACAGAAAACTCAGGCAGGGTTATCTCAGCACCTGACCTGCTCTTTCAGAAAGTTGAAAAAACAAAACCTAGCCAGTCAACACAGCATGTAAACAGGCAGGACCTTTCTGATATGTATTTGATAAGATCAAATCTTAAGGTTTTCTCCCAACTTCTTCAGGTCAATTCACTTCCACCAGCCCCACATTTTAAAAGGAGAGATACACACTAGCAAAATAAGTTCACAGTATTACTAGCCTTTGTCAACCCTAGAAGAGCACCATCCTTTTTTTCTAATGCATTTTACCACAGCTTATTTAGTTCACAAAGCCTGCATAGCTTTGCTAGTTTAGTCTAGTCATTAGCTACAATCATTGTATTTTAAATGTCACTTGAAAGCTAAGGCCGCTGCTGCCCTCATGAGCTCTCTGAAGAAGAAAATGTTTGTTTTACACTATTAGATTTGACTGCTAGTCTCATTAGCTGTTTTCTCCAGCCCACAGTCAAATAAGTATTAAAGTTTTGGACTTTAAGTAACTAAAGAATTCGAGATGAGATTGATATTTTCAAGCTTAGAATTTATAAAAAAAAAAAAAAAATTGAGCCATCGTTAGTCATTGATGGGACTGGCATGAAGCCTACTGATTCAGGCTGCCTTTGAGCATGACATGTTGTATGGGTTCATCAGACAGCTTACTGTCAATTTAACTTAATTTTTTTCCAAGTTAGTAATTACTGAGTCCACAGAAAAGACAGATAATTCTAATGACTGTCCAGACAGAATAAAGATACAGCTAACTCTAAGAAAGGAGGGGGGAAAACCCCGACTTCTTCTTGTTTCCTTGTTTGTTAAAACTTAGAAAAGTGTGTTTTTGAAGGGATGTGCACAGAGAATGAGGGTAAACTGAGAGCATTTGGAGTGGGTAATGATAGCCTAGGGCATACGCGGTTGAATTTTATGTCTTAGGAGAGGATACAGAGCCTTCGTTAGTGCAGTCCTCATGACGGTGGCATTTTGAGATTCTTCCAAACGTCCTCCCTGGGACTCTGCTGTGCTCTGAGCCTGAGCCCTTTTGACTTGAAGAGAGGAAGATGAGAAACAATTCAAGACAGAAACAGTCAGAGGAAGTGAGTAGCCTTGCCAGGTCAGTCAGTAAGAGGCCAACTTGAAGGCAGGCACAGCTCTCTCAGCTTTCTCCTGCTGAGCCTGGTGCTCACCAAGAGTCCTGCCACACCGAGAAGGCGTCATCTGTGCTTCCCCTCTACATGCAGGAGCTCAGTGTATGAATAGGCTGAGCTTAAAATGCTACTCTGAGATTTTCTTACAGGTTTTTAAGGATAGCTTAGAACGTTTGGCATGGAGACCAGCGTGGTTTTGTTCAAATCATGCTTGAGTGAGAGACCTCGTCAATCTTGTTTTTATTAATAAGCTTTCCTAGTGCTGACCGTTCCCTCTGAAAGCACAGGGCCAAAGAAGCATTCATGGTGTGGGGGGTCAGGGGTTGCTTGTGCTATCCTGAAAAGCAAAGTGTCTTTTTTAAAAACACAGACTTTTGTAAGATTTACAGAGAGTTTTAACCTAACTCAGGTATAAGAGGAGCTTCCCAGTATAACTTATTTGTTCTAAAATTTTGATACAGTGCAAGAATTCTAGAAATGTACAGATACTAATAAATATAAAATATTTTAATAGATTATTTTATGCTTGAAACATTGCCTTCATTGGCTAACTTGTATGTTTCTATCATGTTTACTAGACAATACGGCACAGTGATGAAATCTGGGACAAGAACTTGGCCCCCTGGAGAATACATACAGCGAACTTACTATTCATAACACAAATGTCACAGAGTGTTAGGTTTTAAAGTTTGGCTTATTTATGATCTAGTTGCCACTGTTAAGCCTGCCATGTTTACGATGATAACTCCAAGATAGAGGGCTGGGTAATAATGTCTGTTTATTTTGGATACAGCTTTTACAAAAATCATTTTATCAAGAGCAATTTCTCCTCCCCCTCCCCCCAATAGTCTTATCTGCAATGCTTCTTTAAAATTAAGTAAAGCCGGTTAGAGAACTGGCTTAGCAGGGAAGAGCACACATATTGCTCTTGCAGACAACTGAGTTGCGTGCTGAGCACTCAAATATGGTGGTGCCCAACTGCCTGTAACTCCAGCTCCAGGGAAATCCCCAGGTCTCCTCAGGCACCAGTACCCATGTGCACATGCCCACACACAGACACAATTTAAAAAGTGAAATCTTTTTTATAGTCCTTAAATTCTTTTTTAACAAGGCAGAAGGTAAGAAATACATATGGAAACTCTGAGCCAGCACTCAAGAAGAACCAGAAAAAGTAGGAACCTTCTCATTTGTCCAAAGAACATAATACCTTATCCTGAATCTCAGAGAAACCGAGTGTTTGTGATCAGGATCTCAATGGAAAATTAGTCATGGCAGACTTCTTTGAGTGTTATTCATATCACTATGGGAAGTGTATCTCTTTCATATGATTTTTAGGCCAATGGGCACTTCTGAGTCTGTTATAAAGAATTCTAAATATATTGATTTATTTCTGAGGTAGTTTTGCAAGTACAGGGGCTGTGCTGGCATTTGGAGCATGGCCTTGAATGTAAGATATCAAAAATGACAATTTTTGTTTTTCGTCGTATAACTATGAGGGTTAGTGACAGGTAGCCAAGGTGAGTTACTTGTGCAGGATGTGATTTTCCACTGCGTTCAGGACGAGTGTTTCAGCCGATGTCCTGACGTTCTGTTCATGAGAATCCTTTCACCAAGCCTGGGGAGGCCCTGGCATTTTCGTGGAGAACCTTGGAAAAGCAAGGTTCAGTGTGACCTTTGATAAAATGTTTACACACGATGTGGCAACAAAAAATGGTTCAGGTGACTCATGGGTAGAAGTGCTTGGATTAAAATAGTGTGGTGGGGAGGTTTTAGAAGAACACAGCACAGTACAATTCAGCTATAGGGTCATTTTTCAGCACCACAGACAGCTCAATGCATGGGCTACATATATAGTTCATTTCCCTAATTACTTTCACTCCCAAGAACCAAAACAGAAATTACTTTTTTGGGGGTGGGGGGGCAGGGTCAGAATGCTTATATAGAATTCAGCAGAGTGGGGGCAAGTCTCCAGCTAAGTAGATAGTGTACGTTTTCAGACACATATTTGACTTTGCTTTCTGTACCAGTCAGCAAATCCAGAAAAGGAAGAAGTGCACGAATAAAGTGAATATAAATAAACAAACTTTAATACATGCCTACATAATTACCACATTTTGACAAATGCAATTGGCTATAAGGATTGTTATTTACTCAATTTGACCTTCTTTTGCGATATTAAATAGCTTTCTACCTTGTGTCTCCAGGTTAGGTAGTGGGGAAAGCAGACACATGGTTTCCAGAGACATCTGTTTTTGTCCTCACCCCTGCAGTAGGGCTGGAGATATTTTTTGACAGAATAAATGTAAATGAAAGTCTTATCCTTAAGGAAGTTTGAATATAGATTTTGTTTAATCTTTTTTACTTTATCTCTGCAGCATTTTTCTCATGGCAGCGACTTTAGTATAAAAATGAGTTTGTTTAGTATTTTTAGATTTGCCAAAACAAGATTGTGAAGTAAGCACCCCTCGGAGTGCTAAATGGTCTTTCTGGGTCTTATGGAACTCGGGAGAGTAGAAGGTCCTATACTTTAAATTGGGAAGTGTTGTTTCTTTGGTAATATAATTACACGATAAATAGCACCAGGGAAACACTTGGTTTTCCTTGGGTCATTTATAATGGAATTCCTCTGCATTTCGTACAAGCTCAGTTTTCGGAGATGGATTATGTAGTTCTGTAACTGGAAAGACTGAAATTAAGATTTCCTTTCACTTGTGAACCGTGACCCTGCATTGGAGGAGGGCTTGCTGAGGGTAGGGTCTTAGTGACCTGCCTGTCTCTTAGACAGCTGGGGGAGGGTTGACATCTCAGTAGCTGGCGGCCTCTGTGTGCTCCCTGTAATGGAGAGAGGAGAGACATTTACTTTCTCACTTCTACAGGGAGCACCTGGATGTTCCCAAACCGTGTCCCAAAATAATGCATGTAGTCATTATTGCTTTTACACAGTAACGAATACACATCATAAACATAATTCCAACAGCACAGAAGGGCTTAGAAAGACTGGGATGTTACAGTCTATGAACACTCTGTCTGTTTCACAGAGGTAACCACTTTTAAGTGTCTTGTGCATCCTTTAAGAATTTCAAAATCAAATAGTCAGAAGTAGTGATATACATATATAGCTGGCTTTTATGCCTTAGTGCATTTCAGGGGTGTTTCCTTCCCATCAGTACCTAGTGACCTGGCTCATTCTTCTCCTGCAGTGGGGCCCTATCCTATTTTATGGCTTGCTGTGGATTCCTGTGTCAGACCTGTGATGCGTGCTGAAGAATAATTTGGAGTTTTCTAGTTCTTTCCTAACATATTCTGATATATGATACGTATGCATATTTTAATATATTAGGATCATAATGTATCTATAATATTATTATATATCTGTATTACATATAATTTATGTATATACATGAGAACTATACATTTCAGCAGTAATATTGCTGACTCAGTATACCTAAGTGCTTAAATTGATAAGACCTTATGTTTGAGTCTTGGCATCAAAACTCCCTCATAAAGACTGGGCCTCTGTCTCTGCTTCTCAAATGTTAGTTGCTTCCCTAACATGATGAACTGTGGGCATTCTAAGAGAAGCTTTTATTATTTTTCATTTCAAGGTCTAGATAGCTTATTATCTTCTTGAAACAATTATTTATGATTAAAAAATATTTAAGGTCAAAGCTTAGGACCTCATAGGATTATTTGCAGCTATTTTGCTATATCTAGTAGGCTATGTATTATCTAGTAACTCTGAAATTGAGTAATCACTGTACAGATATGATCAGAAGTGTGTATTTAAAAATTTGTATTTGTTTGACTTTGAAAAGTTTGAATGAGGTTTGGGAAGGTGAAAAGAGATGAAAAGTTAGAAATGACTTTAGATTGGCCTTTGGTTCTGTTGTGCCTTTGAAATAGATGGATGTTGTAGCTACAGGGTGACTGGCTCCACAGATGCTGGGGTGCGAAGCTGACTTGCTTTGTCATGTGATCAGAAGCTTGTTCTGTCATGTGATTAGCAGCTCGCTGGCTGTTTCTATAGCACCCACAACCTCCCAGTTGGTAGCAATGGCACTGTAAGCCTTTTGACTATGTGAGTACTGTAGTAACGAAGTCACTCAGGACTAATTTTCTCTGCTCGCCTGTGTAAAGATCTCTGCATTATTTATGGGTGTGACACTAAATAACACGATCCTGGTGTGTTTACAGAGCAGCATCACAAATGAGTGGAGAGGAGAGCTTCAGGTTTACCACTAGTGGCTTTGCCTGACCCTCTGTCCCATTTCTGACCCACTTGGTGTGTAGCTGGAAGGAAAAGGCACTGGGGGCTATCATCGTACCAGACCATAGTTGGCAGAGTAGACCAAGGAAGCCTGCACTGATTTATTGCAGGGAAATATTTGGTCAGGATGTGGGTTTATGGGATTCTTCTAAAGAGGATTTCTTTTTTATCAGGCAGTAGTATGTTATTCATTACTTTGAAAATATATTTCAACTGAACTTTCTTAAGAAGTCTGTTTATAAGGTGAGAAACTACGTAATGAGAGGGCACTGATGTTAGTCACCGTCTAGTGCTGTGTCCTACCCAGCATTAGAATGCCCTTCATGACATCTTAATGAAAGTATTTAGCCAGTGGCTATGTGACCATTCTTCCTGGCAGGTTGTCTGTTTCATCATTAAACAACAGTTTGAGACATTTGGAAGGGGATGGAGATAGGTTTCTTTGTGCTAAAGTGAAATCTGGTTTTATTCAGTTCATGATCAGTGTTTAGACGTTTTCCAGTCAGGCATGGGGTACATATCTGTTATATCAGCAAGATTACTGTTGAGTTCAAGGCTAGCCTGCACTACATAGTTACTTTAAGACTAATTTGGGATTACATAGAAAACTCCTGTCTCAAAATATAAGAGAAAAATGCATAAAATAACAATAAGAATTTGAGCTTTTACAAGACAATGGTAAATAACACAGGAAGGTCATTTTCGCTGTAGAGCTAACACTCCGAGGATCTTATGAAGAAAGGAGATAATAGAATTATTAAATAAGCAAATAGATTTTTGGAAGTCTTGTAACTGCCATGATGAGGATAAAAAAAAAAAAAAAAAAAAAAAAAAAAAGGATGAGACAGAAAACTGGGGACTCTCCAAGGAAGTGGCATTTAAACTGAGACCCAAAGTAAAAGAGTCAGCCAGTATCAAGAGAGTCTGTAGTAGCAAAGGCCTGTGAAAGGCCTGTTTGTTAATTTGTGGAGTTTACTGTGCTAAGAAAATCAGTGTAGCTCAAGCAGCAAGGGAACAGAACCAAACAAGGTCTGAAGGGATGCAGGGACCTACTGTGGAACCCTCCTATGGCTGTGGTAAGGACTTAAAGTACAGTTGTCAAGTCAATGAAGTGGTTAAAGTGGAGGAGACTCATGCTCTAACTTAATGTTACAGAAGGGTCAGTTTATTTTACATTGAGGGAATTGGCCTGGAAACTGCATGGCCATCTTGGCAAGCTGTGCCATAGAGAGAAGCGGCGCTCACTGGCCTCAGGTAGTAGTAGCTGAGTTAAGAAGTGAGATCGTTCAAGACCCATATTGGAAGTAGGATAGACTTATCCGTGGATCTGAGGTTCCTGGCCAGGCAAGTGCCAATACAAAGATCACTTCCAGGCTCTGTGGAGAGCAGTTGAGTTCATAGTGTGGAAAGAGAGAGCCATCTTTATCGCTGTCCTGCAACTGCAGAGGTCATCAGTGACCTCTTCCCTTTGCCAAATGTAAAGAGTGCTTCTACTCCCCAGGTGACAGATCTGAACAGTTAACTAAGAGACCTGAGACGATTTGCTAGACCTAGGGGTGCACTCTTAGGATCTCAGACGCTGAGGCAGGAGGATCACAAGTTGGAGTCCTGCCTGTAGTAGATGCAGAATTAGAGCCCAGGCTGGGCAACTTAGCAATACCCTGTGTCACAAAATACAAGAACAGACTAGGACTATAGATCATCCACAGAGTGCTCGCTTGCCTGGCACTCACAGCATGATGGGTTCATGTCCAGTACTGAAACAAACAAACAAACAACAACAACAAAAATGAAACAAAGATTCACATTGAAGGTTAGGGTATTGAATCAATGTAATATATTTGAAAGTATACTGATTATATATACATATATAGTTATATATATTATATGTATGTATATATATATATTATATGTATGAAATTCTGAAGTTTGGAAGAAAGGCTTGTACTGGGAATTAAATTTAGGCGTCATCAATATAGACTATTTTAGCCCACACAGGAATTGATGAAATCTCTGGGTGAGAACAGTAAAATGAGAAGGCTGGGGAGCAAGCAGATCATTTTCTGACAGCTGGAGGTTAAGAAGAGGAGGAACTAGAAAAAAGAGAGAGAGAAGAAACCACCCTTGAAGTGGAGAGGGTGAGATGGTGGTGCTAGAAGGAGACAGAGAAGCACTTTGCACCGCTGCTCAGGTCTGCTAATTGGGGAGCAGAAGTGCTTTTTAGACTTGGCGAGTTGAAGGTCATTGCTGACCTTGCTTTTCGGTTGCAGGAGAGCGATAAAGATGGCAAACTGTAATTTCCCGGGTAGCAGAATAAATTGATTCTTTCACATTTAAACATTGCGTAGGGCCCTTTAAATGCCCTCACAGTGAACAAGTCCTGGCTCTGTTCTTTGAATATTCCTCATCAGGCTTTGTATGCCTGCATCACGTTCCTCAGGATGCACTCTATTTTGATGACTTTCTTCTGCAGTGAGGTCAGAAATGACCCAGTATATCCAGTCAGGATTACTTTAAAAAGGTACCACAAAAGGTACCGCTGATCTCAAATGGCCATGCTTAACAGCAACTGTCACCAAGTGACTCTTATAAAATCATTACTGGATGAAATGAGTGGCTTCGTGTTTTCAGACTTGAAGGAGTATGTTGGTTTCGTGGCAGGGTCTCAGGTTTTCAGTGTTTGGGTGAGAATTCTGGTGGTTTTGTGACGCACATTTCTTCAGGTTTGGGAAGGTTTGTGTGTGAAGTTAGCCTGGCTACGACGTCCAGCCTGGGGCTGCATTCTGTTGCAGCAACTGGTCCCTAGCAGTGGTTATCAGGGAGATGCATCCCCGCCACTAACATGTACCGCCTTTTCCCTAGCTTTGGACTGGCAGAAAGTTTTAAGAGTGTACCTTTGAAAACCATGCCCACAGCTTGAGAGAGCCAAAGGCCAAGTTCCAGAATTAGGCCCCATTTTCTTGTTTCCCACTTGCTTGTTCATCAGCAATGTTTGCTTCAGCCTTGCAAGTAGTAAGGGCTCTGGGTTTTTGGGTTTTTTGTTTTTTGTTTTTTGTTTTTACTATTAACCACTTCCCAAATTTCCCTACTTTGCTGCACGAATACCACAAGGAATTGTCTGTTCTCTTGCCGAAAGCCACATACTTTAAGTGAACTGCAGTGTCACAGTTGCCCAGCTTATTAACCACATTCAAGGACACTAAGAAGATTTGCTTCTAATTTTAAGCATTAGCATATGTCTCATGACCTGATGCCTTTTCTCTTAATTTTTTCCCCCCATTTCCCTCTAGGCTATACAATTAATAACTACTCGTGTTGGAAAATTATAAAGCATAGGAAAGTATTAAAAAGGCTACAGATTAGCCATCCCACTAGAGGCTGTAGTTTTTCCTGTTAGACTAGCTCATGTGGAATGGGTCAGTATGTATTTGCTGTGCAGCCCTATAAAACAAATAAGTTCTCTTGATGTCTTTTTCTTTTCTTGCTATTTCTATGCCACCACATGTTCTCTCACTGGCTGTGTTTTCTCCCTGCCATGTCGCTGTGATCGACTGAATTATTTTTCCTTATTTTGGGATCCTTAAAAAACAAATCAAACACATTTTTAAAAATAAGTTTTTCCGAAAACCTTTGGATATAAACTTACTCTGAGTATCTCTGGTGATTTCCTAAGGATCAACTATCAAGGGAACAGTTATCCAGTTAAAGGATGTGATTTGAAACAGCTGTATTACAGAATTATCCTATCAAAAGCTTCTGTCACTCCCATTATTACTGGAAGTAATTACAAGTGACTTCTTTAGGTACCAACTTGGCATGCTCTATGTAGGCTCTCTGGCCTAGTGTACCAGCAAAGCTTTTGAGTATTGTCCTCTCTAAGTCTTGGGAGATGCTTCTCTCTCTCTCTCTCTCTCTCTCTCTCTCTCTCTCTCTCTCTCTCTCTCATCCATACATCCATACAT
>OU015744.1:40381707-40430692 GCA_907169655.1 Acomys percivali | reverse complement strand
CTCTCTCTCTCTCTCTCTCTCTCTCTCTCATCCATACATCCATACATACACACACATATACATGCACATACACATACCTATATAGTTTATTCCTCCACAGTCTTGGCTTTTAATATTAGATAATGGGTTAGGAGAATATCCCTGTTTAAGAATTAAAGTTTATACAGTGAAAGCATTATCTGAAGATAAGTCTAGCCCCTCCCCCTCCCCCCAAGATCAATAATTTCTGAATTTTCTCTTAGTATACCTGCCTGCCGAACAGAACGATCTGACTCCCTTTTGGGTTGTTTACTGTTTTTGCAGCATAGTCTCCTGGCTTTGTGTGCCACCTCTGGAGCCAGTCAGTCTGGATTCCCTCCAGGATCTGTTACTAATTAGCTGTGTGACCTTGGGCATGTTGCTGACTTTCTCTGAGGCTGAGCTTCCTTGTCTGTGAAGTGGGCATGATGGAGTAGCTCCCTCCCTGGGCTGTCAGCAACACTATTAAAGACTTTGTCTAAGTGGATTTCATTCAGATTCTGATTGTGAGGGAATCCTTTGAGGGGGAGGAAAAGCAAGCCGGGCATGGGCATGTCTTTTGAGGTTGAGGTTTCCCATTGTAAATGAGTGGGGCTAACATTTCTGACCTTCCCCTGCCTTGGCTTCATCCTGGAAGCATAGCTCTTTCTTCTCTGAGTTAACTCCTTCAGGTTGCACTGGTGACTCCATCCTCCTCACCACTAATTAGGACCCTAGTGACTTAGAAGAATTAAGCAGGCACTCTGAAAAGTAAGCGTAGGGAATAATTTGGATAATGGAAAATTCTGGCATTAAACCCTTGCTGGAAGGAGGGAGGGAGAAAACAGCCCCAGGCAAACATGTCAGCCTCAGCTATTGGGAGTGCCTGGGTCTGTAATCACTTTGGGGCCACAGGTTATTTCACTTAAGAGTGCCCTACCATCCCTGCACTAACTTGACTTCTGTTGAGAGTTTTCTATAGTGTGCCTCCAACCCCTACCAAAGGCTTGGAGTATGGTGGTCTAAACGAATTGGGGAGAATTTTTTTTTTGGTGAAACATGACCAAGGATACCTCAAAATGTCCCCCCTTCAACGATTAGTTTACTTTTAACCAGGGAGCTTGATTCATTACAGTCATCAGCTTGAGTGTTTGTTGCTTCAGATGCTGGCTTTGAGCAATGCTGTTTCGTTGGTTTAGTTTTGGACTTTGATTTTTAATTCATGGGACATGTTGAGGGTTCAACTTTGCAAACTTTGGACTTCAACACTTAGACATGCTCTCACAGTTAAATTTAGGCACCAGAAGTTTCTCCTTTGCCTTCTTGAATATGCTGAACATCTTAACCTAATTAGGTATTTATCTGAAATGGCTGTCTTGTGCCAAAATGAGATTGTTTCTAAATAATCTGTCTATTTGGATATGGGTATAGGGCCTTGATCATTTAATTACTTAAGTATTCTTCATCTGTTAGGAGGCATTCATGTCCCAAGGAAAGCCTAATAAATATATTTGCATATTAGTTTTGGCACACATATACCACACTCTTATGAGAAAGTGTGCTTGTATGGGTTTGACCTTGAATAACAGTGCTTCTTAAAACTATCTACTGCTATCAAAGTTAAATACTACATGAGTACTAATTTTTAAGCTGCTAATTTTTTACTGAGTAATTCAGGAGACTTCGGTTCAAGCATTGGATTTATGTTTTATGATCGTATCAAAGAGCAAAAATTGTTGCCTGTCTTTCAAGCTAAAACATCTGAAAATGCATGTACACACATACACATAGGTATACACTCACATATACACATATATGTATACAAATAGACATATATTCACATACATATGTTCTATACATCACTGCTTTAAACTTTAGCTGACAGTTTAAGCATGTTAGTGCCATTGCGAATTTCAATGCTATGGAAATATTTTGAATTAAGTTTTTATTTCTTTCTCATTAGTATTTTAGTCAAACAGTTAACTATTCTCGGCAATATCAAAGGAGGTATTTAATGAATATGTATTTGAGAAGACTACCAACTTTTAAGCAGTAGGGATATAAAGAGAAATCTCTGATATGCTTATTTTTTGAAAAAAGGAAAAAGCACCAACAATACTGTATTCATGAATGAAAGAGATTTTGTTTTCATTCTTTGATTTGGCATTCATGTATTCCTGTGGATTTATGTCATTTAAAAAGGCTCCTTCTCAATTCATTTCCTTTTTTTTTCCTTCAGGATATCTATTTTACAACTTCTTTTATCTCTTTTGACAATGATTATACTTTTCAGCTGTTGAATTTTGACCACACTGTGCCTCTCATCTTAGGATATGCCCCTTGAGTGTTCCTGACATCTGAGGACCAGGATCCAGAACACGTGCTGTCATGTTCCCTGACTTGCTTAGTCTGATATGGGGCATGGAGATTGCCCAAGTGCAGCCTTTTAGAAGCGTTGTCTCTGTTAAGAGTGTCTTGATGCAGTTTTACACAGCTAACCACAGAAGTAAGGAGAGCATGTGTTTCTGACTTGGTCCCTGGAACCCATCTTAGAACAACCTTCAAGGAGCGCAGTGAGTAGTCAGAAGGCTAGTCTGAGCTCTGCAGCAGGAAGTCTTCCCTGTACAATAGTAGGAGCTCAGGTGACCACAGCAAGATGCTGTGTGTTAATCGAGAGAATAAGCTCATCTTCAGGCTCCAAACTGTATGTATGGAAATGAAGTTCAACAAAATGCTAGGCAGTTAGGACCCTGAAGCTGAGATGGGTGATGGGTGCAGATACCCATGTGAGATACACTCTAGCTGCGTTCCAGGCTGAACACAAGGTTTTATTGATTTGTCCTAATTTCCCTTGTTTTCTAGTGGCCTGCATGATGACCTGTACTATCCCAGTGGGATCTAAGCAGTTAATGTCTTTCTCCCATTTTCTTAAGAATGACGAAGTGCTACAAGCTAGTTCTCACTATCAAAATGAGCAGGTTTTATATGGAGCCTAGTGGTACAGACCTGTAATCCCCTACTTAAGAGGAAAAGGAAAAGTTCAGAGTCTGTCAGGGTTAGTGAGTTCAAGGTCAGCCCTGGCAACTTAATTGAAATGCTATCTCAAATAGGAAGTAAAGGGAATAGGGATATAGTTCAGCCGTAGGATGCTTGCGTGGCATTGTGAGGCTTTAGGACCAATCTCCAGTAATCAATATCTCTCTTTCTCTCCTCCCCCCTCTTTTTCCTTCTCTCTCTCCCTCTCTCTCTCCCTCTCTCTCTCCCTCTCTCTCTCCCTCTCTCTCTCCTTCTCTCTCTCTCTAACTCCCTCCCTCCCTCTTTCTCTCTCCCTCTCTCTCTCTCTAACTCCCTCTCTCTCTCCCTCCCTCCCTCCCTCTCTCTCTCTCCCCCTCTCTCTCTCCCTCTCCCCCTCCCCCTCTGTCTTTCTCCTTCCCTCCCTTCCTCTCTTTCTCTCTCCCTCACCGTCTCTTTCCCTCCCTCCCCACTCACAGTTATAAAAATCATCTTTAGCCTGTTTATCTAAGGAATCCTTTGAGGAGCAGCCTTGCCTACCAGGGTTCTCCACAGCCCATCCACTTGGCATGCTTGCTTTCAGCCTCACGACTGACTTGTTTTCATTTGGGAATATTCTGGGGAAACACATGCTGTGTTTTGAGACTACCAGCCACGTCAGGATTCCCGGGCTGCCTCAAGGGACTTGTTGAGGCTAGGTGAAGATCTGTGGTCTCAAATCCTCTTGAGTGTGGCACCATCCTCATGGGGTAGAAAAGGAGGCACAAACATAATATGTTCCAGTCATGGTGGATTGCACCTGTCATTTGTACTTGCATGGATGTTGAATGTTAAAAGCGTTTGTAAGAGCCAATGCACGCAAGTGATAGATAGCACCTGGCTAGGGCTGTCACTACCCAGCACTGTGTGGGTAGCAACACTAAGCAGAAATCCCTAGAGGACTGTGTAAGAGGAGAGACCCAGTATACACCTTCCATGTAGACGGCCACATGTGCTTGTGGAATGCAATACCACACACTGCGACCTCTGGCCCCGGGTCCTCAGAGATTTGGGTTCACTCTTACATGATGAGCAGAAGAGATTGTCACCCCCCAGACTTACTTCCTTCATCTGTAGAATGGAAATGATTGTGCCTCTCGTTGGACTGTTTGAGAAAGTTAAGGAGACAGCGCTTATGAAGAACTGACATGGCATCCAGCTTATCGTAGTGCTCAGGAACATCTCACCCTTTCTCTTCTCCCATCTAGAGACTCAAGTTCTGGAGGGGCCTACCAGAGGTTTACAATGGGATATATTTCAAGGGAGCTGGACCAAGTTCTGTTAGGCAAGGATATGGGGCCAAGAAAGCAAATAGTTGGTTACTTAGTGCAGAGATTGGCAAACTATAGTTCTTGCCCCTCAGTAAATCTGGCCTACCTATTTTTTTTTTTTTAAAGTCTCATTGGTATATGGACCTTCACATTTAAGGAGAATGGGATATTGATGCATTATTGTTTTGATAACAAAATCTAATAATAGCAACAGAAACCATATGATGGGCAAAGAAGAAAACTGCTTTCTCTCTGGTTCTTCACAAGAACCAGCTCAGCAGTGTCTAGGTTAAAGAAGAGAAGAATCAACAAAATAGCCAACTAGCTTGCGCTTTTGCACCAAGTTGTTTTGTTCTTTTGCCTCTGGTCTTTCACACTAAGGGACGGTGGGCTGAGGGTCAGGAGTACATCATAGCCTGTGAAATGTTCATCTCCGGGTGTAAGGCCTCTACCACGTCCTGGGTTTTCTAGTTCCCTGGATGCAAGGTGAGATGCTATTTTAAACCAAACAGATACCACCAAGCAGGAATACAACGGCTGTGTGCTGGGCCTTCTGGAGCATTGGAATTGCCAGAGAAGCCTGTGAGGAAAGACCAGTCTTATCCCATCTGTGATATGGTGTAACTCTATCATGCAGAAGCCGGTGTCTGGCTACATAAGGTGTTCATGCCACTGTTGGTATAGCTGGCCTCATTTGGTAAGGGAAACACATTGCTTATATTTAGAACCTCTTTTCTAATTGACTGTTTCTAGTCACAAAGTGGGAAGTAGTAAAGACTGTTTATTTGTCTAATTTCTTATGGTCTGGATGGCGGCCAGCACATATATTTTATTAGTTTGCTTGCTGACTTCTGTTCCTGCTGATTAAAGGCATATTTCACAGAGGTAATCTCTTCGACTCTCAGCTGACTGCCAGGCACTCCTGTTGGTGTTGGTAGTCCCCAGGGGGGGGGGCATTCCCTGTGTCCCAACTAACCTAGTCTCTCTCTTAGGCTTTCTTGTTGCCTCTTACATTTGGTCTTGAGGAAGGGCATTACCACTCACTACCTAGA
The DNA here is from genome assembly GCA_907169655.1 of Acomys percivali. Taxonomy (NCBI): domain Eukaryota; kingdom Metazoa; phylum Chordata; class Mammalia; order Rodentia; family Muridae; genus Acomys; species Acomys percivali. The sequence continues at coordinate 40,425,321 of OU015744.1, read as the reverse complement.
GCCTTAGGGAAGACTTTTTCTCCCATCCTACTGGATCATCTCTGTGCCTTCTCTCACACCATTGGCTCCCGTGGCTGCTTCCTAGGTAATGTCATCACAGCTGCTTTCTGCAAACAGGTGTAGCACTTTCATGCTGGCTGTCAGGTTCCCCTACAACCTCTACTGTATTTATATTCAACAGGAATTTTATGTTTGTGCTATTTATATTATATGCTCTTTATACAACCTGTATCCCAATACACAGTACATATTCTGACATATAATATGTATGATATTTTACATATAATATGCATTGTATTAGATATAATATATAGAAGTGATATATGGCATCCTACATTATATACCAAATTTTATTACATACATTAGTATTCATTTTATAGTAGCTTAGTATTTCTTTTGAAACTGACTTTCTTTTAGCCTCATCTTAAGTAACAATGGGGCCAGACTGCAGAGAATACATTGAGGGCTTGGTCCTAAATAGGATAACTTGACATCCTCTCTAAAGCTCAGGTTACACTGTAGAAAAAGGGCTGGGAATAATGTAAGATTCAGAAGAGGGGGCCGTGTAGCACAGGCCTGTCTTCTGGATATGAAACAATCATTGACACTCATGAATTCATGTCTCGCTGTGGCTGTGGTTATCACACGCACAAGACTGGGCCCCTCAACATTTTGTCATACATAGGGGAGGAGCCCATTAGGTCCCACTCCTCCCCCAGGGGACTGTTGACAATTTCAGGTTGTTAGGGGAAGGGTGCCATTTTCTTCAGTTGTGTAGTGATAGTTGCCCTTGCTGCAGTAAATTACTTCCCACCCACACTCTTCAAGAAACTCTAATTAAACTCAGTGGGTCACACACAAAAAGAAGACATGAAAATAAGAGAGGGGCTTGCTCAGGAAGACTTCCAGCAGGAGAGGAGGGGCGAAAGCAAATAGTATTCATTATGTAAGCACATGGAACTGTCAGACAGCACCAAACTAGTATCCAGGGAAGAACAGACAATACAATCGCAGAGTCCTCTAATAAACAATAGAATAAAATTATACATACCCAGCATGGTCTGGCCCCGTCTCAGAGGAGTATGTGAAGCCTGTAGGGGGTTCATTCTGGCTGTTGCCTTCCTCAGTGCTCACGTGTACTAACTTAGTCTCTGCTGCTTCTATCTTCCCTCCTGCTTCAGAAGAGTCTTTACCCAAATGTGACGGCACAACAACTTGCCAGTGACTTTGTTGTTTCAGTGTAAGAGTTCACAGAGTGGCATAGCTCTTCCTTCTCAGACCTGGCATGACCTAGTCACTTGGATGTCCATTAACACAACCCATCCCCGCTCTTCCAGACTGAAGTCACTTTTTTCCTCCAGTACTTGCTTGAGGTTCCCCAAGGAACCCCCAAAGCCTGAAATGTCTTTCTTCCTCTGTTTCCTCAAATCCTCCTGGTCATCTCTTTCAGGAAGCCATCTCTGCCTTACCTCACCATCCATTTCAATTTAGCTGCTCTCTAAAAGCAAGCAAGCAAGCAAGCAAACAGTGTATGCTGGGATAAGGGATCCTAAGGTGAAATGGACGTTGACTAAAACACACATTTCCCTAATATTGCCCCAGCAGTTCTTGGAAGTCTATGAATACCTCATAGCTTCAGTTTCTTGTCTATAATCTTGGGATATATGTGGCCTAACCCACAAAGCTACTTAGAAGTCAAGTTGCTTTTAGCCCTGTTCTGAATAGTTTTTACATCGACTTGATACAAACTAGAATCATCTGAGAGGAGGCAACTTCAATTGAGTAAATGCCTCTGTAAGATTGGCCTGTAGGTAAGCCTGTAAGACATTTTCTTAATTAGTGGTATGGGAGGGCCAGCTCACTGTGGGTGGGGCTACCCTTGTGCTAGGTGATCCTGCATTCTATAAGGAACCAGGCTGAGCAAGCCACTGGAGCAAGCTTGTAAGGAGTACTTCCTTAATGGCCTCTGCATCAGCTCCTGCCTCCAGGTTTCTGCCTTGTTTGGGTTTCTGCCATTACTACTTTTGATGGTGAACTCTTAATGGAACTGTGAGTTATATAAACCCTTTTCTCATTAAGTTATTTGTGGTCACAGTGTTTCATCACAGCATTGGAAACTAACTACGACAAGAGCTATGCCACGCTGTGATCCGTTCCAGTGAAACAACAAAGTCATTGTCAAATTGTTGTGACATCAGGTTTGGGAAAGACCTTCCCACAGCAGCAGGGAAGATGGAAGCACCAGAGACTAAGTTAATACACGTGAAAACCGAGTAGGGCAACAGCCAAAAGGAGCTCATTAAAGGCTTTACATACTTCTCTGAGATGGGGCCAGACCATATTGTGTATGTATAATCTTACTTTAATGTTTATTAGAGGTTCCAGTGCTGGACGCAGCAGTTGCAGACACTACTCCACTTGTATCACCTTAACCATTATTAACCATGACAATCATGATCTGTTTCTTGTAAGTTTCTGTTGATAAGGCACTATGATCCTCTCTTTGGATTGTATGATGGTTACCTCTGGGAGTATCAAGGTATGAGAGTGATGAAAAATACAGACTACAACGATGACCCCCAGGCTCAACTAATGGAGGTCATTACTACAGTGGAACTTGTTAGACTCAGCCTAACTCATTTGTCAGCCTCATGAGGAGAGAGAGAACACGTGAATCTGATGAGCATTTCCATAGGCTGTGCTATATAGTCAGCATCCATGAAGTAGCTTCTCCAATGTTCTCTCCATGTCACTGCATGCTGACTATGTAAATGATCTCTATGGCTTCATCTATGAAGTAGAGGCAGCCAGCCATCCTTGCTCACTTTCTTCAATTTATCAAAGGTGGATTGAGGATGTATGTGAACCAAGCTACCTCAGAGGACGCGGGAAGACAGTCTAGTGTACTGAGAGGAGTTTAACAAACGGGACTTTCCTCAGCGAGAGTTCTTTCTATGTTTTTGTGTTTTTCTGTCATAATGTTTGGAATTACTGAAGACGTTTAGCTTTGTGAGCTATTTGTATTTCGTTTGAATTTAAGTGATTAAGAGGAATGAGATTAGAGTGAGCTGTCATTGGCTGAAATCAGAGTTACAGGATTGTTTATGAGCTTTATAGCTGTATGAAAGAGACAGATTTTGTTAGACTTGGTTTAAGGAAATCTTCAAATCGATCTATCCACATGGCGTGGTTTACTTCAGAAGGCCATGGAAATCAAAGCTCTGATACTAAGAGGTTAGCTCTAGATAGTTCTGGTAATGTAACAGGAGATGGAGACCTGTTCTGGGGCATCCTTCTGATTTTTGTCCTATTTATTAGATGATTATGGTGTGTCCTGATGTGGCTGTTGCCTTGGACATTTTGGCTTTTTTAGTGCTCATTAACCGGGTGCCTCCTCCTCTCTGAAGCCTTGCCCAGTTACTCCACACTCTCTGTTCTTCCCCTTTCCTGAGAAGCATTTGTGCATGGCTCTGGTTCTGAATAACTGAGCTCTTAGCACTTCATTGAATCAATCTCTCTGGATCTGTTTTAGCCTTCCGAGAGCCTTTGCACACCCCCTTGACCTGTAAGTTGACCATACTATGTCATTCTGCCATCCAGTGTTTTTTGTTTTGTTTTCTTTTGTTTTTAGGATTAAATTAATGGAAAGCAGAGAAGGAGTCAATTTGTGTGTTTCTGACAGCACAAGACCTTCCAGAGTAATGTTTGGGTTTGGTAGAAAGGTAGAGTTACCTCTGTTCATGCTTCAAGCTTTTGCTTAGCTCTCATGGATCTAGACAGCTGTACTTGTAGTTTTGGATGTCCTTCCTCTTCAGAATGCAGGGCATCCTCTGTTTCCCTAACTCTTCTCAATCCTGGCATCACGCAAGAGCTGCGTCTAATTCTATCTTGGCATCAGACCTTTCACTTTATTACTGCTCTCTCTTTGATATAGTAGTTGCTGAGTCTTCCATGTCTTTTATGTGATGGCAAAGATAACGATGAAAGGAAGTGAATATTCTTCAAGAAGTTACGTGAGAATAAGTATGGTATGAGATGGAAATGTAAAATGAGGAAAGATGCTATAATAATATGGGTCACTTAACACTTTGGGATTGAAGTATCATAAAGGACAGGGAATTACTAACATGTATAACGTATTAGACCATCCTGGACTTTTTATCTTCAGGCTTTATGACCATTTTTAGGGAAAGCAAAGTAATGCATATTAGAATACACTTTCCGAGAACAAGCCCTGTGCCAAGTACATTATACATACAACTTCATTTCAGTTCTTACTCAGCTAGCGAGTAGCGAACTTGGGAATCAAATTTGTATCTTGAGATCTGAAACTTGAGAGATGCTTTTTTTTTTAAAGGGAACAGTTAGGTATAATTTTATCTGGAATGTGTGAGAAGAGTGGTACCATTTTCCCATTTCAGCTACGACCAAAAAGTAACCACTTCTTGAAAACATGATATTCAAACATTTGTCTTACTTAAATGTAGATAAAGGAGACCCTTTGCTCCAAATTGTATTTTATGTTACCCGAAGTTCGCCACAGTTGATTCAAGGAAACTATACTAGAATACTCTTTATCCATAATTAATTGTTCCGTAAGATATGTCTTGTTTAGTCTTTTTCATCTGTGTCTAGGGATGTCCACAGTGATGGGATAGAAACCAATACTCAATTACCCATGAAAGAGAAGTAGAGGGTATGAAAGAATGTTGATGACGTAAATAAAATGGGCATGAATCTAAGTCCATGACGTAATGCTGCTCCACTCTCAGACGTCCATCTCAACTCCCTTGTTTAGGTGTGACAGCTTTTTCTTTTGTATTCTCATCTACTATAGCCACATTAACATATTAATCAAGTGAATGGTTCACAAAAACAAAAGTTCTAATGGTCTCTATAGTAACATTAAACACGTTATTCTAATTTAAAAATGCCCAGGAAGTTTGCTCTCATATCTGACTTCAACTGAATGGTAGGGCCAACTTCCTTTTTGTGTGCTAAAAGCTCTTGGTGATTTCCTGCCTCTCATTCCTTTGGTCTGATAGGGTTTTTGTTTGTTTGTTTGTTTTTGTTTTTGTTTTGTTGTTGTTTTTGTTTGACAGCAGGTTTAGCTATATGAATATTATTAAAACCTCCTTTATATGTTTGGAGAGACTGAGCCATGCCATTCATTAAGATTTCTGTACTTTTGTGCAAGCTATATTTTGAAGTCTGTATACACTACTATTCTGTGCCTTTATGCTCAGCTCAAATATCATCCTAGCAAGCATTTTTGTGACTGTGCATACTTTATTCTTATCCTATGTGTATGAGTGTTCCGTCTACATGTATGTCTGTCTACCATGTGTGTGCCTGGTCATTATGGAGGCCAGAAAGGGCATCAGATACCCTGAAGTCATAGTTTCACATGGCTGAGAGCAGCCATGTGGATGCAGGGAACCAAAGCCACATCCTCTGCAGGAGTATCGAGTGTTCATGGCAGTTGAAACACCTCCTCAGCCAAAATTGTTTCTTTTTCAATGGAACACTGAAAAAAAATGTTGCTGATTTTGAATCCTAAGTATACAATTTGGAAACACATATTAAAAATAACCAACTTAGTCTTGATGGTCCTTCCACGTGAGTACTCAGTTAGTCCCAGTCACTTGGGTTTAATTACAGCATTTTGAGTTTTGACAGAATTGCACTTAGTGTCTGTTTTGTCATTTCTTCTTAAGCAGGGAAGTTTTAATATTAACAATCACTGCAGTCATTAAGAAGCTAAATAGAATATTTTTAGTAAAGAAGGTTTGAAAATCAAACAGTAAGGGCAATTGAGTGTATTTTTGCTTAACCTTAACTCTTATTGGAGTGCGATTGACATATTTCATAAGACTCTATTCTAATTTCAAAGGCTTGGCATAGGGAAAACTAAGAGAACTAAAGAAACTTGATCAGGCTCGTTCTCAGACTTTTGTTCCATGTAGTACACACTTTTGGAATGTGTTCCCATAACTGGGACTGGAGCTCAGGAGCCGTGCTAGTGGCTTTCTTCATCACAGCTTCTTCACTGGCTTCAGCCCCAACAGTGCCTTTTGTTGCACATGAAAGGGCAGGAAGAAAGGGACAGCCACTGTGAGGGGGACCCTGAGCTCTCGGACTCCTGACAGCTCGCAAGTTTCCTCTCTTCTAGCCTTTGGAGCTTTTTGCCTCGTGGCAGTAGAGATTTTTTCATTTCTTCGCCTCTTAGGTGTTATTTATCAAAGGAGAAAAGGAACATTACAGCCAAGGCTAAAATAGCCTTCCATTTTATTCCAAGGCTGGTTTCCCTATGGCGGCATTTATTAGAGGTCTTCTTGTCTGTCCTCTGTGTAGCCTCTGAATGAAACTGTATCAGTAAACACTGTAATAGGCCCCCTCCCTCCATGCTGACTCAGTGTTCGCCCTGAGATTTCCAGTGTCCCCCATAACTTGCTTTCAACACTGCATGTTGGAGTATGGCACTGTTATGTTTGTACCTATTTCAGACCTTATTTTAAGTTTGTATTTTTCCTCTTTATTCTTAGTCTTGTCATGGGTAACATGGGTTTGTTTGTTTTCTTAATTTATCTCCCACTGTAGTGGTCTGGAGGTTATATAATTTATATCCTCTCTTTTATTGCTCACTCTTATTTTTCAGCAAATATGTATATTAAGCAATGTTTAAAGTATACTAGACTCTCTGTCCTTGTATACAAGGGCACACTTCCTTATACATGTCCCCGAGGTTCCTTTCTAGCTTCCATTTTCTCTATTATTATTATTATTATTATTATTATTATTATTATTATTACTACTACTATTTTATTATTAATGTCCAGTATCTTTTTATATCTTGCTTTTCCATCTCCTCCAAATTAGCCATTTTCAGGTTGTTGATAGTTATGTATAGTTTTTATTTGCCTACTAGTGTATTTCCTTGATCATCCAGCCTTCCTTTTGATTTCTGTTTCTTTCTTATTACAGCATGCTGTTCAGCACTCTTTCTCGGTCTGTGTGAAAACATGTTTCACACGTACCCATTGTGTGAGTTTCCTGGGGAGATGCCAATACATCTTTACCCAACCCCCCCGATAAAGCACAGAAGGGAGAATGAGGGAATAGGTCCATCCAAACTTAGCTGGGTGAGCTGGTGCGTTTACTGGGGTTACTTATAAGAGCATGGCTCACTCAGTGGCAGGTGCATCTCTGGCAGTGCCCCCTGCAGTATTCATGACAACTCACAGAAGCAAAGCCTTGAGTCTCCCCACAGGCCTTGTGTCAACTCCATGAAAGAGTCTCTTTTCCCCAGCTGTTCTTTCCAGCCTACATGGGGGTGAGGAGGGACACACACATTTTGGAACTGTTTCTGCTTCTAGAACCTGACAAGTTTCATGAGCTTCCTGAATCTTTGTAATTGTCATTAGCTTCCTGAGTGAGGGGGCAGGGCAAGGTGGGGTGGCATATTTCGTCTCTGGGGAAACAGCTCTACAGGGCCTCCTGAAAGATAGCCTGGCCATTGTTTTCTTTGAATAGTTTGCAGATCGTATTGGTATCATATACTAATTTGTGTCTTAACAATATGGATAAAATATTTCTAAAATTTAGACATAGGTACTCTAGTTCTCAACATCACTGACCTCACAGAAGTATTCAGTTAAACCCCATTGTCTTTCCTAAGGTTGGCACTGTTCTTTGGAGCATGAGGCTGCACTGTGTTGGGATTTGGTGATGTTCTTTGGTGATTGAAGTGTATTAAATCATGTGCTCCTTCATTAAATGTGTTAAGACTCATGCCTCAGAGATGTGTATCCCATGTGAGTGTGTTCTCTCTCTCTCTCTCTCTCTCTCTCTCTCTCTCTCTCTCTCTCTCTGTGTGTGTGTGTGTGTGCTCTATCAATACTTTTTCTTTTTTCTTGTGTTTTGTTGTGTTTTGTTTCTCTATAGCCTTGACTGTCTTGAACTCTCTTTGTAGACCAGGCTGGTCTCGAACTCTAAGCTATGCGCCTGTCTCTGCCTCCCTGAGTGCTAGGATAAAAGGTGTGCACCACTATGCCTGGCTTGTCACTATTTCTTGACACAACTGACTTACTTCAATGTAATGGCTCTTCCTCCATTCAGCAGCTGTGTTCACTACCAAACCAGGCAGCCACGTGTAACTTCATTGGCCTCATCACTGGTGACATCTCCTTGTTCTTTCCACACTTGTTTGCTAACTACTAAGTATGTGACGAATGTCAGCTCCATCGCTGTGGAGAGATCACGTGGGTTCCTGTCCACATCTGTACTTCATCTGTTTTACCACAACATTCATCCATAAGTAGTTCCTTAACCTTTGACCCTTGCCTTTCTCTTAAAATGAGGATTAGAAATACAATACACTGTCTTAAGTAGTTGCCCATTTGGTATAGATCAATACTTACCTAAAATACAGCCATCTTAATGTTGTGAGCGAGATCTTTCGGATTCCATCTCAAACAGTGTGTGGACTAAGAAGCTCTAGACAACCAATGCCAGGGATGAAGGGGTCTGCAGACGAGGAGGCTGCACCCTAGAACAAGTCTGAGCTAGGGTGTGCTCTGTTTCTGTTCCCAAAGCACACAGGGTGTAATGTGGAAGTTTATTTCAATATTTGTTTCTGCCAGAGAATAGGAGGTTTTCCAAGAGCATCAGGGAGTTAGATGTGACATTGCAGAAATCATAATGTAAATTAGGGGGTAAACATTCATTTGCTTTTTAAATATTTGATTTTCTTCCACCTTTTCAGAGCTACTTGATGCTCCTGTCAACTGATGTGAATGCTAGAGGCCCTGAACTTTAGCTTTCAGCTTTTCGCTCACTCATGGGGTGACCACGGCAAATCCTTTCACCCGCTTGTCCTTTAATTAAGCTCTTAAAGGGCAAATGCGCTAATAACTATGAACTGCCTTTTAGTTAGCTTTTAAGTGCTTAAAATAACAAAGGTGATGATATTATATTTTAGCTATGTAGCAGTTATTTAATGCTTCAAAGGATTTTTATTATTTTAGACTTTTATTATTATACAGCCCTTTATTTATAATAATAAATTAATAATTAATAATTAATTAAACTTTTTAGATTAATTTATGATTATTTGTTTTTAATAATTATTTTATCAATTAATGGATTAAACATTTAGAATGAAACAATTTTTTTCTTATTTAGTTACGGCTTTACATTTCTTAGCTTTACCTATAGTTCACTCCCTAGCAATCAATTCCTAATTCCTTTACACATCACAAATTTGAAGAGGAAAAAGTTGAGTCATTCTTTAGGATCATAGAGCTGAGGCAAGGTGGCAGGTCACAATGAGACTGAGCTCTGTTTGACTGGATTCTGGAGCTTGAATGCATAAGCCACGGACTCCCATATTTTCTGTAGTTTCCATTCTATTTAGAGAAAAGGGGCAAGGAAAATGAACATTCTGTGTTTTTTGGAAAGGCTCACAAGTTCTTTGTACAGACACCTTGCATGAGCTGCAGTATACGATGACAATGATAATTATGGGTAGTGTGTCTGCACCCAGAAGTGGGCACAGTTGCCAGACGCCCCCTGAAAGTGGTCAAGATTCGATTTTAATTATACTAGGTCCGAAGGGGAGCAGATCCCAAGCCAATGATAATCTCAATTATCTCTGGATCACGTGGACGGTTCTAAGGTTTTATCTGTGGCTGAAGCTCTTGATTAGATTAGAAGAGGAACTCTCAGAAGCTCACGTTTCAGCGAATTCAAGAATTCCTCCTGAAGCAAGCACAGGGGAGGTTTGTGAGTTCCTCTCACGGGTGACTCTACACTGGTTCCTGGTCAACTTCTCATCCATGTTCAGTTTTTCCACGTTCAGAACGTGAGTTCTCGTTTAATTTATGTTGCTGCTTCACTTGAGGGTCCATGGAATACTATTCCTTATTCTTGAGTTCCTGGCTTGACTTTGATCAGCGTCAACAGAGTGGGTACTGCCTCCTACGAGCCATGTAAGGTAGATATTTTTATTCCATGTTGTAAATGAGCAGGTTTAACTTTAGAGAGTTTAAATCAGTTGCCCCAAACCATTTAGCTAGTAAGTGGTCCAGCCAGGAATTAAGTGCAAGCTTCTCCGACACTAAGAATCGTGTTTCTTATGACTCACACTGAGAGATTTCAGAGCAGTTGGTTGACGCTTGAAAGTCATGAACAAGAGCCATCCACCCACAAACAGCTCTACCACTCAGCAGCTAGCACATTTTACATTTCATATTTGAGGTGTATGCCTTCTGATGGATTTCTTGACTGCTTCCTCCACAAATTATTTCCCTTAATAAATAGTCTTTTTCTTTTACAGATATTCACATGGAAGCTTAAAGCATACAAAATTAAATGCAGTCTTAGTTTTCAGCCTCATAAATAATAGACAATCCAGTGGATGGGAGGTGCTGGCTCTGTGGCCTCAAATGTCCAGGCTATAATTGGTGAGATTCTTTCAGAATCTTTTGATTTTGGTCACAAGATGGGTGCTGCAGATCTAGGCTCCACCTGAAGGAGAGAAGGAAGATGTCTATATTCATCATAGCCTTTTTTTTTTTTTTTAACCCAAGGCATTCTTGTGTGCCATCGGGTAACCTTGTGTTTAAGGTAGGAGACCAGAATTGCACCATTTGGAATGTAGGAGAGAGAAAATGCAGTGTTACTGCAAAGAAGTCTAGGGAAGTAATTTTGTCTGTAGTGGGAAGGGAAAGGAAAAACAAGGAATATGAGAGGGCGTTTGGCTGACCCCTGCCCATAACTGAAGACGGGTGTTCTTTTATCTTTCCCAGCTGTGGGAAAGGAATGGACAAACTCTGGCATGGCTCCTGTTTCAGACCAGAATTCAGAAAGGAAGATGAGCAGACACCCAACTATCACTGTGTAAAGGGGTATCATTGGATACTTGTTTAAAGCTTAACAAGGAAAGATTATTATTGTTATCATCATCATCATTATTATTTTAGTTCAATCTGCTAGACATAGTTATAAAATTTAATCTTTCAAGATTTTTCTTGGTAAGGATACTTTAGCTATAACTAGGATTTCTGTATTTTTACTCATGATATCAGCCATTACTTTCTAGACTTGAGCACATAGACTTTGGCAGGAAGTGTTTGAATGTCTAATGACCTTGTTCATCCTCATCCTGTTGTAAATTATTTTCCTTGATTTTTATTAATAATTAATTTTGTTCACATGCTCTCCAAAGTAAAAGTACTTAATTTTGCTTGGTTATCTGTCACTCTTTTCTTCTCAGTCCTCAGACCCTCAGTTTATCTCCCTACATGGCTCTTAGCATTAATTTTAGTCTCTTATCAGAGGTATTTTATTCATATGAAATGCAAATATGTGTTTCCTGTTTAACACATCTGCACAAATACTAGCAGATACATTGTTTTTTAAACACCTCTAGGACTTAATATATCATTCTATTTAATAGTTTAGAGCGATTAAAAAATTCTTTTAGTCCCAGGCTTATTCTGTTTGGGGGACATCCGTAATTTCTTTCACCCATTTCTGTTTTAAATCATTCAGATTATCTCAGACACTTGCGTATATAAAAGCAGTGCTGCAACACATGACCATGTGTTTACTGTTGAGCAAGCATGCAAATACATTGATGTAAGGAGATGGAAACGCATGGCCAATGAGCATCCAGTCTGATGAACCGCCCCCCCCCCCTCAGGAGCTGGCAGGATTCACAGTTACACTGTTGCAATACGTGCAAATACTGTCACGTGCAAGTTCTTTGTTCCCCTCTTCAGAAGTACAGCAGGTTACAAAACTTCTACAACTTACTTTTTCTTCTGGCACTGCAGGTCAGACCTGGGGTCTTGTGTATGCTATGCCAGTGCTCTTCCCCAGGAGCTGTATTCCTAGGCGTCATTATTTTTATTACTTGACACAGGGTCTCCCTAAGTTACTCAGGCTACCCTTGACTAAAGTGTGTGCCTCCTTAGTTAGCTATAATTACAGACAGGGCTGTGTTACTAGGCCTGGCTACTTTTTTTGGCTCTAAGTTTAAAAACAAGCAAACAAACATGAAAGAAAGAAAGAAAAGTTATTTGACTTTCCTTTTATGATTAAAGCTAGGCATATTTAGTTTAAATGAGTTGAAGAATAATTTCTATTTTATTTCCATTTCTGGTCTTTGGGTCTCTTGCTGAATTTTTGTTGGGTTTCTGATTTCTGTAGGAACTTCTGTATTCAGCAAGTCTTTTGTGATAGTTTCATGGTGTGCAACCTAGATGTGTTACTGTTCATTTGTTTGTGTTAAGGCTTAGGCCCACAGCACAGTCAGAAAGACTTCATTTCTCTGAGCTTATGGAAGAATTCCGACCTTTTTCTTACCTGTATTCTTGGGTTCATTTTCACAACCAAATCTTTCATAGGCAAGTGCTTCTCTGGGGGAGATCAGGTCTCAGTCTTGGACCCAAGTTTATTTTTGATGACTATTGTCTTCTTGTCTGCGAGTTGTTTTCCCTGTTGATGGCCCGCCTTCCTGCCTCTGTGAACCTCTCGTGTAGCAGGTGCATTTTGCACTTTCTGTCAGGGCCACGTGGTATTAATTATCATTGTACTTATTGGGTGTGGCTACTTCTTCTCTCTTGCTTGTTACTCTTACGTTTCATGATTCCTCTCCAACCCCAAGACAGAGTATCTCTGCATGTGTAGCCCTGGCTGTCCAGGAATTCACTCCGTAGACCAGGTTGACCTTGAGTTCAAAGATCCGACCGACTGCCTCTGCCTCCGGAGTGCTGGAATTAATGGCACGCACAACCACACCTGTCCATGTTGCTTGATTTCATAGCGAACCTATGACAGAAGTATTCTGTGGGTATTTTGAGGTTTTAGTTTTTTCATCAGTGGTATCCTTGACATGGTCCAGTAAAGGTTCCCATGATGTATAAGATGTTGTCCCTGAGCCCAGGATCTTCCAGGGTGGTTGAGGGGAATGCATTAAAGAGAAGCAGGTAGGGCCTTCATAGCTGACGAGCCTCTGCGCTGCACAGCAGGCCACTTGCCTGTGTAGCTGGGCCTCTCTGCTGTACACTAGCCCCTCCTCCACCGAGTTCACATGCTGCCCATTAACTGTAGATAATGACATGGACGTACAAGCGTGACTATCCAAGCAAACATAAGACAGTTATCCCAGAAAACTGAAGCTTGTTGTGGGATAGACTCTGACGTCATAGTCTGTGAAGGGCAATATCTACAGACACAGAATTAAAGTAAGTGACAGCCCCTCCCCCCCAAATATTTCTTCTCTTAATAATATCAGAATAAAAAAGAAACAAAGATCTGATTTGTTCTCAGTCGTTCTGGTGAACTCCCCTACCTGTGCGCTGAAAACAGATCATACCTCTTACAAAGATATGTGAAATGCAAATAGAGTGTTTCTGCACTTAGATTTTGATGTTGACTTTGAGGGACTGTAATGTTTTAGAATGCTTTTTGTGTTCTCTAGAGATGATTGAGTACATTACCACTTCTCTGAACCTGCTAAATACCATTTTACAGTTTGTAATCGACAGCCCCCACATCCTTGGCTTTCAGAATACCACACCATTCTTTTCTCCTCCCTTCAGTGACTGCTGCATTTCAGATCTTCTTATGGCCCCTACCATCGAGGTCCTCCAAACTTGGCCTTGAGAACTGCCATGTCCTGCTTTTTTTTTATTTTTATTCTCTTCTATTCTTTATTTGCTCTAATAAGCCACTTAAATGCAGATGCCTCCCAAATGTATTTCAATATTCCGGGCTTCTCAGTGTGACTTGCATATCTTAAGTTACTCTTGGCATCTATATTCAGATCTTAGTGTCCAGAATAGGGCTTTTCATTTCTCACCTTTGCACTCTGTATAGTGTAGGAAATATTCTCAGAAAGTGGCTTCACCACCCATCCTGATATTACTCAGGGTAGAAATTCAGTAGCCATCTGTGAGTCCCTCTCTTTGTTTTATCATACTCATATTCAGTACATCAGCAAATTCTAGCAATACTGCAATCAATGCGCATCAAAACCACTTTTGCATTTCCATGGCAACTCCTGGTCCAGGTTACAAGGGTACTCTAACCACTCAAGTCAAGTGGTGTTGTGCAACTTGCATCCTTTTACATTTGCCTCTCACTACAAGTCCCCGTGGCAGAGGGATAAGCCTTGCAGGCTGCAGGTCATATCCTGTCACTGCTTTGCCTAGTGGTTTCAATGGGTTCCCATGTACTTGGAAGGAAATCCAGTCTCTGCCATTTCCCATAAGGGCTGCCTGATGTGCTGCTGTTTGTACCTTTAAACCCAACACCCTTCACTCTGTCCCTGGCCATTTAACTCAGCCACTCCAGTGTTCTTTTCTTCTTTGAGCATACCGAGCTGTTCTGAAGCCACTGCCTTCAGCTATGCTTTTCACCGTGCTTGGGATGCCCTTTACATGATGGGCTGTTTTTCTTATCAGGATCTGCATCAAATGGTGCTCCCCAGAGTCTTCCCTGATGACCATATCTGCAGCCATGTCAGATTTATCCTTCCCCATTTTATCTTCTGTTTTATCTTCTGTTTTTTTCTCCCATTGCAACATCTAAAGGCCTAATTACTTTATTAAATTGCTTCAAGTCATCTTGACGTTTTCTTTCCTGATCAAAGTTAATTTCAGTGGGCAGACTCTCTGTCTACTGTGAATTCTACAACATGGCCAGGAAGGAGCCCAGCCCTGGCACCTAGTATTTAGAATTCCACATGGATGATTGTATGAATGAAAAAAAAAAACAAAAAACCAATGTTATTTTCGTTCTGGGGAGAAGAAAGTACTTCTTCCTGACAACACTTCAATGCATACTATCAAGCTCAAAATAAGTTATCTGAGAATAAAAAAATGAACTGTGAGTAGAATAGATAATAAAAAGTTATGAAATAGAAACTTCCCTAGAGAAGTTACAGAAGAAGAAAATTATCTAGATTTCCTGTGTAATTTCAAAATCTCACAAGGGCAATGACTTATCAGTCAGTACATTTGGTGTAAGTTTGCAGAATGTTTTGAGTTACACTTTGGTGTTCTCATCTTCCGTGAGTGTGTTTAAAGAACACTGGGACCTTTGCAAGAGTCAGGATGGTCATCTTTGAGGTAAAAGTGTCAAAGCAGCTGCTGCAACAAACATCTGTTGGCATCTGATAGGTAGAAGTGGTCCCTGTGTCAACCCTCAGAGAGAGGCAGGGGTGCAAGTGTAATTGTCCTCTGTGAAAACACCAAAAGGAGGTACAGCAGCACCCGTAATGCAACAAGGGAGGTTTAGATTTGGAGGTGATGTGAAATCTAGTCTTGAGTAAGGAAGAGTCTGCTAGACGAAGGCTTCCTAGGCTACAAGACAGAATGTAGAAGACACAGAAGGAGGCACAGGGTGCAGGCTCTGTGATTTGCAACCACGGGAACTATGAGGAAAAGCCATAAGCGATGGAGTAGGAGCTAGGCAAGACCGTACGGCACAATGCCTTGTCTGCTTTCCCATCAGGCAATGGAGGGATTTTGAACAATATTGTTCTTGATAGTAATAGGATTATGTAATTTACATTTCCATGTGACTATTAGATGATGAGGGTTATTTCCAAGAGGAGGGGTCCAGGGAGGGTCAGTCAAAGGATGAGCAGTGACCCCCAAAGTCTGGAAGGAGACTGAAGTCCCTGAGAGTAACAGAGATGACAAGAACAAAACAATGCAGAAGCCAGGGGAAAAGGGTTTTGTTTTGTTTTTGTTTTGTTTTGTTTTGGTTTGGTTTTGGTTTGGTTTTTGTTTGTTTGTTTGTTTGTTTTTTTCCTGAAGAAGGGAATGACAAAGAAAATAAAAGTTAATGCCAGAAGACTGCTTTCCACAGTGCAGATATGTTAGTGATCACCAGCACGGCACAGGGCCCAATGGCAGGGAAATCCCCCTGGAATTGAAGAAGTCCCAGAAACCCACCTTCTTCCAGTGCAGACAGCTGGCCTTGCTTTTCCTTTGTCTTTTGTATTGGTTTTGGTAAGTGGTCATGATGTGGACTTATTTCCATATTTCCCTAAGTGGGACGGCACACAGGTGCTAGGGAAAGGAGGGTTTGGTATGACATTGCTTTAGACACAGGAAGAATGGCATAGAAGCTAGGAGAAAGGGTACAGTGGGCTTGGGAGTGAGAGTGTGTGTGGCCGTTTAAAGTCCCTTTGGAGTTGTGCGACCCTCAGCCCCTTCAGAGATAGGTTTCGGTTTTAAAGTCTACCCTGTCAGTTGGAAGCAAGTTGTAAAGAAAGTAGACCCTTTAAATATTGACATCATTTTGATAAAAATGTCTGATGACTTTCTATCTCTATTAATCAAGTATCACACAGAAGAGGCTATTTTGTCCTGAAATTACTTTTTTTTTTTTTTTTTTTTTTGCAAAGTATCAGTAAAGCAGGGGTCCTGGGAGAGAGAAGTAACACAAGCGGAGTAACTAACAAGAACCGAGATCCGCCCTGTCTCCGTGGGTGGGACGTTCCTTCCTCTAGAAGAGGCATATAAGAGACCCTTTCCCACCCACTCTGCGGCTCGCTCACCTGAGAAGGCAAATGTGTTCTTTCTGGTTGTTTAGACTTAGTCAGGCTGGATACTTAGCAGAAGGAGGAAAAGACGTCTTCCTTGGTAGAAAGCACTGTAGGCATCAGGGCAGATGGATCTTCCTAGTACACGGGCCTATAGCATGAGAGCAGGATTTGCACTCATGGATTCCTGAACTCAAAGGCCAGGAGCCCCCACAAATCGTCACGGCAGCAAGAAAGGCAAACACATATTTCTAAGTGCTTTTGGTTGTTCATGGACAGCCAGGGTCTGGGATATAAACAGCCAGTTCTTAATTGTGGAATGAAAGATGACGAAATAAATAAATAAATAAAAATAACAAAAGGTAGTCTTTTTTGAGGAAGAATTTAATGAGATATAAGAACAATAATACGGAAACTAGAATAAATGTTTCGGCCATATTTATCTGTAGCTTCTTGTGATTTTCCTGAGCCCTAGAATAAGATTTCTCATAAGGGCGCTCATGTGTCGCTGCATTCTAGGGCTGAGCTGACTGCAGAGGCACTGTAAGTAGAGCCATGCCTGAGCGGAAACACCGTCCCTTCAACAGGAGAGCAGGCTGTTACAAAGCAAGTCTGCTGTGTGATTATCCAGTAACGTGGACTCCCAAACAGTTGAGCTCTTCTAAAGCTAGCTGTTCATTTTAGTTTTTACAGAAGGGAGTTCCCCCATTGATACCGTTGCCTTCTTCTATAAATAGTATACCTGGCTAGAATTTATAAGCTGTAAGCTTTAGCTTGCCCAGTTGCTAAGCATCACCCGTTATGTCTTTTTTTTAAGTTGTGCGCTAACACTTGTGGAGCATCCATGCCATACTGAAGCCGCTTTTCTACTTTTTTTTCAGTTATTCATGGTGGACAATGGAGCAGATGACTGGAGAATAGCCATGACTTATGAGCGTATTTTCTTCATCTGCTTGGAAATACTGGTGTGTGCTATTCATCCCATACCTGGGAATTACACGTTCACATGGACAGCCCGGCTTGCCTTCTCCTATGCCCCCTCCACAACCACCGCTGATGTGGATATTATTTTATCTATACCAATGTTCTTAAGACTCTATCTGATTGCCAGAGTCATGCTTTTACATAGCAAACTTTTCACCGATGCCTCTTCTAGAAGCATTGGGGCACTTAATAAGATAAACTTCAATACGCGTTTTGTTATGAAGACTTTAATGACTATCTGCCCAGGAACTGTGCTCTTGGTTTTTAGTATCTCATTATGGATAATTGCCGCATGGACTGTCCGGGCTTGTGAAAGGTAAGTTTGTTTCTTTTCCTGAGAAAATAATTTGCCATAGACTATCTACAGAAGTGAGAGGAAGATCATGATGTGCCCAAGTTTTGAAAATTTTACTGTTGTTCAAGTAGCAGTAACAGCCAGGCGTGGTGGCGTGTGACTTTAATCCCAGCACATAGGAGGGAGAGGCAGGTGGATCACTGTGAGTTCGAGGCCAGCCTGGTCTACAAAGTGAGTCCAGGACAGCCAAGGCTACACAGAGAAACCCTGTCTCAAAAAACTAAAAACAAAAAACAAACAAATAACAGTAACAAAGCTTTCCCAGACTTTTCCTGCATAGAGCTAATGTGTTAATGATTGTATGTTCTACTGTGACTTAGTCAGTTTTCCGTAGATGGTTGTCTTTGAAATCTATCAAAATTCAGAGACCAGGATTTTTTGTGGTGACTCTGTGTTGGAAATGTAACATTGCTGAGAAACTTCTGGTTTGACTATTGTTGATATGGACAGTCTTGGAAAAGTGTTAAATCCACATGTTTGACTCCAGGGGACCTGTTGTTGTGTTTTGTTAACTGTAGCTCCAATTTGTTATTACTATGTGCATGATTAACTGTTAACCTGATGGACACGTGAGTTGATGTCTATTGAACATCCAAGAATGAATAGAAAGAGACAATTGTGTGTTTCTTTTTTAAAAGTTCTAGTGTTTAGGCATGCGTGTTTGCTCTCAGCATTGAGAACCTCCTCACAGAGTCTGAGTTCATCAGTTATATCATCAACAAGGTTCACTTTGCAAATAAAATACATTTATGAATAGCCTACAGAAAGAGCTATTTAGCAATGAATGTTGACTATGGTTATATGACTCTGGTGGAAAAACTCAAGGTGAAATAAGCACATGAGAGATAGGGCTGGGTTTTAGTGTTCTTTCTCTTGCACGAAAACAAAATTTCACAAAGTCACCGTCCATGTTGTGACTGGGCAAGCCTCATTTTAGAACTCTTCCGTCCTTTTCATATTTTCTCTTTTATTTTTTCTGGAATGAATAATATTTCCTTTACTTGATATTTTGGTTTGCTTAGGGTCCCCCTCCCCACTTTGACTCAGTTTTATGTATCCTTACGTCTCTAAACCATCCCCATTCTATAAGCCTCCCTCTTTCTCTTTAGACATTTAAGCATTCCTACATTTTCCCCTTGAAACAGTGGCTTTCCAGACCTTTCTCTCCTGCTGCAGTCATGTTG
The DNA here is from genome assembly GCA_907169655.1 of Acomys percivali. Taxonomy (NCBI): domain Eukaryota; kingdom Metazoa; phylum Chordata; class Mammalia; order Rodentia; family Muridae; genus Acomys; species Acomys percivali. The sequence continues at coordinate 40,406,237 of OU015744.1, read as the reverse complement.
GGGAAGATGCTTTGCCATGCATGTGTGCATGTGTGTGTTCATGGCACAAGTGTGTGTGTGTGTGCATGCGTGTGTGTGTGTTGCCTCTTTCTCTATTCCTTTACTTATTTTCTGTGGCTGTCCCCATTTTGTGATAATTTCTAAGAAAATTCAGTGTGTGTAAGAGTGATCTTCACAACGTGCTGTCTGTATGATGGTGTTAATAGTTGGGTGGATATAAAAATTCCAGATTGGAAAGTCATTTTTCAGAATAGTGAAGAATTTCATTTCCCTGTGTGTTCAGAGTACCACAGTCTTATTCCATTTTTATTTTAACCTGTTTTTTGTTTGTTTTGTTTTCCTTTCTGAAAGCCTCAAGGATTGGCATTCTAAAATTGTTCAAGGGTATGAGTCTGTTTGAGTCTATGGTACTGGAAACTTTCTTGGCCAGTTCATTATTGTAATTCTTGTTCTTTGGTTATTAGAATGGAAATTGATTTCTTAATGCCCCTGGATTTTGTTGTGTGGAATGGTCTTCATATATTAGTTTTTAAAAATTAAAAAAAAATTCATCTATGCTTTGCTTTATATCTTACAAGACAACTTCAGTTTAATGTTTAACTTTTTTGTTAGGTATTAGTGATATACCTCAGTGGTAGAGCCTTTGCCTAGCATAGCTGGGCTCTATATTCAATCTTCATGACAATGAAAACAAACAAACAAACAAATTATCATAAATATGTATTTGGAACTAAGTTGGCCATGCCATCTATTAAATTCCAGTGTCTAACTTTTGCCCTACATGTTCATTTGGGTTTGATAGCTTCCTGCTTCTTTTCTGTTGTTATATACTTTTTTATTTATCTGTCAATGCTAGGGGTGCTTTTAAATACTTTTCTCTTCGCATTTTGTTCATAACCCCTAAGACACATTATCTCTTCTTTTTGCTTGAAATTTTAGAAGCTTTCCTTATGGTTGGGTGTCCTTGGCTGCATGACTATACTGAGGTGCATGTGGGAAACAATCCATTGAAAGCTTTGGGTTTCTCTCTAGGACTGGGCAACTGTTGCCCACTGGGGGAGATGTGGTTGGAGAAAAGGAACAGCATATTTTATATTTCCTCTGGAAATCTGACCATCCCATGAACAATCATTGCTATTCCCTCATCATTAAGGCCAAAGAATGGATGACAGCTATTGTGTGGGAATTTCTGTAAATGCAGGGGAAAAAAGATGTTCCTTCCTGCAGTGGGCTGGTGTGGACCATGCTGGGGTCATGGGCAGGTCCCCTGGATCCTGAGGGCTTCCTGTTTTAACAAGTTTCTACAATTCTGCTTTTTTAAGTTGGTCAAAGATCAGCTTTGTGTTGCCACTCCTTCATTTTCCCTTTATACTTTTTTTTTCTAATTTGCTTAAAGTTCACCTAAGGTCATTCTTAGAGGGTTAGGAGAAGGAGCCACATGGAACATGCATGCTGGGTGAGTTCTTTTGCTTTTCTGCAAATGTTCCAGTGGCTAGACTTTAATGTCCTGTGGCTAAATCTATCTGGTACTTTTCCACCTAAGTATAGCATTTGAGGGGTTAAAGTGTTCCATTTGTTTTTGGTTGATTTTTGTTGTACTGGGGGTTGAACCCAGCACTTAACAGACAAATATTCTACTACAAAGCTATGTTCTTAGTTTCCCAAATGTTCTTTTTAAATAGAAGTACACTTCTTATGGTAATGCTTGTCACATAGGAATCATGGTATTTCCAAGCTTGTGATGTTTTCTAGAGTAGATGTATCTGCCAAATTGAAGAATGAAGCTTAAAAACTCAGTTGACGTACCTATTCTGATTGTAAGGATTACGTCAGCATTTCTGCCTAGCAGTATGAGTGTGGTGGGTAAAAGCATCCTTAGTAACACTTGCAGGGGTTTGCGTGGTCTCTAATGTGACTGTTTCTAAAGACTAATTTAAATCGCCTGAAAATTGTTCACCTGCCATGCATTTTCTTTTTTTAAAGTGGTTCATATCACCATTTTACCCTAAATATAGAAATTCGGAGGCAAACTGTGCCAGCTTACAGCAGTCCAAAGGATATGTGTTTTTGTCGTGCTGGGATTGTAAAATGCCAGCCATTCCTGTCTTCATCAACAGACAGCGAAAAGAGGAAGTGTTCATTACTTGGGGAAAATGAGTCTGCAACCAGTATTAACAAAAATGAATTAACAGATCTATGGTTTTGTGGGAAAGGGACAGGTGATCGAGATTGCAACCACAAGACTGAGTCACAGTTTGCAATTTAGAGGGTGGGTGACCTCAGGCCACATTACTTCTTCTTGCTCATGTTTCTTCATTTGTAAGCCAAATGGTTTCATTAGCTGTTGTCCAGCTTAGCATTTTATAATTACACAACTGTGAAAAGAAATAAAATCATTACCCAGCATTTTAGTAGATTTTTGTACATTTTTTTTCCAGCAAATTTCCAATTCTGCTTTGAAAAAAAATCTAGATTCTGACTTTAAGATGTTAAAGATATGAATCTGTTGGCACTGGGCTCCACAGCACTGCACTTTGATAGGTTGTGGTTTTCTGTAATGGTCTGTCTGTTGGAAAGAGAAGTTTCCTTGATCTGTGAGGACTAGGTTTATCTGTGGGTGTGTGGACAAGTATTCAGAATGTAGTTAAGGATTATTCTGGCTTAGTGCAGTAGCAGTTGTAGGTTCTTCTCCAAGATTGTGTCTCCTATGAATGTCAGAAGCTACACCCATAAAGTCTCACCAGCATGGCTCTCTAAACTTGAGTTGAACAAGGACAACAGCAATAGACATTCTAATGTGCACAGAGAAAAGACCAGAAGCCTCAGCACTACACAAAGGTCTACAGGCAGCTAAGGAACACCAAGAGCAGGAGAAATAGTCTTCTCCAAGGAACAGCAAGCACCCCAGTTGGTTATCCAGTACCACTGGTCATCCCTGAAAACATACAGTCAGGTACTATTACACAGACTGAGGAGATTGTATTTAAGCACATTTATGTGTGTACATATTCATATATGCATGTAACAACAGTCAGTGAAAAGGGAGGCCGTGGATTTGAAAGGGAGCAAGGAGGGACATATGAGCAAGTGTGGAAGGAAGAAAGGTTAAGTTACATAATTATATTATAATATCAAAAAACTTAAGCCAGGTGGTGGTGGCACATGCCTTTAATCCCAGCATTCGGGAGGCAGAGGCAGGTGGATCACTGGGAATTTGAGACCAGCCTGGTCTACAAAGTGAGTCCAGGACAGTCAAGATTACACAAAGAAAAACCCTATCTCGAAAAGCCAAAACAAACAAATAAATGGAAAAATAAAAATTTAAATATGCAAGTATATGTTAGTCCGCAAAGTTTCTATTTTAGATGGTTTTTTTCCACAAGCCTGCTTTTCTTTCTCCTTGATGTTGGGTTGTCTCTGCCTTTCTTCCTCTTGCTCCCTCTGTTCTTTCCTTCACTCTTTTCTTCATTCCCTCATTTCTCCCCTCCTCCCTGCCTTCTCTCCTTCCCGTCCATTTTTCTTTTTTTTTTAATTATCATATACTGTTTCATATCAGCATAACTCTCTTATTTGTTTGATCTGAGTGAACTACACAGTTTTATTGTTGGCCCATCTAAGTGCCCTCTATATGGTAAAAGGAGGAATTCATATCTTATAGAAACTCTCTTCTTAGTTAACTATAAGAATTTCAGGGACATTTGGAGCCTGGAGATAGGACTGAGCTTTGAAGTATACTGTACCTGAGTGTGGTTCCCAGCACCCTTGCCAAGTGACTCACAGCCATCTGTAACTCAAGCTCAGAAGCATCTCTTGCCTTCTTCTGGCCCTGCAGGTACCTGCACTTATCCATACACAGACAAACACATATGTGCACAATTAAAAACAAAGCAAATCTTTAAAAACATTGTTCTAAGATTGTTTTAAGTTTGAGGGAGTTAGGTGGCTTTCTGGAGAAGAGAGTGTTGCAAACTTATCTCTGTCCTTCTACTAAACTGAGAGCTTCTAGCAGTTTCTTTAAAGTGTTCTCTATTGATGGAGAAGGTGTCCCATAGGGGAATCCCTTTTTCATCCATGGCATATCATATGCACAACATTTATTTGCTTGTGAATATAAGCATATATGTATATACTTTACTATCTACTCTAAAAATGTGTGTATTATATATAGTATGTATATATCAATGGTTTTCAACCTTCCTAATGCTAAGAACCTTTATTATAGTTCCTCATTTTGTGGTTACCCCCAAATATAAAATTATTTCCATTGCTACTTCTTAACTGTAATTATGTTGTTATGAATCATAATTATCCACAATACAGGATCTCTTGTGAAAGGGTCATTCAACTCCCAAAGCATTGAAAACTGCTGGGATTTATATCTATATATCTATATCTATATGTATATCATGATTTTATTATTATAAAATTATATTTCTACATCTTATACATGTATGTACAGATATATGCAAATAGTTACTGACTATTGTTTATTTGAGTGAACAATAGGTAGAAGCAGAGAAGGCAGGACTCCAGTATTATTTCAGTCATCTTCATTGGTTAGTAAACATCTACCTTGGGCTAAAAGAGAAAAAATGCACTTTGGTTCTGGTGTAGCCCAGTGTCTAAGTGAGCATCTGTTCCAAAGCAAGCCAAGAAGTATGACATTATACTGGTAAATGGTCTGACGTTCTGAATGGCTCAGACCATACCAAGGCATCTCATCAGGATATGACTAGGAGAAACTTCTTGGGTACTTGTAACACAGAAGAAACTGAACTACCCAAGGTTAACTCCCTGGACTTTGGGAAGTACCCAGTCTTTATTTGCACCTCCTCAGACTTCTCTAGTTTTTTAGAGATAGCCTACTCCATGGTCAAGTTAACATAGTAGCTCTGGCAATCCTGTGTACGGGGGCTAGTGCTGTGTCTTGCTAGGAAACTCATCCTGTCATCTTGTTTTTATTGTTGTTATTATCATTATCAGCACCAGGGCTTGCAGAATGACTACCATGTGATGTGCACCAGGAATTCCAACGGGAAAAGGATACTTGTTTGGCTGCATCTTCTGGGGGCACATTCATGGTGTATGTTAATACTGAAGCGTAAGAGACCAAGAAGGATTGCAGCCTTCTGCAGTTTAAGAGTTAATAAGATGAAATATGTATGTGTATTCAGTATATTCTTCCCTCTTCTTTTGACCAAAGTTTAGTCATTTGGAAGAGAGGGCTAAGCTGAAGGTGGAGAAAAGGGGGAAGACTGGTGCTAGAGACTCCGGTGCTAGTGTTTCCAGGCAGATGTCACACCGTGCTTCCGTAATGAATCGGAGGAGTCAGGAATGGTTCGGTCACAGGGAAATGGCCATGTAGTTAGGCTATCCAACAGCCAGACGACCTCGTGTTCAGATTTATCTCATTGTCTGATCTGTAATTGTGTTTAAATCAGTTAACTCATTTGCATTCTGGAAAACAAATTTGAATTGGTTTCATCTTGAAAGTGGGAGAAGTAAAGGAGTGACCAGTGACCTTGGGTGTGCTGATCTCCCATGGCTGCTTTGTAAATGGGGTAGTGAAGTTCCAGTACCAACACCCAACAGATAAAAGTTAACGTGTTATTTCTTTCTAATTATCGACTATAATCTGAGAACCAGAGACTCCCATTTCATTATGTTCATGATGTTAATAAGTTTGTTATAATATTACCCCAATGGAGTGTTTAATTTATATTCTTCTTTGTGAGCAACAATTTCACTGATATTCCTTTACAATGTACCTTCAAAAGTTTTCTTTTAAATCAATAAATGAATTCTAAAATGCATCCGAAATGTTATTCTTATATAGCATCTGGCGGAATATTACAGGTAAATCATACTCCATAATAAAATAACACACAGTATAAGTTTTACATAAGGATCTGTCTTCTGACATCACTGTATTGAATGGTTGTTGAAAGAATGCCCTATCAAAGAGAATGCCTTCTACTCCAGGGCCACACACCAGTAGGGTTTCCTGAAGGAAAAGAGCACTGTGCTTTGTAAGTAGATAGCCTTTCATCCTTTTAGCCTTACTCGTAGATGATATATGGGATCCTATTCTCTGTGGATTATGGGCTCTGAATCATGTCCATTTATACAGCAGAGCGAATCCTCTCCAATCAGCGTTGCACTGATACCCTTTCCTGGATGCATCAGTCTATACATTTAAGATCATTCGTTGCTTGGCCTTTGTAGAGCATGCTGTGAAATAATGCTATTGGTAGGTTGCATTGTGTGGCCTGAATTCTAGTCTTCATTTTGCTTTCTTCACAAAAGTTTGAACTTTCCCTTTTCATGTGATATATGCTAACTTTTGAGGGGAGGAAGGATTAATGGCATGTGGGTGTCTCACCTGTTGTATTATGGTTTTTATTGTTCATATCAGATTACATGTAGGAAAATGTAACGGAGTTATACATTTTACAATGGTGTCTCATTTTCCCAGTCTACTAGGCCAAGATTTTATCTTATTTTCAGAAGAGTCACCTAGAGGACTGCTTTGTTTTAAACCCTGGCCTTTAGGGATGCCAGTTTCTCTCTGATTTATGTAAATTTGAAACATAGCATTTATGATGGAATTTCTTTAATATTTGCAGAAGTGTCATTAGCTATGCATTGTGATAATAAACAGCATGCTGATGACTGGGTTTATTACAGAGTACTGAAAAATTAAATTATTTTTCATCTCTTCAACTTTCAGCTGTTGTGGAGTCAACACCAAGCATTCCATCAATGGATTTGTAATATGTGGTTGATGGTAATTTAATACTCTGTAAATATATTATTCCAGTGTCTGATTCATACAATACAGATACAGTGTTTTCATGCTCATAAATGAGTCACAGCTTTAAAATGGCCCTTTCAAGTTACAAAAGTCTGCACTTTAGAAGGCTTCTGCATACATCAGCGACTTGCAAAATGTTGATGCTAAGTGTCATATCCCCAAGTAAATTGGTCATTAAAGTCTTTTGAAAAGAAAAGCATGAGACCAAACTCCGTTTCTCTTCCTTCACTCCTATAATAGATCTATTTGGGGAGGAGGGGGGGTCTACCTCTGAGGGAATGGCCAAGAAAAATATTTGGAGCAGGTGGCTTTTATATACTTGCTTCAAGAATGAAGGCTGAAAAATGTCTTCTGTGGTTCTTAGAGCAGGAAAAATAGAAATTAAACAGTGTAGGCATCCAACCTCAGTGGACATGCTGATATCATAGGCAGTTCATAGCAGCCTTCCCACCCTCACATCTACACTCAAGGCCAGATCTTATGAAGTATGACCTCTGTCTACTTCCCAGCTTTGGGAAATTCCTGAAGTTATCCACGTAGAATGGATATGTACTGTGTATACGAAGGCTTGGCCAGCAAACTCATGCAGTTCAGTTTTGTTGGACCACTTTGGTTTTTTAAGAAAATCAATATCTTTCTTTGATTCCAGGCAGGATTAGAGGGAAACAGTATATGATGTTTGCCCATAAACTTTCTGCATTCTATTTCTGGTTTGTTTGTTTGTTTGTTTTCCAAGTGCTACACATGAAACCCAGGTCTTTGAACATGCCAAATGGTGTCTATACTGGTTACTGATGGATTTTATTCTCTCATTGTTAATGCTTCTTTACTCAAAAATTATATTAAAACGGAGGAAAATTTTAAGGCAAATTCTTTTCTGTGAAATAGAATTCATACATTTTTGGGTACGCACCAAGCTTAGACAATCTGCCTCATATTGTCACAGTCAACTTTTATAATCTTATTGCATGTTACAAACTTGCTCAGTGTTAGTAGGGAGAACATGAGGACTTAGATTTCTATCCCAGAGCTGCTGGTAAGCAATAAAATACCTACTGATTATCAGGACATCTGCTTGGCTTTGCTCCAATAAAGCAAATTAGGAACTGCTTCTCATCTAGTTTGCTGGCCTGGCAGGACAGCATCTAGCTCATGGGTGGCTTCTGAGATCCCCACAAGGACAACAACAGTCCTTGAACTTTCCCACCCTGCCAGTGGCAACCCTCCTTGGTCCCTGGATCAAAAATTCTCATGGATTAATAAATACTCTGAACCCTGCCAAATTCCCAGGGATGCTAGAAAAAGCCCAGTAACAAGATATGGAAATTTAGTGTGGAGCTAAAGTCAAAGACACTTAGATCTCCTGGCCATTGTTCAATCCTTAGTAAAAAGTATGAAATTAAAAAAAAAACTTAATTATCAAGAGTTTTAGTACAATGTTTAGCTAGAGTATATAAAAGTGAATACTATATGGTATCTATTATTAAAAATGGTTATAATGAAGCATAATTTTTATGTAATAAAATCTACCATGTTTGGGTGGTTTAGTAATGTGGGCTGATGCAGTCACTCCATAATATGGTCTATGGAGACAGATTTGCCTTTCTAAGACATTCAGATGACTAAGATCAGTTAACACAGTGGATAATACTCTACACATCCATCTCTCTCTCTCTCTCTCTCTCTCTCTCTCTCTCTCTCTCTCTCCCTCCCTCCCTCTCTCTCCCTCTCTCTCTCCCACTCCGTATCTGGTTTTAGTCTTCAAATGCAATTGTCACTTTGATCAAGTTTCTTTTAGGGGAGATGGTGTGAATCTTTTGACTATCTAGGTGGGTATTTCAGTTTTTTTCTTTTTCTGTTTTTACATATACATTTATAAATTATTACAATATATATAATAAACTACCTATAGCAAGAAGAACCAGAAAACAATCAGGGATTATATGAATGTTACATCCATAATGTTTTAGCTTTTTATATTTGGCAACCTCAAAGAAAACATCTTGTCTTGGTGTATCTAAAATTCTGAATGTAAATCCATATCTATCATATCTCATCTTTATCAACTTAAAACATCTATCTAGACTTAAAAACATCTTAACCCCCAAACAACTAAGGTTAATTGTTAAACTAAACCATCTGGTCTTCAACTCCATCAGAGACTTGAGAAGGAATAAAATTAATTATCTGAGTAGACAGGAAGTGCAGGTTAGGTTAGCAGCTTCCAAAATGAGAAAATGACAGAAACTCAATAACACCATGGGTCAGACATATGTTTAAGAACTATATCAGTATCAAAATTTTCCAATTTTTTTCTCACCGTGATTCTTTATCAACACAACATCGCTATTTTACACATTTGTGTTATTAAGTGTTAAGAGTAACCCAGAGATAACTTGAAATATACAGGTTGCATAGGTGATATACAAAAATTATGGCTTTTTATTTAACGGCCACAAGCTACAGTCCCCTCTTCGACAGCAGGAAGGATTGTATCATTTCTTGCATCTGGCTTCTTTTACTTGGCTTAAACATGATACTTACCTCAGTTATAGTGTGTCTTACGGTGTGTTCCTTTTTATCAGTGAACAATGTTCTATTATAAGAACATTTTCTCCAACTGTTTATTAGCTAATGCACATTTAGATGGCTTCCTGGTTTGGGTATTAGAAGTACAGTTCTGTGAATTTTTTTTTTTTAAAGTTCTTTAGTACTTTATTTAGTATCTCAGAGATAACAATTTAAGGTGGAAAGTACCTGTGTTACACAAACATTGGTAGCAGTAAGAGAGGTTTAGGTTGAAAGAATAAACTCTAAATATCTGATATAAGATTGGCTAAATTGGAGATGTTTTGTATTTATAGAGAATATATTATAAAAATTAAAAATATTGCTCTAGTAGAATGAAAATTTAAGTTTCTGTAATAAGTATTAAAGCTAACCTTCTGTGACTTTTGTACAAAATTCTCTGAGTCAACATGGACCAGTATTTGATAGGCATGTGGTAACTTATGATTGGTTAGGAAAAAGAAGGAAGATGCCATGTTAGAAAGGTTCCCTGTGGTAAGGAACAAGGAACATTCCTGTGGTCAGTAGTCAGTGCTATATGCAAAAACAAAAAAACAAACAAACAAACAAACAAAAAAACTTTTATGTGGGGCCCAGCGTTAAAGGCAGTTATCACCAAGAGTTCTGTCCTTGGGACCTACATAGTGAAAGGAGGGAACCAGCTGTCTCAAGTTGTCTTGTGCTCTCCACATATATATTATGATATGCACCTTGTACCTAGTAAATAAATGCCCTTTCTGATGCTCCTGTTAGGTTAGATAGGTCAGTTTTGAGGTGTTCTTTGAGGGTCAGCAGTCTCCTTCCTTCATCTTGGGCAGATAGAGGTAAAAAGTGGTACCAGCATCAAGCTCCTTGGTAAAAAGTGGTACCAGCATCAAGCTCCTTGGTGAAAAAAACAAAACAAACAACAACAGCAACAACAACAAAAAAAAAACAAAAACAAAATCTTACCTGGTAACCATCTTGATCCTCATGAAACTCTTTAACAAACTTATTCATGTACAGGTTTACATGCCTTCTACAGGCCAAGAGTCAGACTAACTAGTATAGCCTGGGGAGGATCTGCTGGCAAGTGCTTTTTGCACAGATGTGTACCAATCAGGTAGAAGGATGCCTCCTGGATGGAGGCACTTAATGCCTCAAAAATTACACCCTGTAGGGTCCTTATGAAGAGAATCACTAATGAGAATCTATGTCAAATGCGTATGTTAAAGTGGCTATCATCTTTTAGAGGAGGGAGCCTTTGCAAGTGATTAGTTTCTTGATTTAGCGAGTTAATGTGGGTTAATGAAGAGCTGTGTGTTAATTTAGAATATCTGAAGCAGTGGTGGAAATGGCAGTTGTTGAATATTTGAAGATTGCAGACACACTGGTCTTCAGAATCTGAAGCCTCCCTCTGTGCTGGACAGTAAAAGGCCTCGCAGAGATGTGGCGGGCATGGTGCAGCTCTGTTTGAAGCCCTGCCCTGTGTTCAGTATGAAGAATTTCTATTTAGTCTGCTGGAGCACACAGACTTCAGACAGAGTTCCTCTGTCTTTTATGTTGGCTGTTGCTTCAAGGGCTCTCAACTGAGTGCAGCCGGAGTCATTGCTGGAATTACAGAAGAAAGGCAGAAGGGACACTGTTCTAAGGAGGCTTTAGTGACAGAGCCCCAAAGCAGAAAGGAAGACCCAGATGGCTATGAATGGCCCTGGGTCAGATGTCTCTTTCCTTCCTTAAAGCTGCCTGTTGGAGGGTACTGCTGTTGTGTCCTCTGCCCTCACCCCCAGCCTTCTGTGCATGTAATTCCCTGAGCACATCCACAGTAACAGGCAACCTGACGTGGCTCTTGCTGTGAACACATGGGGAATTCTGCTCCTGGTGGCTACACAACTGAGGATCTCGGGCTGAGTGTGGGAGTGTGCCTATAACCTAGGTGCTCTGGAGCCTGAGATAGGAGTCAGACTAGGCTACTGATGGAATTCAAAGCCAGCCTGAGCTATATAGTATAAAGAGAGCTCTTCTCAAAAGAGCTCTACTTCCCCCAGAAAGAGTGCTTTAAATTCCCACCATAGCCTCAGCAGGAAAGAAGCCATTGTGAGGTTTAAGCTAGCAACTTCATCCAAGAGCATCTTTAAGTTACCACAGGTGTCTTTGAAAGATAATTTTTACATATAGTTCTCAATCTAGTTTTACTTTCTAAATGATTTTTATCAGGTCTGGTTTTGTCTAAATTTGTGTTTATTATGGATCTTTTTCTTTTGAAGGAAATATAGCAGAAACTGAAGGAATGAAAATTTTATTTTTAGTGTACTCAGCTAGGTAGTTGAGGGACAGACAAACTATATAGCCTGCGGGTCAGATCTCAACTACTACTTGCTTTTGAAAAGTACACAAGCCAAGAATAGTTTTTACATTCTTAAGTTGAAGGGGGCAGAAAAGACTGTGAAGCAGAGACTACAGGGAGTCTAGAAAAGCTGGAATATTTCTTTACCAGCCTATAATGGTGCAAATTCATTGACCCTGATCTACGGAGCCTCTTCTGTTTATATTTTGTTGCAAGCAGCGTGTGGTAATACACATCTTTGGGGGGGGGGGGATTAAGCAGTGGTTTTATACTTTGCTGCATCTTAAATCAGATAAGATCCCTCCCTCCACACACTGTCTCTAGAACCAAATATAAATGTTTGGTCAAACACTGACATCGGGACAAATGATGATACGTGCAAGCAGCATATATGGATGTTAATCAGTGTTCTAAGCCATTTAGGATAATCCTAAGAGATTAGTGCCCATTAGATGCCCTTAGGATAATCCTAAGAGGTTAATGCCCACTAGATGCCAGCTTCATTCATTTTTTGTAATTGTAGGCAAACCTGTATCCCCTGTCCACTCAAAGAAAATACAGCATGTTATGATATGAAAGAGTTGCTCCGGTTTCATGGGAATTAGAACCTCCTAGGTTGTAATTTCACTGACCTTGGCTTTCATTATAAATGCTAAGCTGTTAGAATTCCAAAGTCTGGACAATGTAGAGGACTGGGTCTTGGAAATGAAGCCCTCAGTCTTTGAAAATTGGTAAGGTGGCCTTTAACTAGGAAAGTAATCTCATCTTGCAAGATCACTCTAGTCTTACTGATATGTGGACTGAGTTATACATATGTCAAAAGCTGGCTCTATACCTGTTCTTGGGCAGTGATAAGGGGAATTTCTTCTTTTCTTTAATTTTTCGAGACAGGGTTTCTCTGTGTAGCCTTGGCTGGCCTTGACTCGCTCTGTAGACCAGGCTGGCCTCGAACTCACAGAGATCTGCCTGCCTCTGCCTCCCCGAGTGCTGGCATTGGTTACAGGTGTGTGCCACCGCACCTGGTGGGAATTATTTTCTTCTTATTGGGTAACGGGGTATTGCAATACACATCACCTCTGCCATATGGCTTCCAACTGCAAGCTTTTATCTGCCAAGTGAAGACCCTGCTTCTTAACAAAGCTGACTAGCAAGTGATTGCAGTGATCTCTATGTTTCCTTACACATACACACACACACACACACACACACACACACACACACACACACACACACAAATCTCTACAGGGTTGAGAATTTTATGTTGGATAACCTGAACATCAAATAGACTCAGCAAGTCTCTCTCCCCCTTTGTGTGTGCTTGTGTGTGTGTGAAAATAAAAAAGTCATCGATTTGAGAGGGAGCTGGGGGGATGGGGAAGGACTGAAGTAGGATACATAGGAGGGGCTGCAGTGAGGGATGGGAACAGGGGAAATTACATAATTAGATTTTAATTGTAAATAAAAAAGTTTCTGTAGGGACCACCTGTGAGGTTTGGTTGCTGTACTTCTTAACCATTGCTACCTTCTTCATAAACATAATATTTATTTCCTGAGAATGTGATGGAAGGAGACCTGTGGTTTGACAGAGATATCAGTGAGCTGGGACGATGTTGTGGTTATGGTTGCACGTTTGCATTAAGAAATTGCACGCACAAAAGGTTTTTTTTTTTTATGAGAAATGGGGCCTGTAATGGTGAGCTTGACGGATAAGAACTTCATTTTACAGTCAAGTATCAGTTTCATTCTTTACCTTCTTCATTCCATGTTACCCTCCTGGCGGGCTATGTGTTTGGTTTATGTAGACCAACCCTGCCCTCGCCCGAAAGGCCGTTGTTTCATAGCAGTTTTCAAGCTATGTAAGGCTAATGTCCCTCTTTCTTCTTTGTTTTTGATGGGCATGTTTTTGATTCTTAGATAGATCAGGATGTGCAGAAATTGCGTCTATGCATCTTTCTCAAAATTCTTGATAATTTGAATGCTGCAGGTTTCTGTGCTTTTCCAGTATAGCCGGAAGTTGCCTTAACTAGGTTTTTAAAATCTATTTTGTATATGTCCTTGGATATCCTTATCTAATGTCTCTCTCTTCCTCTCCCTCCCTGCACCCTTCCACACACACATACACAAAGAGAAAGAGACAGAAAAACGGAGACAGAGAGATTAGTTATTAAGGGGTCATCTTGCCTCGAAAGGCAAGCCTGAGGTATAAACATGAATGCAGAACAATACTTTAAAAAAAAAAAAAAGCCAAAACCAAACAATCATAGTCTTAAATGCTCTTAAAATAAATTACATCTAAGGAGCTAGAGAGATGACTCAAAGGTGAAGAGCACTGGTTGCTCTTGCAGAAGGATTGAGTTTGGGTCTCAGCACCTGCATGACAGTTTACAGCCTCCTATAGCTCTAGTCTCTTGGGATTAGACTCCCTCTTTTGACCACTGCAGGTACTGCATGCATATGGTGCTTGTCCATGCAGCACTCATACACACTAAAAAAATATTAAAAACTAAATAAATTGCGACAAATCGTGTACAGATAAGCATATTATATTTAAATAGAATGCGTCTACAGTTTGCCTACCTTGAGTTAAAGATAACCAAATAGGAAACAAAGCTTTGAACTACCACTGTGTTATCCAGCTTTGTGTTATCGCTATTACTCACTGATATTTGACTAAAGCAGTTGCACTATTAGCACTTGGATCCCATACTCATGAGAAGACTGTTTGTGTACAAGTCTGCTAGGGAGAACATCACTCCATCTAGGGGAGACCTTGGACTGGAAGTGCAGATATGGACAAATCACAGGGGTTGTGCAGACATGTCCAACGGCTTAAAGGTTAGAAAACATTTATGTGTGTAAAATAAATTTGTTGACAGCGAACCTCCAATGTGATGGGTTAGGAGATGGAGCCTTTGTGGTGTGATTAGGTCATGAAGGCAAAGCTCCTGTTAATGGGGATTAGTACCCTTGAAAAAGACACGCAAGAAACTGCCTCATTCCTTTCAACCCTGTGAAGACACAGGGAAGATGTTTTTCTATGAAGCCAGAAGCAGCTCGTGCCAACTGAATCTGCCTCCAGCTTTTACTAGGACTCCCCAGCCCAGTGAGAAATCCATGGCTGTTGTTTATAAATCACCTGGGTGAAATTACTATAGCACCCTAAAGAGGTGAAGGCACTTACTTGTCATAACAAAAGAGAAGAGACTGTGCGCATAGGATGTTGAGGACTATAAATAGCTAGGCATTCAAAAGGAAGAAAAGGTCCAGTCCTTATCAGGGTTATAAACGCCTGTTGGTGAGTCTTGCCATGTTTCTCCTGATATTTGTGCTGAGCACAACCACAGGCTATTTTCTTTGGACAAAGCACTGCCATAAACTCACAGGTGACTGGCCCATGTCTGATGTGAATGGCTCAGGAAGTAGAGTTTCTTAATACTAGTTGGCATTTTACTAGACAAATAATTATCACTTGTGTCATCATTTGAAGCTATAGATTTTATGAATCGTGTGGCTGTTACTGGTTGTGCAAATACTACCTTAAGAGCTGAAAGCTACAAACCGTTTTGTGTGGGAGCAGAGGAGTATGTGTGTCCCCAGGACCCAGCATATGAGCTGGTGTGAAGCCGGTATTCAATGAATATCTTCTCCAGCTCCTGAGAAAAACCATCATAGTGTTTTTGTTTGTTTGTTTGTTTTCTCCTGTTTCCTCAATCACGATGGACTACAGTTTGATCTCAGCTCAACTGTGTGAGTGCAGGGTCTTCTAACACTTCTGAGCCCTCTTTTTTTGAGAGGGGAGGCTCTCTCCTTCATGTGACTTGAGAAAGCTAATATAGGAATATTGCTAAGTGACCTACCCCAGAATCAGAGCCCCTGTTATTTCTCTCTTCCCCCATGCTTACACACCATTGACAAATCAACAAGACACCTCAGAGGCACAGTGTTGATACATTTCACTAAAGGAGGGAGGTGACATGATTTGAGAACAGATCTTGTGTGTATTGACTCAGCCTAGATAAAAAAGTATGAAGTGGTGTTTCTTTTTCCTACAAATATTTGGGAAACAAAGATCTGAATGTTATCGAGTCACAGGAAGAAAAAGAAAAAGTCAGGGAACTTCAGCTCACTCACTGAAAAGACAAGTATCCTTCAACTGTGCTGGTGAGGTGAGTCTACCCAAGTCTACTTAACTTTCAACTCTAGAGGCTCTGTGATTCCACAGTTTCACTGAAAAGATAAAACAATAAGGAGGACTATTTAAAAAATATTGTTTGTTTCATAGACAATGCTAAATACTTTATGAACAAAGAATACAAAAGAGCTGGTGTATTGATTTACACATACCATTCCAGGACTTGGGAGGTGGAGGCAGGAGGATCCTACGTCAAAAAGTAAGTTCCATGCAGGTCTGGGAAACAATGTGAGACCCTTTCTCAAAACAAAAGCACTACTCATACTCAATTAAAATATTACATAAAATGTTTTGGATCTCATACTAGACGTCATTAGGCTGAAGCTTACTTTGGTTTTTCTTCATTACAGCTTGACAACTTTTAAAAAAAGATGCAATGTTTTTAATGATATATTTAGCTGGAGATTTTGTTCATGGTTCCTAAGAGCCTCTTTCTTAAGAAATAAGGTATGAAATATCACTCTGTTTGTATGCCATCTGTCAGTCTCTCTGTCTAGCTAGCTACCCACTTGTCTGATTGAGGCTTACTAGTTTGCTGAAGGAAGGCGGTGACTAAGTAGGCCAGGCCTTCCCAGCTCAGATACTTTTTGTCTTTGTGCTTCTGTGATGAGTTAGACACCCTGAAGCTACTCTGGAGACATATACTTAGTACAGTGATTACATTTTGTTAATCCGTGTGTACTCTTTTGCACAGTTGAGTCATATATAGCATGGTCCAGCATCGTAATAAAATGTAATCATTAATTCTAATGAGTTTGAGTCACACATTTCCTTTACTGTAGCAGCAGATCTAACCTAATGAGTATGAACAAGAAAAGGTTCATTTGGGCTCTCGGTTTGGAGGTTGCAGTCCCTGGCCAGTTGGCCTGCCTTTGCTGGGGCTGTGGCAATGGCGAATAAGCTGCTATACTCAAGGCAACGAGGAAGCAGAAAGAAACAGAGGAAGAAAGTGACCTGGCTCCCTATGTCACTTTCAAGGGCGCAGTTTTAATTACCTAACATATCTCAGTAGATCTTGACAAAGTTCTCACCACCTCCTAATAAAGCTAACGGGTACTGAACCATTAATATGGGACCTGGAGGGACATGTAGCATGTATATAAACCACACATGAGTCAGCTCCATGAGAAAACAAACATGTTTGTGCCTGATGTTCACTCGCCCCTGAAAATGGAAGTCATTATCTCCTGCTTCCTTAGCAGGGGCAGTGTCTCATGCAGGTGGGCAAAAATGAACCCATGAGTAGCAACAAACGAAGTTTATACTTTATCTATGAAATATTGACATGAAGGACAAAATGAGACTCATAACATCTTGAGGCACTGAAGTCTATTGTCACAGAAAAAAAAAAATGGATGAGTGAAACTGCTCCTTTGGGGATGAAAACTTAGCAACCATTGCTATGTGCAGATGATCATCACCATGCGTCAAATGCAGAGCTAGAGGCACCCAGGGTTAAGGGAGCCCTCACTTCACTTAACCTGGCAGTTAGGCTGAGAGGCTGGGCCTCAGACCACAGCTTGCATGACCCCAAAGACCTTAACTCACTGCTAACGCGCTAGAGGACTCTGTTCACTGTCAACTAGGCAGACTCTGGGGACTTTGAAGCCTAGACTGTGTTCCTAAATTTTAATCAAATGTTGAGGAGTGCTGTGGCAGAGTAGTGGAGGGGAAGAGGGGGCAGGAGAGGCGGGCAGGGAGGTCTGTTAAGAGCATTTCTAAGCAGGCTATGCCATGCAGATGTGCCCAGGGATGGTGAATTTGTCAGATACAGTTTACTTATTTCTATCATAGCCAGCCCAGACTTTTTTTTTTTTTTTAAGTTGCAGAAATTTCAGAGTTTATAATGGATGCTCTACTGTAAATTTAAAGCTCTTGCACGTACTTTCGCCCTATGACATAGGCACAAGGCAACTCTGTATGAGTAGATCACTGCCCTCATAGCTTGCTTTCTTTTCCTTTTCACTTCTCTGTCCCGGAGACTCTTAATCCCTCAATACAGGAGCCACCGAGTTCTTACTGAGGTAAATGTAGTTACCATACATGTTCATGTGGTGCTAATGGCACAGGTAGAAATGATGTGTAAGTCTTGATACTAGCTAGGGCCTTCGCATACACTGAGCCAGAACTTCTGGCATCTCTCTCCTGAGACTGAGACCCTTACCCATGAACAGCACATCTCCTTGCCACTTGTGCATCAGGACACACCACAGGGGGATTTTTCTGTTCCCACCGCTGAGCATGCTGCCTCCGCACACCCTCTGGAACTGCTGATCCTCCAAGACAAGAAAGGATTAGGAGGCATGCTAAAGTTGGTCCATTTTAGACTTCCTCTAATGAATGTGGTGATTTATTCAGGGCAGGAAACATCCAGAACACAAGGATAACAGAGTAAGGGGACATGCCTCGGAACGGGGTGGCTTTCACATTTCAGAGCCCAGCAGGACAGTCTTTGTAGGACTCCCTGCAATGGGATTGACTGCAACAGCAAAGCTTTAGGCCATGAGGTAGGAATCTTGTCAGGTGGGGATCACTTGACGTTAGGATCGGATATGAAGGGCAATTATGACATGGTCTTCTCTGGGGCTTAAAATATATATATATATATGACAGACTCCTGTCTACCCTGAGATTGAGCCCTGTGTACCTTGGGAGCAAACACATGCTGCCCAAAGTTTCTTATGCCCGTGAGTCTCTGAATGATAAAAGAGTGTTCATTTGCCACTTGTTCTCAAGTATCTTTATATCTTTTGAATATTGGTTGTAGACAGCAGCTAGTGGTAGACAGCATAGATCCCAGATCCCTCTGTAAAGAGAGGGCCTCATTTGGGATCCAGAATCTGTTCCCCACCTGTTTGGGGCCTTGTGGAATTTAGCCAGACTTCTTTGTACCTTTGCTTACTTTATTTGTAAACTGGCTATAAAACACCTGCTTTGTATGGGCCTTCTCAAGATGCAGCTATGTTTTTTTTTTTCTTTGTTTGTTGTATTTTTTGAGACAGGGCTCACTGTAGCATCTTATACTGGTCCCAACCACGTCACCTTCCTGCCTCGGCTTCCTAGGTGGTGAGATTATAAGAAAACCTACCACAGCCAGCTTTCAGTAATTTCTACCTTTAACATGCTACTTGAGGACTTGTTAAATAGAATCTTTAAAATACCTTATCTAAAGAATTTGTTGTCATTGAGTAGCTTTGAATATTTTGAATTGTATACATAAATCGTTATACATGAGAAAATGATTTAAACAAACTTGGTGCTTTCAAAGCATTTCCTGCTTAGAGGTTCAGGTATTTGCAAAGCACGTTAGAATTGTGAAGAGAGCCCCAAGAAACAAAACCTGCTCCCTTTAGAGTATTTGGTTCCTTAACACCCATGGGTCGGACAGCACGTTAGGGTTACACTCTGTAACCCACACTGGCTGCCTGTGAGGACAGTGTTCTTCCAGAAGCTTTCTCAGATGGTGGCTCCTGTCACCCAAACACCTCACTTTGCTCCTGACCAGAAGCATCCTTCTCCTGGCTCTTAAAAGACCCCAGCCCCTTGGCGGCATGTGCAGATGGGCCCTCTGTAACCCTCTGCTTTTCTCTCTGAGGACATGCCTCACTCCTTGTACCTTTCTCAGCTGTCTCTCCTCCACTGTGGTCATCTCTGTGATGGTTTGGTGTCCCCACAGACAGTGTGTCTTCCCTCCGCCCTCCCAGGTCCTCAGCCTCCCTGTTTTTGTCTGCTGTTCCACCGGAGGCTCCAGTACTCCAGAAATAACCTAGACCTTCACCCATGCTTTGTGTGTGAAGTCTCCACAGGGTCGTCCTGCTAGGGGGCTAGAGTGGAGCCTAATGCTCTGCATTTCCTATGGGCTCCCAACCCGTGACTCCAAAGTCTCTAGCTCAAGGCACTCAGATTCTGAACACTCTGTTTTGAAAAAACATTTCTTCCCCAGTGAGGAGCTCCAGACCTCCCCACTCGGCTTTCAGGATGCACGGTGTTAACTCCTCTGTGTGCACATTCATAGCACCTTCTCTCCCTCAAGCCACATGGCAAAAGTCAAACTATCAACCTAATCCTCCCTCTGTATCCAGCATCAGATCTTGGCTGGAGGAAACATACGTAACTTGCTTGCAGGGCTCTCAGGTTTTTCCTACTGCAAACTCTGTTGGGTCTTGTATTGGGTCCATCCGTTTCCCAGGTCTATTGGTTGTCATTCTTGTCCAGGTTGCTACTGTTTCTCATTCATAACAGGGAAGGAGTATGAATTGCTGTCTATCTGGACTTCATATGGTCATGCTTGAACCACTTAACAGATACCTCTGGAGATTGTAAATAAGATCATGTTGCATATCTAGTCAAAGCCATTTCTTATTTCCTATTACATTTTTTGAACAAAGCCAAAGGCCATAATTCTCCATGATCTGTCTTCACCATCACCAAGCCTGGTTCAGCCTCGGGGCCTTTGCACTTCCCTTTGCTTATAATTCCAACCTCAGTATATACTGGCTGACACTACTCTTCCTAACACCTGGCTCTTGGATCAGGAAGCTGGGTCTTAAGGACACTTCCTTCCCACATAGACATGCAGGCAGGCAAAATATCAATAAACAAAATAAAAATAAATTATTAAAAATGTCTTCCTTCTCTCCCTCCCTATATCACTCCAGACCCCTTAACTTAGTACATTTCCCTTCATAGCGCTTATTACCTGACATTTTCTGTAATAAATTAGCCATGTGTGTGTCAGGCATTATTCTAAATGCTTTACAGATACTTTGTAGTACTCTGTTGTAGACCTCTGCTATTTTCCCCATCTTATGGATGAAAAACCTAAGATCAAAAATTCAAGTGACACCACATGCTGGCGAGGATGTGAGGAGAGAGGAACACTCCTTCATTGCTGGTGGGAATGCAAACTAGTACAACCACTTTGGAAATCTATCTGTTACTATCTCAGAAGACTGGGAATAGGGCTTCCTCAAGACCCAGCTATTCCACTCCTTGGAATATACCCAGAAGATGCTCCAGCACACAACAAGAAACTTTGCTCAACCATGTTCATAGCAGCCTTATTCATAATAGCCAGATCATGGAAACAGCCTAAATATCCCTCAGTAGAAGAATGGATAAAGAAACTGTGGAACATATACACTATGGAATACTACTCAGCTATTAAAAACAAGGAATTCCTGAAATTTGTGGACAAATGGATTGAGCTAGAAATGATCATAATGAGTGAGTTAACCCAGAAGCAGAAAGACTCAAACGGTATATACTCACTTATATCTGCATACTAGCCCTAGGGACATGTCCCACGAAAGCCTTCACTTACCAGGAAACTGGGACAGAGGGGAGGACATCCTATTGGGACTCTAGATGAGAGAAGCATGGGAGAATAGCAAAGTAGAAGGATCCAGAGGGTCCTACAAACCTACAAGAAGAACATTATGATAGGCAGATTTGGGCCCAGGGGTCCCGCTCAAACTAAGGCACCAGCCAAGGACAATACCCCTACCCAGATCTAGCCAATGGACAGAACATTCTCCACAGTTGAATGGAGAGTGGGGTATGACTTTCACACGAACTCTGGTGCCTCATATTTGACCATGTCCCCTGGAGTGGGAGACCTGGTGGCACTCAGAGGAAGGACAGCAGGTTACCAAGAAGAGACTTGATACCCTATGAGCATATACAGGGGGAGGAAATCCCCCTCAGGAACAGTCATAGGGGAGGGGAATAAGGGGAAAATGGGAGGGAGGGAAGAATGAGAGGATACAAGGGATGGGATAACCATTGAGATGTAACAAGAATAAATTAATAAAAAATTAAAAAATAAATAAATAAAAAGAAAAATAAAAACATAAAAAAAGAAAAACCTGAAGCCCAGAATGCTGAGTCATTCACAGAAATAGAAGTGATTATTTAATATAAATATCACTTAATATACAATATTCTATATTGTTAATAACAGGGGCTACAAATTGAACTCAGCTGCCCTGGCTTACAATTGTGTGTCCTAAGTCACATTGCTATCCTTCCCTCCCTGTGTATGTGTGTTATAAAGCCAATGCAGCCGGGACTTGTCATCCAGTTACTGCCATGTCCCCATCACTAGAGTGTTGCCTGGTACTTAGACACTCCACAGGGTTTAGTCAGCGAACAAAATGGATCCCTTTGGACTTCCTTTTTGTATTTAAGAGCATCAATTTATTGTTTAAAGAGAGTTATATACAGACTTTTTAGGAAAATATGAGTGGGACACTTTCATAAAATGGATATATTTCAACTAGGTATAAATTTCAATAAAGTTATATAATATTAAGTATTTAAAATCTATGTTTCTTTACAAAATTAAGGAAAACCTATAAATATCAATATGTACATAAATACAGTAAAATGAGAATAAGTAGCATTGTGCTCTGTTTATTAATGGCTGATTAACTCAAGCTCCTCAGACTTAAATTTTAAATAGCCTCATTTGCAAACTTACTTAATTAAATTTCCTTCAATACTTAAGCACTGTTATAATGTATGTATCCAGTTTCCTTTTTAAGCATTTCAAAGGCCTGACAAGAAGCATTTAAAATACAAACAAGCCAATACTTATGTAACTTTATCAATTAAAATATCTTAGCTTGAAATCACAATTTTAAAACCCATTATTTCTGAACTTTATAAACAGCATTACAGAAATTCAATGCGCTGTCTTACATCTATTGTGTTACGGGTCTTGATAATATTGGAACACTAGGACTAGTTTTGTCCCCAGGAAATCTGAAATACTGACCCAGCTTTTCATTGAGGTAGGGCCAGCACACAGAGCCTTCTGACAGAAGATCCTGGCTCCAGGCCCATAAGCCAGTCCCCTTTCTTCTAGTTGCTCAGCACAGAGGACTCTGAAGGCCTCTTCTTTAGAATCTGTCACTCTCAAGTCTCCGCCTTCATGCATCTTCTTCATCTGCTTCTTGCTTGCAATGTGTGGTTGAACTCTATGCATGCCCACACTCTTTTTTTTTAAATTAATTTATTCATATTACATCTCAGTTGTTAGCCCATCCCTTGTATCCTCCCATTCCTCCCTCCCTCCCGCTTCCCCGTCTACTCCCCTCCCCTATGTCTGTGACTGAGGGGGACCTCCTCCCCCTGTATATGCTCATAGGGTATCGAGTCTCTTCTTGGTGACCTATTATCCTTCCTCTGCGTGCCACCAGGCCTCCCCATCTAAGGGACATGGTCAAATATGGGGCACCAGAGTTTGTGTGAAAGTCAGATCTCCTTCTCCACTTAACGGTGGAGAATGTCCTGTCCATTGGATAGTCTGGGTAGGGGTTCGAAGTTTACTGCCTATATTTTCCTTGGCTGGTGCCATAGTTTGAGGAGGACCCTAGGGCCCAGACCCGCCTGTAGTTTTCCAGGACCCTCTGGATCCTTCTATTTCCTCATTCTCCCAGGCTTCTCACACCTAAAGTCTCTCTATATGATGTCCTCCCCTCTGACCCACTTTCCTGGTAGGTAGTTTTTCATGGGGACGTACCCCTTGGACTAGTGTCTCGATATAAGTGAGTATATACCATTTAACTCTTTTTCATGCCCACACTCTTACACGCTGGGTCCTACAGTGACTCTGCATTTAGACGTATGCATTCAGTCCATTGGTGCTCTTTGTTAGAACAGCCTTACTGGTGGATAACTCACATACCTTTTGACTCATCCACTTAATGCATTTCCATAAAGTCATAGAAATACAGATGTGTACAGCCATCATCACGGGCAGTTTAAGAGGATTTGCATCACCACACCCTATGTCGATTACCTGCCACTCATTCATCTCTTTTTTCCTTCTGCCTCCTCAAAATCAACTACTAATCTAATCTAATTTTTGACTCAGAGGTCTTCCCAAGTTTCATATTTCAAGACTGATGTATGGATTATAATGGTTTAGAACTTCTTTCGTGGCCATAGCAAAGTTTGTTCAGCTCCTTGTCAGCAGCATGAGAGCTGGTTCCACCTCATAGCTATTGTGAATATTACTGCTGTAATCAGGCAAACACACATTTTTGTGTAGACATGGTTTCAATTTTTTGAATATATATATATATATATATATATATACATACATATACACTTCAGGTGTAAAATCCTTCTGTCATATGGTTTGTAAGTTTATTCATTTGAAAAATTGATGGAGTATTCCACAGTACTCTTTTCCATTACTGTGTGTACTGTTAATACTCCAGTCTTTCCCCAGCTTGCTGTTATGAACATAGACAATTTTTTTTCATTCTTTACATTCTATTTGGTATAAAGTGCCATCTCATTTTACTTGTATTCTCCTAGAGAATGATGATTTCCACTTGTGTTCATGTCTCTGCTAGTGATGCTTGGTGAGATGTATATTTGATTTATCTATAGTTTACTGGGCTATTTTCTCACAGTGGAGTTGTAGAATGCATCAGTATTCTAGATGCATGTCTTCAGTCAGATTGATCAATTGATGTTTTCTTCCTTTATCAGCATTGGTTTTTTTCTTCATAGTGTCCTGTGAACAAAATTTCATAACAAAATTCAGTCTTGTGTACATCCATCCCTGAAATATATATATATATATATATATATATATATATATATATATATATATA
>OU015744.1:40344776-40381697 GCA_907169655.1 Acomys percivali | reverse complement strand
TATATATATATATATATATATATATATATATATATATATATATATATGATTTATCTTAGTTCTTCCCTTTAGGTCTTTTGTTCATGTTGAGTTAATTCTCATATACAATGTGAAATAAGTATCCAAATTTATTCTTTCACCAACATCTCATAGAGCTATCCTAGGACCATTTTATAACACCTTCTGTCTCCATTGGCTGGTTGTACACCATTGCTGGAAATTAGTCCCCTGAGTTCTACAGGTGGGTCCATCTATAGACTGCCAGCCCTGCCCTGTTGCCTTTCTGTTGCTGCAGTACCCCTGTCTCTACTAACTATTGCTTCATAGCAAATGGTGACATTGAGAAACTTGAGTTCTCCGCTTTGTTCATTTTGTCAGTATTGCTTTGGCAATCCTGGCAATTCCCCAGGAATTTTAGCATTAACTTGTTACTTCTACAAAGAGCAGCTAGACATTTTATGATTATATTGAATCAGTAAAATATTTGAGTAGCATTTCTGTTTTAACAAAGTTGAATGTACTGATTAATGAACATTGTATATCTTTCCATTTAATATATTCCTTATTTTTTCTAAATAGTGTTTTGGTACTTTTCAAAGTATATATTTTGAGCTTCTTTGATTTATTTATAGTAATATTTCTGAGTTTGATGATATTTTCATTTTTATAGTTGGCAATTAAACTGTGCATATTTACAGAACCCTGTGTGATTATATATATATACACACACATATATATATACATATATACATATATACACATATACATGCACATATATATATATATATATATATATATATAAGATTCACACCAAGGTTAGCATATGAGCCTTCTCAAACATCATGATTATTATTTTTGGTGATTATTGTGATTTGTTTTCTTTGTGAACTCTAAGAACTTGTGAGGTACAGTGTAGTAATTTATACATATTTATAATATATAATGATCAAATAAATCAGGGTAGTTAGCATTCCTGCCACATTATGTATACATAATTGTATATATGTACATACTTGTACATATATGTAAGATGCAGTATGATATTTTAATACATCTATATACTATGTAATGATCTAGTGAGGAAAATTAACATTGCTACTGCTGTCTCCTATTGCTACTTTACGTTTAGAGCCTTTTATCTTATCTTTTAGTTACTTATGATATTTACCTATTCAATATAAAATATTTATTAGAGTATTTCATTTTTGGAAATATACTTTTTATTGTTTTAAAGTAAAACATAATTATACTACGTCCCCCTTCCCTTTTCTGCCTCCCACTCCTTTCATGTGCCTTTCTCACTCCCTTTTAAATTCATAGCCTCTTTTTCATTAATTTTATATGTTACATATGTATATATATATATATGTATAAATATGTAAAAACAAGCTGCTGAGTCCGTTTAATATTGTTTGTATGTATATGACTTCAGGGACTTCAGTTATGTGACTTGGAATCACATAACTAACTAGAGGCCTCATTCCTGAAATGACTGATTTTCTCAGCATTCCTTAGTTGCCCGTAATTCTTTGCTAGTGGTGGAACTCCATGATCTCTCCCCTCCCCCCACGTGTTGGTGGTGTATGCTTCTTGAGGTCTTATGTAGGAAGCCAGATTGTTGAGGTAGCTTCCCTGCCATCCTCTAATACAGTTTCCTAGCCAATGTCCTGGTCCTCTGGCTCTTACAGTCTTTCTACCCCTTCTTCCATGATGTTCCCTGAGCCGTAGGTACAGGAGTTATGTTGTAGATATACCCATTAGGTCTAGGAACCCTATAAACCCTTCCTCCCTGCATTGACTAGTTGTGGTTTTCTCTAATGGTCTGCTAAAAAGAGAAGTTCCTATGATGGACTGAGAGCTGCACTTTTCTGTGAGTATAAAGATGGGTATTTAAAATGCAGTTAGGAGTTGTGCTGGTTTAGTAAAGTGGCAGCAGAGGGCTCTCCTCTAAATCCATGACCTCACTAGCTGGAAGATCCACATGACTTGTTGCTGTCATTATATTAGATATTACTGCCTTAAGTGGAATTTTGGAGCCAGTCACAAACTCTGCCACAGCACTAGTTCAACAGGTTCAACTGTGGAACATGTAATCTATCAGCTTTCTTTTCTTTTTTTTTAATGTTTTAAAATATATTTTATTAATTTATTCATATTATATCTCAATTGTTATCCCATCCCTTGTAACCTCCCATTCCTCCCTCCCTCCCATTTTCCCCTTACTCCCCTCCCATATGACAGTGACTCAGAGGGACCACCTCTCCCTGTATATGCTCATAAGGTATCAAGTCTCTTCTTGGTAACCTGCTATCCTTCCTCTGAGTGCCACCAGTCCTCCCCATCCAGAGGACATGGTCAAATATGGGGCACCCAAGTTCATGTGAAAATCAGACCCCAGTCTCCACTCAACTGTGTAGAATGTCCTGTCCATTGGGTAGATCTAGGTAGGGGTTCGAAGTTTACTGCATGTATTGTCCTTGGCTGGTGCCATAGTTTGAATAGGACCCCTGGGCCCAGATCTGCCCATAATAATGTTCCAGAGGGTCCTAGAAACCTACAAGAATCTATCAGCTTTCAATAAAAAAAATGATCACTTATCACTAAAGAACAAAATTGATGAAAAAAATCTAGAGGATTGGGTAAATTCTTTGGAAGAAGCAATATTATTTATGAATAACCAAATTCAAAACACTAAAGTTAGATTGTTTCCTGTCAATCACCGTTTAAGTAGATTTGTGTCACTCCACTTCTATGCACTGCTTTTAAGGTGACCTGGGCACAGGTTAGGTCTCACCTTCACAGCCTATGGAACAATTCTGAGTTAGCTATAAATATGCAGTCTTTTTATCAGCAAATCACAGCCATTAGTTCAACTCAATTGGCA
This sequence comes from Acomys percivali, assembly GCA_907169655.1. Lineage (NCBI taxonomy): Eukaryota > Metazoa > Chordata > Mammalia > Rodentia > Muridae > Acomys > Acomys percivali. The sequence goes on along the minus strand of OU015744.1, from coordinate 40,378,813 downwards.
TCTACCTCAGCTTCTAAGGTTGCAAATAGGTTCTTACCATCTCCACTCTCTTTGTCACAGGACAAGACTTTTGATCTATTGTCATTACTTTGGGAGTAAATCTGGAAGTTGTGCATATTTTAATTCTGGTCCTTCCAGTCATCATCTCAGGACTGAGAAAAGCCCCACATACCACACAATGAGATTACAGACCCTTAAGTTAATAAATAAAAAAGCTGGAACAGCAAAAGTCATAAAGCCAGCATTGCTGCTTAACAAAGATCCAGAAAAACTGAGCCACAGGATGCAATCAGCATCGTGCCATCTGTCACTTTTGGTCTTGGTCACGTGTTGCACACTTGGGGGGCTTTTAATATTTGTACAACTTGGGGATGTTGGATTGATGGGAAACTTCTCATTAATCATTTATGCCTCCTTTCAGAAGTACTGCCTCTAAGCTTCCCCAGGAAAGTCCTAAGCATACTGCCCCCCCCCACGCACTCTTAGGAGAATATCTTTATCAGTTCCTACTTGAAGGACTTTCTTGTGCCCTAGAGGTTGTGACTCAAGTATGCCAGAGATCTCCTTATGAGGCTCGAGCTCCAAGATACTCCTGGATCATCTGCCCCTGTACATACTCAGGACCAAGATCATCAGAACAAGATACACTTAAAAAGGTAAAGGAGATTCAGGGAGCTAGAGAAGTTGGCAGCAGATCAGGTTAAAAGCCTCTTCCTACTATATTGTCAGGTGAGGTCATGGCATATAAGATTGAGGGATGCATATAGTGTGCCCCTCCCCTTGAGGAAAAGATACAGCAAAAAAATTAGATTAGCTCGAGTTATCTCTGCCCTACACAAGGGCTTATATTGCTAGATATAGAATTATGTTGAAAAGTGATAAAAGAATGAAGTATTAAGACCTCCCTTTCTTAGAAAAGTTAGTTCATGCAGGGCCACTGTGGTGCTTTATGACCAAGGAACAAAAGAATACCAAGGTTAGACATATACATAAATTCTACAGAGATTTAAAATGTAAACATAGTATTATGTCAGAAATTGAATAGTAAGTGCAGCAACTTTGGCCTCAAGACTTTTCCTGGGTCTAATGACAAGTAACACTCTGACCATTAAAAGCTGATAATACACTGATTGACATATGACAATCTGCCCAGGCAGGCTTGGATTTTGTTTTGTTTTGTTTTCCTGACTAGTGTCCTTAAAACCACAAGATTCTCAAATGTTGGGTTATGGGGTTGATGATGGAAAATGAGTGTAAAAGACACCTCTGTTTTGTCATAGTTTATCAATGATGACTCAACTTAAGATAAAAGGGAAGTTAAAGCACGTGTCTGGGGATAAAAATTATATGATCTGTGTTTTAGAGCAACAGGAACCTATCCCTGCCTACTGAGTTCCATATTAAAAAAAGAGGCAGTTTGAGTGCTAGTCAATCAAGCTGCAAGATTCTACCAACCCTTGTGCCTGGCTCACTCCTCCTTCACCCACTCCTTATTTCCTCTGTGGGACCTGGCCATCGCTGGGCCTGGTCCCCCGCAGAAGTTAGTAAGTTTCCAGGACCAGGTATGAGTTCCCTCCTGTTGAGTGGGTTGAAGTCCACCTAGAGATCTGTTGGATGCTACAAGACATGAGTCCCCCTATTGCACCCTTAGGGATATACTGCCATGCTGGTCATTGTTGCCATAGTGACACTATCATCAGTCACTTCTCTCCCGTGGCAGCTTGTGTTGTGGCTTCTGGTACTATGACAGGGTCAAATCCTGCTAGGATCCTCCAGGTTGTTGTATGTCTGAAGTAAGTGGCATCGTCAGCAGCAGCAGGGCCTTCCCTTTAGCGTCTGGGACAGTTGCCACCAAAGGCAACAGCAATAGCCTATGTTGTTTTGGGAGTCTCTTGGACTTCCCTGACCAACAGTTTTAAAGACGGGTTCTCATGCCTGGTCCTGGGGATTTTGTTAATTATTCTGTGGATTTGGGATGAGGGAGGGGAAACATTATTAGCCCAAGTAACATAACCTCGTTTCTCTAAATATGTATTATATTTATCCATATATACTATATTTAATTTTAGGTAAATTAAATGAAAACAGTATTATTCATTATGGCTTTGCCCAACATCCACAGTATTGTCTTCCCTCCTTCTCTCTTCCATATTGACCTCTTTCCCAATTATAGGCTCTCCACCCCCCACCCACAATTTCTCATCCCCGCTTTCTATCACCTGCATCCTGATAATCCCCTCTCCCACTCCCATAGTCCCTTTCTACTTTTCTGGTTTCTCTGGTTTCTCCAGGTTATATATTCACATCTGAAAATTCAGAGCTAGAAGCCACAGATGACAGAGAACATGCATCGTTAGCTTGTCTGTGTCCTGGTTACTTGACTCTGTGTAATATTTTTTAGTTCAATGCAAGTAATCTGCCACCAAGCTGCCCTTTTAAAAATTATTATTATTTTTCTGTGTAGCCCAGGCTGTCCTTGAAATAATATGTTATTATAAGGTAGAGTCAGTCTACACTACACTTTAGAACACTAGAATTTACTAATGGCTCTATTGTTGCACTTTCTATCTTCCATTTTCTTCTCCTTTTCTACTTTCCATAGTCCATAGTCTGCATGTAAGTATTCTTTTGGCATAGGCAACAAATGATTGAGAACATATTAGACTTACTCTTCCATGTCCAATTTATGCTACTTAATGTAATACCATCCCTTTCATAATTGTTGCTACAAATACTAGAATATCATTTGTGTGGCTAAATAATACTCAGATGCATACAGTTACCATGTTTGCTTTACATTTTCACTTATCAGTGGGCATCCTGGCAACTTTGAATAGTGCTGCAGTAAACGTTGCTACGTGGGTATCTCTTTAATGTGCAGACTGTCTTTTATTTTTAGATGTGTACCAAGAACTAGAGTAGATGGATCACATGATGCAGCTAATCATTTCGTACAGTGTTGTAGCTTGATAAAACCACTGAGCAAATCCTGTGTAGAAGGAACTCATTATGATGGAGTCAGTGGTATAGCTAACTTACTCACAGCCAACACCACACCAACACCATACCAGAAGGGACAAGACTCAAGACGTTAAGATCTGGAGTTCAACAAGAATAGGCACTGTTGCCACTCCCGGTCAACATAGTAATGAAAACCTTAGAAACAATTGCCAAGAGAGACGAATGATGGTATTTTAGATAGAAATGTTCTCTCTTAATTTTATTTTTGGACTATACAAGCATACAGCTGATATTTTATATTACTCTTCCATCCTGCCACTTTACTGAGCATATTCTAAATTTTAGCTGATACATCAGAATTACATTATGTACAAAATCATGTTTGAGAATGAAGGTATTTCACCCTTCTTTTCTGATATGATGCTTTTTATTTATTTATTTATTTATTTATTTATTTATTTATTTTTGACTAGTTTCTGTGGTAAAACTCAGTGTTGCTTGAATGTGGCAGAAGTGAACACCTTTGGCTTGTTTTTGACCTTAGAGGGAATGCATCCTCTCCATTCAGCATGCAATGCATTCTGACCAAGGGCTTTTCTTTTTTTATATTAATTAATTTAATCACTGTACATCTCAGTCATAGCCTCCTCCCTCTTCTCCTCCCAGTCTCATCTTCCCTCTCTCCCCCACACTCCCTCCTTTATTCCTCAGAAAAGGAGAGCCACCATACCCACCTACCCCAGCTCATAAAGTCACAGCAGGACTGAGTTTGTCCTCTTCTCCTGTGACCTGGCAAGGCAGTCCAGTCTGGGGGAAGTGATCAAAAAGCAGGCAACAGAGTACATGTCAGAGGCAGCCCTGGCTCTTCTTCCCTTAATAGTGGACCCACATGAAGCCTGAGTTGCCTATCAGCTACATCTATGTAGAGGACCTAGGTCCAGTCCATGCATGGTCCTTGGTTGGTGCTTCAGACTTCACAGGCCCCTCTGGTTAGTTGTCTTTGTTGGTCTTCCTGTAGAGTTCCTGTCACCACCAAATCCTTCTGTCCTTCCATCCACTTTTCCACTATACTCCCTATGCTTGATTCCTAGTGGAGGGAGGAGAATGCCAACCCACTCACAAAAACTTTGATCCAAAACTTACCCTGCCTACAAGATGTGCAGGGATAAAGATAGAACAGATTCAGCAGATATTGAGAGAAATGTCCAACCAGTACCTGGCCCAATCCAAAACCCACCCCATGGAAGAGAGCCAACCCTAACACTATTAGTGATAATCTGCTATGCTTGCAGTCAGGAGCCTATCAGAGTTGTCTGCTGAGAGCCTCCACCCAGCAGTGATTTGAAACAGATGCTGAGACTCACAGCCACAGATTGGGTGACACACAGAGAAACCAAGGGCTTTTTATGGTGGGCCTTTTCAGGGTGTTATGTTTCCTTATAGTTGTAGTTTGTTGTGTACTTTATCATGAAAGGACACTGTTAAGTAATTTTCTGTGTCTGTTGAAATGATCATGTGTTCCAGATGAGAAACCAAATTTGGATTCCTTGTATAGGTCCTCTTTGGTTACATGTGTTGTTTTACTTGTTGTCCAGTATTTCATGGGTACTCTGTATATGTGTCTTCATGATACAGAGATAATGGTTTGTTGTTTTCTTCTGGTTGTGTCATTGGCTTGGATACTAGAATGAATTTTGTTCCTTTCTTTTTTTTTTTTTTTTTCTTTCTATTTTGGAGTATTTGCATCAGTTAAAAATAGTATCTTTTTTTTTTTTCCCTTTCCTGTGGGTTTAGCCTTCCCAACTTGATTTTCAGCTCATTCTGAGCTGATAAGATCATACTGCATAGGAATATCTGGAACATTTATGTTCATTGGTAGGCAGACTTCATTTGCTCATGGTGAGTTTTTAAAGTTGTAGTTTTAACTGCTGTAGGAGGACAGGTGCTCACAAAGAGCATCTGTATTTGTGTACAGAGCAGTTATCTGGACAGGGGAGAGAATCCCTGTTTAGAGCTTATTGTGTTCAGTTGGGGTTCTACTTTTTCTGTCTCAGTCCTTTCATCTAGTTCATAGGGCAGATTCTCTAATTGAAGCAAGCAATTCTCAGTTTTTCCTTGGGACCAACTATAAGAAGCCTCTTGGAGGGGAGGAAAGCCTCTCATTTTAAGATCAGCAGATGTTTGATCATTACAGGACAAGAAATGTTTACGTACATCCTTCTGTAGCAAGCAGTAGTAATGCGCTGGTAGCCTGCCAGCTTGCCAAAGCAAGAAGGAGTCTCTATGCCACCATTATACGTGTTTTATTCCTCTTCATCTTGCATCTCTTCCCTTCTAAAATGAAACCTAGCCTAGGATTTTCTCGACCTCCAGCTCACCAGGTCCTCTTCTGTCTCTTTACCAAGTGCATCAGTAATCTGACCATTTCTTTCAAATATTTCCTAGATTTCTATTTCATGTGTATGAGTATCAATTCGCGTACGATACCCACAGGGGGCCAGGAAAAGGTATCAGATCCCCTGGAACTGAAGTTAGAAATGGAGTTACCATGTAGTATCTGGGAATTGAACCCTGGTCCTTTGGAAGAGCAGTCAATGCTCTTAACCTCTATGCTGTCTCTTCAGCTCCCCTTTCAAATATTTTCCAACTATCTTTGACCAAAAAAACCAAACCAAACCAAAACAAAACATTGGGCATGTATGTGTTATAATAGAACTTTCCACACCACAAGGAAGGAAAATAAAAGGGAAGAGGTGTAAATCAAATGAGGCTGGATGGAGGGGGAGCAGGTTGACCAGTGTCAGGATGACTCTATGGATTGAACATGATGGATTCAAATGACAGTGGAAGGTCCAGCAGCTCAGTGGCTCTTCAGGTATTTATTTCCTGGCTTCCTGTTCTTGTATCCAACTCGGAATGATGTTCGTGTTATTTGGGTCTATAACATCTTCATCCTGAAGGTTTTGATCCAGTTGGTTGTAAGGGATAGAAGGTACTCCTTGCCTGTATGTGTGTTAATTTCTCCTGGGAGGTTTCCTTGCACCTTTCAGTAAATGAGGCCTTCCATAGTTAAAGTAATCTCTTCCTTGGAAAATTCTTTGAAAACTGATTTGGAATGCTCATTTAAAAGATCATGGATGTATTAAGTAACGTATAGACCTTTAGACACTAAGGCTTATTCTGTTTAACATATTAAGGATACCTCTTGGCCTTCCTAGCCTGACATCACAGCAGAGACAATCCATCATAGATGATTTGTCTGTTTATCCATGAAAAGCTAAATTAGGAGCATTAATGTCAAGGTACTGTTTTAAATTCTTTATGTGTCTTCATCACTTAGGAAACTAAAACACATTATGGGCTAGAAATATGCATATTGATCAAAGATATTTTAAAAGATGAAAAGATAGTGCTGGAGAAATGGCTCAGGGGTTAAAAGCACTTGCTGCTCTTCCAGAGGATCTGGGTTTGATTCCCAGCCTTGACATGGCAACTCATAAACACCTATAACTCCAGGCATACCTATGGTGGATATACATATATGAAGACAAAACACCCATACTCATAAAATAAAGTAAATTAATATATTTTAAAAGGAAAAGATAAAACATGAATGAGTAACACATAATGAATGAAGACTCTTGAGGTATCACTGTCACAAGTCAGTAGTAACCGTGCTCTTCATTTCATTCCAAGGCTGCTCACTGGCCATTCTATGTTTCCGGTTCCTTTGTTTCTCTTTTTATGGTCCATATTTATTCAATGAAGAGGCGGTAGCTCTTCAATCTGTGCTTGGTGTCAATACAACGAAGTGATCATAGGAAATTGTGGTTTTTCCACTTTGTTTTCTTGCTTGTGTGCGGTTGTTATTATTAGAATGAAATGTGCATTTTTAACAACTGATGTAAACTGTAAAAACACTTTAAAGATAAAAACACTAGGCAGATCTTAGCAAAATAGTAGTTAAAATAATTGATTTCAAGAATGAAACTGGCCTTGTGTACTGAAAATAAATTGAATTTAGTCATAGATAAAAATTTCTCTTATACATCATTAAATTGATCTTGCCAGTATTTTTACTTTAATTTTTATTTAAACTAAAACATAATTATGTAACTTCCTCCCTTCTTTCCCCTATGGTGTACTTTTCTCTCAAGCCCCTCCATGCCCTCTCTAGTCCCTCTCAAATTCATGGCCTCTTTTTCTTTATTTTTGTTACATATATAAATGCATAAATATAGAAGTATAACCTGCTGGTTCCTTCTAGTGTTGCTTGTATGTGCATGATTTCAAGGCTAACCACGTGGCATGGTGTAACCAATCAGGGGGCTCATCCCTGAGGAAAAATTCTCCCTCTCTCAGCATTCCTTAGTTGCTTATAGCTCCTTGTCTAGGCATGGATCCCATTGACACATTCCATGCTAACATTGCTATAGATCTTGTTTATGCAGTCTGTTATTCAATATCATGGCTGTAGCTTCCCTGTCATTTCTAGAAAGACCAATCAAATGGGAGATGTCTCAATCTGTCCATCCCCTCTTCCAAAATCTTTTCTGAGCCGTAGGTGCAGGAGTTGTATTGTAGCTGAATCCATCAGGTCTAGACTCACACCATCAATTGTTCCCTGTATTTTGACCGGTTGCAGTTTTCTATAATGGTCTTCATCTGCTGAAAAACAAAACAAAATAATAACCTTCTTTGGTAAGTATTGAGAACTACATTTATCTGTGAGTATGAATATTTAAAAGCAGCTAGCTATGCTGATTTAGCAAAGGGTTGGCAACAGGTTCTGCTTTGACTCATGACCTCACTAGTCCATGATAGGGAGATTTTCCTCCTACTAAGCAGGTCTTACATACAATTAGGACTGGTTAACACCAGGGTATGAGCCCACTATTGCATTCAGAACTGGTCACTGTTGTGATTCGTAAACCTCATAGCTGGGTAGGAGTATTGATGGCTTCCCTGCTTTGACAGCTTGCATGGCACCTTCTGGTATTATGAAAGCTGGTCCTCAGGAAGGAGGCTTTTAACCCAGATGCAGCTCTGATCCTGGAGGACCTGTGTCTGAAGTGAGTGGTTTCTTTGGCAACAGGGACTCACCTTTTACTTCTGGGAGGCAACCAGGGGCTACAGCAATAGCCCACACTGTTTGGTAGTCTCTTGGATTCCCCTGACCAATAGTTCAAAAGATGGTTTTTAATGACTTGAGGATTTTTGTTAGATGGTCTGTGGCTCTTGTTGGGAGGCTTTGTGTGTGTGTGTGTGTGTGTGTGTGTGTTATGTAATTTTAGATAAATATAAAAGGCTGTAAAATGCACCCTTCATGTTTTTCTTTCTTCTTTCTCTTTCTATGTGGGCCTCTTTCCAAATACAGGTCTCTTTCCATTTTACCCATTTCTCCCCCCTTCATGTCATATTTTGAAGAGCATTTAGAAATCATATCCATGAAAAATGCTGTTCATGGCTGCACCACTTTTAAATGTCTTTTGCTTTGGGTGTTAGCATGATCTTGGCTACTATCTAGAAGACACTGCAGAGAATCAATGCACTTCATTCATTAAGCTTAAGGGGGATTTGTCAGCATATTCATCTGAATGAGGCAATTTATGTTCTGAAAAGCCTTCGGCGGCTCACAGGATTCCTTTTCATTAGATATATGCCTATTAAGAATATCGTGGGGGAGGGCGAGGGGAGTTTCTGGAAAAAGATTTATTCTTCAAGTTTATCAAACGCGTGGTAAAAGTGTTGTTTGCAATTTTCCTTTATTAGGCGTTTTAATGTCTGTGGGTTAAAGGCTTTCTATTAAAGTCTGCTTCTGGTGTTTCTGCGTTCTGTCTTCTCCTTTTCTCTCATTTTCCTGGTATGAAATCTATCAATTCTTAACTCATCTTTTCAAGGGCCCAACTGTTGCTTTTCTTGGCTTTCTCCATTGGCTTTTGTTAGTTTATCTTCAATTTCATTTCTGATTTCCAAAGTTGCCTCTTCTCTTCTTATTACTTTGGATTTTACTTGTTATTGGTTTTGATTTTTTTTTCTGTTTGTTCTGTTTTGTTTTTGTATAGTGTCCTAAAACATAGGCTTTGATTGCTGATTTTAGAACTTTCTTCTGCTTAATACATGCATTCAGGCCTAAAAATTTTTCCTCTGAACCCCACTTTTACCACTTTTTCCACATTTTAATAAATTTTTATGTATTCAATTATTAGAGATATTTTATATATATCTCTAGACTTAGTCTAAGTCACGTTTTACTTTGAAACTTCTCAATCACCAAGATGTTGAACTGTCTGTCTCTCTTGGCTTCACATTTATTTTAATGTAGCCCCAAAACACAGGTTGTTTGCTATCCATATTCAACTGCCTTGAGATGTGTTTGAAGACTCCAAATGTGGCCTCTATTTATTTATTTATTTATTTATTTATTTATTTATTTATTATGTATACAGTATTCTGCCTGCAAGCCAGAGGAGGACACCAGATCTCATTATAGATGGTTTAAGCCACTATGTGGTTGCTGGGAATTGAATTCCTGACCTTTGGAAGAACAGTCAGTGCTCTTAACCTCTGAGCCATCCCACCAGCATGTGGCCTCTCTTGATAAATGGTCTGTGTGAGTTTGAGAAGATGGTATATACTATTACCATCATACAAAGTGTTCTATAAATGTCAATTAGGGCCTAATGATCAATGGTACTGTGCAGTGCAACTCTGTCCTTACAGAATTTCTGCCCACTGGGCCTGCCCATTAATAAAGTTGTATGAAATCTCCAACCATAATGGTTTCTTTGTCCATTTTTCCTTGCAGTGACATGGGTTTTCACTCCCCATATTTTGATGTTCCCCTGTGAGCCTCTCTGCCTTACTGACCCCATGCCTTAGTGAAGCGTGAACCCTTTCTTTCCCTACATTTCCCCTTGTTATTGCTGAGCCTTTAATATCTGATGTTTTCCTTCCCTTGCTCTCAGATCTGCTATGTCAGAAATTAACCATTCTTTTGGTTGCTGCTGTCACTCTGTGTCTTTCTCCATCCTTTCTTTTCTTTTGCCTCTGAAGAATAATTGTCTGGCTATTGATTTTGTGTGCAGGTTTTTCTTTGTTTTCTCTTCTCAGGTCAATCCTCGGCATTAGAAGAGTATTCTCTAGCCCCATGACTGGTCTCTGGACTGTGATCTTCCTAGGTGCTGCTCAATCTTCACGGACTCCCTTTAAGTGAAACTGAGAGGGTTGGGGTCGGTGATTTTCTGTCCTCCCTCCAGCGGGCCAAAGAGGACCCATTCACTCCTCATCCTCAGGGGCTGGTACTTACATCCTAAGTAAGGCTACCTGAAACTGAGTTTAGAGATGCTTTCTAGGTAGGTTTCACTTGAGGCCAGATATGCGTTCCAGTATGTGTGTATCTCTAGTTCTGCGGTCATGATTTGTCTTGTGATCACAATTGTTGATTTTCAGTTTCATCTCCTTTATTTGTTCCCTGCTGTGAGACTGAACATGATGATTTCTGAAATCATTACACTGTGTAGAAGAACCTTGTGGTACAGAGGCTCTATTTTGAATTCCAGCATAGTACTCCACCAGGTGGAGTATGTATAACTCCTGAGAACTTTATTTTTGAAAGAAGAAATCTTGTTTGCTCAAAGATTCAGGTATAAACATAGCAATATTTTCTATCTTAAAAAATATCCCCCCAAATCCATGTTATTTTAGATGCTTGTAATTTAATTTTACTCTTTAGGGTCTCTTCTAGGTTTTGTTGTTCACATTTTGAGGAGTAAATGCTTACTTAATCATTACTCATAGCTTATATAATAGTTGTCAGTATTCTTAATCAAAATGTGGTGAAATTTAAGCATTCCTTCTACAAAAAAAATTAACATTATTTGAGGTAGTCGTCAGTGTGGTGGCAGATTGCTCAGCTGGACACACCGAGAGTGACAGCATTGGACTTTATTGTGGCTAAGCTCAGTATAAGGCGCCCCTTGGATCTGGTTAATCTCTGATTTCCTTGGTTATGGGTTCTTAGCACTGAAAACCTGGGGCTGGCTAGCCGTGCAGCACGTTTGTTTTAATCCTCTCGCCCTTGCTCTGCAGAGCTGCCTCTCACACTTGGTCCTGTCATCATGCAGCAATCAAGGTCATCTCATTATAGCTGAAATATGAAACGCTACCCTGCAGCTGATGATTCTCCAACTGAACCTGAGCTGCTGCTCTTAGGATAGGCTTTGACAGCTGTGGGTTTAGTGCCACAGTGGTTGCCATGCTGTTCATTGTGCATAGTGGCTTTTGTAAAATTTCTTGGGTTTTAGTTACTTTGTTGGATAGTAGATGTAAGAATTTTTTCAGCACCCTTGAGATAGTCTTGCCGGTACTATGTTGGATGCTTTTATATGCAAATGGTATGATAATATATGTTCAAATGATTCTCTTCTTTCCTCTTACGGAACCATTAAATGACTGTAAAATAGGAAGACTGAGAATTCCCTGAGTCGGATAATCTTAGCTTTACTTGTATGTGATGCCCTTAGATAGCTTAGGTTGGCTTAGAAAGATCAATCCCAAGAAGTCAGCATTGCAGGATTTGACTTGGCCTATGCTACCTTATTTGAAGCTCCACCTCAGTGCACACAGCACATGGCACAGGGGTTTGGTCTTTAGTAGATGAAGCTTTGCTTTCCCATCTTTTGTACTTATTCTAATATTAACATTTAATGAAAAGCACGCCTGTAGGTGTTTCACTTTATTAAATGAAAGCAGTAAGCATGAGAAAAAAAAAAAAGGATCAATGGGAAGTGCATTTCAGTTGCTAGCATTTTTATAGTAGTTTAAGCTACAGTTGCTATAAACTGTATTATCTAACAGAACCATCTTCAGCAATGGCACTGGTGTTTCATCTAATCGCATCAGTGCTAGCAGGATGAGATATTGAGCCTTTGAGTTTTGGTTAGTGATAGTGGAGTATTGGATGTATATTTTGCTTTGTGTTATTCACCCAACAGTAGTCATGGTATGTTATACAACATATATTTGGATTTTTGTTGCTTGGTTATTTGGATTTTTAAAACTTCTATAAAGTGGTGTGTGTGTGTGTGTGTGTGTGTGTGTGTGTGTGTGTGTGTGTGTGTTTCTTACACGAATGCACTGTAAGAATAAAAATGTTAGGGTTTTAAGTACAAATCTTTTATCCAAGGAAAGCCATCAAGGAGAAAAAATGTACTAAAGCTATCAAATTGGGCATATAGAAAGTGTGTTAGAGTTATCAAGCAAGCACTGAAAACTTAATAAATTTGCTTCAGAGACCTCAGAGACTTAAATGAATCCCCTTCCTGAAACAGTAGAGTGATAATCTAGGAATTAGAAACAGTGTTAGAGAAAAGGGGAAAGAAAAATAGATGGAGGCGAGAGATAGAAGCTAGGCCATTGAAGAACCAGCATTGCTGTAGCTGTCTTTGGTGTAAGAGGGCTTTCATGGCACTGAGAAAGGAAACAGGCCATGAGGCTGATGCTGAAGGCATCAAGGAGCCACTAGATGCATGTTCTCATGACTGATGCTAGAGTAGTTAGACCACTGTGTGGCCAGTAAAACGTTGGCTCTCCCAGGTTTATTTCTACCTTGGTTACTTTTCCTTTTCTTTATCAGTTCTGAAGGACAAGAGGACAAGGAGCAAAATAAGATACTTAAACCAAAAAATAAAAGAAAAGCTTCAAGCCTGTTCCTTCAGTCAATCTGTTCACGTATTTTTTTCTCACCTTTATCTCCATATTCCTACTGAAGCAACTGTGTAGCTGTTTATTTCCTTGGGGAGAGAAAACAGACTGCCACTCTTCTGCCAGATTTGAGTTCTGCAGTCTGGGTGTGATGTAACAATTCCAGTAGAATATACAGACTGTATTTATGGTCTACAGTATAGGAGCAGCAGTCACAACACTGAGAGGAGGCGAGAGCTTACATGAAATGGTTAGTTCCAGCCTGGTTTGGGTGTTCTGTTGCATGGCTCACTACCTGTCATTCCACATGGTTGAGCCACATGTTTGGCTCAGTCCATGGCACTGGGGAGGATTAAGATAGGAGGCTGTGTAAACTTCCAGGGATGGGACATGGCAAGAATAGAAAAACATATTTTGGTCGTATCTTTTGATGTGTTGAGACCAGGACACAGAAAGGGCTTAGCAGTTACAATCCCTAATCTTGCTCCCCACTTTAAAAAATTTTGTTTACAACTTTAGCAGGGTGTCCCAGTGTTCCTAGGGACTAGTTTGCCCTTAACAACTATAGCAGCTATGACAAACATACTGTTTATGATGGCTTCTTCTGTCCTTGTTTATTGGGAGGAGTGGCGATGACACTGTGCGTCAGATGTACCCTCAGCACACTGACTAGCCATCTTCCTTTAACACTTGACCAAAAAGAAAGTCTTAGTTCCTTGTCTTTTATTGTGTCTGCATTCTCTTATTTCTCTATCTGGAAACTCCTGTTTCTCCCATGAAAAGGAGCAGCTCAAAGCACAAGGCTCTGATCCTGATGTTCCCCCTTTGCAGAAGCATTTAACAGGCTGGGTGCTGCACTGAGTTTGTTGATGAGGATGCATTTTGTATGTTTCTTGATGCCATTGTAGAACATGTTAATGTAAGCAGAGTATAATTCCTATACATTATAGATATAAAAGTAACTTAGGCATTGTAGTGCATGTTGTGCAGTAATGTTCGGAGAAGACAGAGGTATAGTAAGAAACCTGGGATTGGATATTTAGCAATATGATAGGCTTGATATCCCGATGACCTTATAAAGGGGTAGGAGTGTGTTTCTGTGACAGCAGGAGTCTGGCATTGATCAGTTCTCAAGCTTCCACTGAACTGTTCGGAGAGCCACTTCTAATTTTCAAAACCAGGAGGCTTTATAATTTTAGTGCCTTTCCCCGCCCAAAGAAATAACATGAAGAATGTAGTCTGTATTGGAACATGACACGTAGTCACACCAACCTCTAAAGGACAGATTTTATAGCAGCATGCCCGGTTCCCACGACAGACCCATGCTGGCCTTGTCTGCATCCTGTTGTGCTGTGATGCATTTTTGTTACAAATACTGCTGAAGATGGTGGCTCTCGATCTTAACATGTATCGGGCCACCGGCAGGTTATAAAAATATAATTGCCAGGATCCTATCCCAGTGAGTTTGAGTTTAATTGGTTTGGGGTTGTAGCCTCTAGTCAGGATTTTAGAAGCTTTCCAAATGGGAGTGCTGGTTTGTGCCAGCTATGGATGGCTGAGGCATTCTTGAATTCAAGCTAGCCTGAGTTACGTAGGGAATTTCAGTGTAGCCTGAGCTCCAGAGAAAAAACTCTTATTTCCGAAAAAGGGAAGAGTGAAGGGTGGAGGGAAGGAAGGGTTGAAGGATGGGGGGAGGAAGAGAAAAGAAGGAAAGAAAGCAAGAGGAAAAAGAAAGCAGCACCACCACCATTCCCTGGATGACCCTGATGTGTGTCCAGGGTACTAAATTAATTTCACTGTGGACGAAGGGAGCTTGCCTGTCATTGGGAAACACATATAGTGTATACTTTTAACACTTTAATAAGAGAATAAGCCAAGCGTTAACCCTACTACCACAAAAGGGAGCCAAGCTAAAACATCCTCCCTCCCAGTCTGAGCAGCACTTGGTGGGACTGGAATGTAGAGAATGGTCTACTGTAGGCCTGCTCCAATATGCGTTTGGATTTACCCAACCTCACACTGAGAGATCAACACTTAAATGATGTGGCAAAAACAAACATAGAGACTTCTGGAGGGGCACTCTGATGGAGGTCTAGTGGGACGCTTTTCTCCTCATGAAACACAAGCTTTGCTTCCCCTTCAGCCGTCTAAACCCCCAAAGTGCATGAACATTCAAGTCACTGTTTGAAAGAGCAGGAAAAACAACCCAAGAATTTCAGTACCAGGCTTGACACTTCACACATATAAATGAGGGGGCAGTATGTGTTCACTGACTGGTGAAAAATCAGATGAGACGCATAAAGCTGATTTCTGCTAGAAAAGACTGGGGGAGTATTAAATGAATCAAAGAGGAACCTCGGCAGGCAGGCTGAGACATGGCTACTTTGTAGATCAGTGAATTGGAAGGTGAAGCTAAAGAAATATTTGCTGGGTGTCATATTCCTTTTCCTCTGAACACACAAAAATTGGGGGGGGGTGGAGCCACACAGGTAAGATGAGATAACTTCCAGAAGGAAAAAATAGTAAAGTGGGATATGACTTAAAGATTTCTTCTTTTAATCTTAATATTTTAATTGAAATAGAATTATATTCTATGAAATTGGAATAGAATAATCCTAAAAATAGAATTATTTTTATTGAAATAGAAAAAAGTGCTGAAAATATAAAGCCTCTTGGTTTTAACAATTAGAATATTATAAATATAGTATAATTGGATATAGAATCCTTAATTAAAATGGAATTATATAAGATAGAATTATAAATAGAAACCTCGCCCTTTCATTCCTCTAGTCCTTCCCAGACACTTTTTCTTTGACTATTGTTGTCACATACATGTTTATGTGTGTATGTATGTGTACACTGAGCCTGTTTTTGTTGGTGGTTTGTATATAGATTTACAACTGACCACTCTGCATTGGACAAGCCTCTCATTACAGTAAATGAGTCCATCACAGAAAGCCACACCACAGCCCAATGCAGAGATCAACAGATCATGGGAATCCCAGGTTCATCACAGCTTCTGCATCTGTGGTTCAGGGAATATTTTGGGAAAGTGGGAGGAAAGATGATAAGAGCTGGAGTACCAGGAAGACTGTTGTAAAAAGTCTCTCCCAGAAGCGAGTGACTAAACAAGACTGGAACAATAGCAATGGCAACAGCCGTGTCTAGGTGGAAGGAGGAAACTTGTGGGTCCCCTAGGAAAAACTACAGACACCTAATGGCTGTTGCAAGAGGGAGAATTAGCCTTTCCCAGGGACGATCCCCCTTCCTTGGTTGAGATTTCTTTTTAAATTGATGATCTATAAATCTGATTCTGCAAGCCCAGCAAATCCCAAGCAGGGTTAAACACACATAACCACACAAAACCCCAACCTCACCCAAACATCTCAGTAGTATAAAATCAAAGCAAAACCCCAAAGCCAAAAACAGAAGTGCAAAGCAATGTAGCAAACCTTACAAAGCTGGGAGAGTTAATAGCTACCTAAAATTCTATGCTTGCATGTTTCATTTTAAAACAAGAGCAAACCAAAGATACTACATAATGAAAAAGTGACAGTCTTTTTATAGCAAACAAGTTCTCACCTTGTAAGGACTTCCTTCAGAGAGGAGGATGAACTCACAGGGAGACCTCTTACACCTGCAGTGTCCCCTGTCAGAGGAAATGGGGATGAAATCAAAGGTGGGGAGTGTAAACAGACAGTGACAAAACTGTGCAAAGCAATAGGAATGCTAGAGGATCAGTGACTTAAACTAAAGTGTAATAGGACAGGCGCTCTGTGACTAGATCGAGGTCTTCTAAGGGACAGTGCATTGTTTAAAGGTGACAAGGATGTGCTTTGTGCTTTTCTTATTGCTGTGGCAAAACACCTGGCAAGATCAGCAGGAGGAAAGGCAGGAAGGTACAGCAGCATGAGCACAAGATGGCCGCTCACATTGTAACCACACTCAGGAAGCCTAGAGATTAGTGCTGCTGCTCAACATACTTTCTTCTATTTACTCAGTTTAGAACCCCAGCCCATGGGTGGGTCTTCCCACCTCACTTAACAAAATAGAGAGAAAACAAAACAAAACGAAACAAAAAAACACAAATACAAAGGTTTCATCCTGGCTGATCTTAGGTATTATCAAGTTGACAATCAGTGTTAGCCATCACAAAGAGCTATCAAAATTTAAATGAAATGTGTCTTGTACTTAGGATAGCCAGTACAGATCCTGATTTTGAAACTAAATGTATACCACCCAAGCAAAGAGAGCACAGACATGGGACCCTTGGAGCCATAAGGATTTTCAAAGAAGTATGATGGATGCAAACCCATGGGATTTAGATATCCAAATGAATGATGTTACAAATCTTCGAAGTCTACCTGTGGAAAATTCGAAAGCTATATATCACATACACACACATGCACATACCTGGGTTGGTTGGAGATTAAACACTGGGAAAATATAAGACAACTAAATATTAACACATAGCAATTGACATCATTGTGTTAATGTAACCTCAAACAGCCTTTTTAAAACAAAGACTTTATTAGGAATTAAAAATGTTATTATGTCATACGAACTGAAAATGTCCAGGTTATAAAATGTTTATATATGTATTGTGTAATCTAAGATCTTACACAAGGAAACAATGAGCAAATTCAAACAAAAATGGGCATGTTTACCCTCATAATTGGAGCTGAATAGAAGTCCTGATGTTAGGGGACGTGCAGACTAAGTAAGCAAGACTGGATTATTCAATAGCATAATCTATGTATATATCAAACTCAGCAGTCAGCAGTTAGGGAATACAGCTTCCTCTCCAGCATGCACAGACTTTCAAGGAAACTGACCGTAAGAGATCCTACAAAACATGGCTCAGTAGATTTCATATAATTAGCATCAATGTGTGCACCATATTTTCAGACAGGAGACAAAGAAGATAGAGATGAGAACAATAACAACAACAACAAAAAACTTCCAGAAGAAATTAAATTTA
Source organism: Acomys percivali (assembly GCA_907169655.1). Taxonomy (NCBI): domain Eukaryota; kingdom Metazoa; phylum Chordata; class Mammalia; order Rodentia; family Muridae; genus Acomys; species Acomys percivali. Next base: position 40,361,166 of record OU015744.1, on the reverse strand, counting down.
AACAAATATCATCCTGTTAGCTTTTCCTATCCCATAGAAATTACCATTACTTTTCTGGGGAAACTGTGTCAACATGGAGCTCATATCATTCCAAACTGTGTATTAATATAAAAGAAAGTGGAATTATTTTGTGCTGACATCATTCTGTTTTCATTGTTTTGTTTTGCTTTGAACTCAGCAGGCAGCTACAGATCTGTTGCCCTGTGTTCACACAGGTGTCTCCCTGTAACAGATTACCAATATCTCAACTTATCTAAAACAAGAGCTTCATAAGAGAGGCAGCTGGCCTTGTGTCACCTCAATTCACACTCAGTCATCTTTTATCCAATAGCTTGTTCATCCAGAATTCAACTAAGCAAGAATCAAGACAGTGAATGAATAGCCAGAAATACCAGTTTTAAAAGCTGATCTGCCTTATTCATAGAAAAATAATAATAATTGGCAGTCTCACTGAGTGCCTTCTGCCTTTCATTAGACACTATTGTAGCACAGCTCAGAGCCCTATTTCTCAAATAGCTTCAAATTAAAAGGGGAAGGAAGCTGCTGCCATGAGGGTAACAGCAGTTAGTGACGACCTGACAGCACAATAAACAAATCAGAAAAGTGACTTCATTAGAAAAGAGTCTAGAGCTCCTCAGGTAGGTGTGCATGTCCCTCTAGTACATCAGTGTGGCAGCAAGGGAGAGAGGGGGAGGGAAGAAGGGAGGGGAGGAGAGAGGGAGGGAGGGAAGGAGGGAGGGAGGGAAAGACAGACACAGAGTCTCTGTGTATGTGTGTATATGTGTATCTATCTGAATATGTGTCTGTCTCTGGCTCTCTCAGTATGCCTCTATGCCTTGCTGTGTATAGGTGTGTGGGTGTGTGTGTGGGTGTGGGTGAGGGGGTCTGTCTGTCTGTCTGCCTGATTGACTGTGTATCTGTTTCTTTATGAGCATTTATGTGTGTGGTGTCTAAATATGTGTGTATTTCTGTCTCCCTTTGTGTGTGTGTATCTGTGTATCTGTCTCTCTTGTGTATCTCTGTCTCTCTGTGTGTCTTTATGTATCTATGTCTCTTTCTTTGTGTATCTCTGACTCTGTGAATGTCTCTCTGTCTCTCCTCTGTCTCTCTCTGTCTCTCTGTCTGTGTGTGTGTGTGTGTGTGTGTGTGTGTGTGTGTAAGAGTATGTGTGTATGCAGTCTCAGTAGGAGAAAAAGAAGCTTCTGATATTAGCATACAAGTTAAGACAGGCAACATTTACATATTGAATTATAGAGAAGAGATATACGCAAGGAAAAAAAATATGGTTTGGAACAGATGGTTACAAGATATTGCAGATTGCATTATCATGAGTTTACCTGTCAGCTGAACAGTGGCAAATCCATTCACCAGGTGGGGACTCAGTTTCCTCAGTATTAGACAGCCCACTGTTTGTGTGCTCAGATCCCACTGTCTCCTTTCTGCCCTTCTGCACTTTTCCCCCATGAGCTTCTGGTCTCTACAACTTGCCTGACATGTGCTGCCAAAACCTAAGAATCCAAATCCTGGGAGGCCCACACTGTGGCCCTGCATTTGGGATTTCCAGTCTAGAGTGAAAGCTGAGAGATGTGTACCACTAAAAGGAGTAAGGATTCAAAAGAGACGCATGCCAAGAGGAAAGCAGTCTATGGCAACATGATACGCTTCATCCAAACAGGACATAAGAATGTGACTCGGGGAAGGCTGAGGGGGACACACAGTCAGCGACTCTGTGCAGGCGCATGGCAGCAAGGACCAGAGATGAGGAAAAGCCCAGTTCTCCCTTGGAGGCCAGATGCCAGGGACTGGGAGGAGGCGTTTTTCTTAAGGGGAGGGTTGGTAATCGAAGTGCCTACGAATATGGGGATCTTTAACACAGTGCTAACAGTTGATTTAAAATTTTTCTGCTTCAGTGGAAGTCTTATGGGTTATTTTCGGCATCTGGCCACATAATGTTCATTGTTCTCATGAAGAAAGAACTTGAGAGTCATCAGGAACTGCTTCGTAGAGGGTTACGTAAGAAATATCTTGCTTCCTGAGTCTAAATCAGATGGAAGAGTTAAAAAAGAAAAAGAACACAAGGATCTCAAATTATCCATTGCATGAAATATTTAATTTTCTATGAATAAATGGATTTTACTAAAATTATTTTTCTGCCCTTAAGGGCTCTCAGGAAAGCAGTTTAATGAAGGGCACTGATTTTAGAAGCTTTAAAATTTTTATTGTAGAAATAATCTGTGAAGGCACATGAAATAGACCCATGGGCCAGTACTGAATCCTGGATGCCAGTCTGTGAGCCTCAGGTTTACTGAGATGCCAAGCAAAGCCTCATGATGTATCAGAGCATCAGGAGGCAGAAGTGCAAACTCTCATCCCCTGACCATAGGCTCCGTGTCCTGGGAGAGTGGTACACGTGTCAGTTTCTTAGCTATTAAGAAGAATTGAACTAGAGGCTTCTGAGTTCAACTTATCAGTCCTAATTATAAGGAAATGGCCAACAAAAATACCGAGAGAAAAAGAATATAAGATTTCTTCGCTAGTGTACTCTATTTTCCTACCTGTCCCTAAACTGAAGCTGACGAAGTACTGGTTTTGTTTTTCCTTTTGAGTTGTATGAGCTTTTTGTTTATTCTGTTTTGTTGTCTCTTTGAGTTATAACATCTTTTTATGGATAATTCTGGTTTTGGTTAAAATTGGTTGTTTTATTAATCACCATTAAAATCGGGCAAGTAGATATTCACAATGTCTTCTTCTTCTGATTAGCTCCGAGGACACTTTAGAACAGCAGACACTCTAATGATGAGAACATGTTGATTTTAAGCATGTCCCTGTTTACAACCACCAGTGCCACAAGTACAGTTTGTCCTCTGTTTCAGTGTGCAGTTCCCATAGGCTGTTACTAGCGTTCATCACATGATTTTCATTGTCACATGCATCAGTATCTTTAGACTCACAAAATGCTACTATAATAGTATTATATAAAGAATATTTTCTTCTGCAGTCAAAAATCCAACTTAGGAGTATAAAAACAAGATGTACAAGGACCACAGGTTAATAGATGCTTAAAACATTTCATTACATTTGAGGAACATGTTATTTTATATGGGGGAAAGTATTAATAATACTTTCCATCTAGTTCCATGGAGTTAGAATTATTGTGCTGAGATTAATATAAAAAATAGAAGCTTCCTTCACATTTGTTAATTCCTTCTTGTTGTGACTCAAGTAAACAATCAGTAAATGGTAGGATGATAACAGGAAATAGAAAGCTACAGTTGGATGCATTGGCATGAATAATCTAAATTATAAATCTCTATTTGGCTACATAACAGAAATATGACTCTGTTCCATTTGATTGATGCTGCTTCTATGTTCCTGTTTAAAGCAGTTAATTTTTAAATTGAGGTCTTTTTTCCTTATTGAGCTTATAGGATTTTGCCTTTTCCTAATTCACTATGTAAACTTTATTGGGCTGCTACTGGGAGCCAAGTACTGAGTCCATCAGTGGGGTTGAAGAGACATCCCCTATGGGTGCTCAATGGCTAGTGGAAAGAGACAGGTGGCTTAATAACAAAGTAAAATTGTAATTGAGCACAAGTACTGTGCTGTACATCTGGACTCCTGCCTCAGGGAATAGGAAATACTTCTTGGATGGGAAGAATGTTGAAGATGGAGATGTCAGCTAAGGACAATTAGAAGCAAAGGAGCAAAAGTGATGGATTCAGACATGTGGCTGATGAGTGAGAAGGGTGAATTTGAAGCCAATTTTTAGTTTACTGAAAGTAACTTTTCTTTCTAGGTGTCTAGATACACCCAAGGTTAAGAGACAAAGTAACAAAGTCAAACTTAATGTTTTAGGAACTCTTCAGATCACTGTGAGGAGAACAGTTCAGAAAGATAGTAAGAAAGGGGAAGACTGGTATACTACTAAGATGTCTGCTCTATGCCTCAGCCTTGGTCATCCCATCTCTAGAAAAAGAAAGTAGAAATGGGGTAGCCTCACTCACCATAAGTCTGTGTTAAGCATCAGTCTTCTCAGTTAGCATCCGTTCTCTCTAGCCCAGTGCATAGGGCTTTGAACCAGACACAGTGACAACCCTTTAGGTGAGTGTTGGTGTAAGAACATGGGGCTGATTCTATGTACCATATGGCCCAGCAGCCCATTCTCGGAAGGAGGGGGCCTGACAGTCCCGAGAAGTGACTTTGGAGGTAGACTATGAAGGAAAAGAAGCTGAGCTGAGAAAGAGTTAATGGTTAGAAGAGAAGGGCTAGCCAATGGTCAGAACATTCTCCACAGTTGAGTGGAGAGTGGGATATGACTTTCTCATGTACTCTGGTGCCTCACATTTGACCATGTCCCCTGGAGGGAGAAACCTAGTGGCACTCAGAGGAAGGACAGCAAGTCACCGAGAAGAGACTTGATACCCTATGAGCATATACAGGGGGAGGTAATCCCTCTCAGAAACAGTCATAGGGGAGGGGAATAAGGGGAAAATGGGAGGGAGGGAGAAATGGGAGTATACAAGGGATGGGATAACCATTGAGATGTAACAAGAATAAATTAATAAAATGAAAAATAAATAAAAATAAAAAATAAAAGTAAAAAAAGAGAGAGAGAGAGAAGAGCAGCATGTGAGTGACAGCAGCATGTGTCCCATGAATGGAAAGTCCTTCAGCTGGAGCCCAGGGTGCAGAGAACTAAAATGGAAGAGGCAAGCAGGAGCCATGCCAAGAACAATGGCTCAATTTGGGAGCATTTGAAGGTGTATGTGTCAGAACATATGGTTCCTTGATTTTGAGGATGAGGCACAGGTAAAGACAACTCCATCTTGGGGCAGCTTGGTATTTGGAGACAGGAGCTGAACAGATGGGAAGATATGAAGGAAAGCCAGCTGAGTGCTGTGTGGGGTTATTTAGAAGAGACAGAGCACCTACAGACATCTGGCCACTGTGCTGACCTGAAGCCTCAGCACAGCCCAGGGTATACCTGCCTGTTCTGGTAAACACAGTGCGTCATGTTCCATCAAATGAGTCAGGAAACCAGGCACGACTTAAGAAAGTCCGTTTCTCTTTTGAGCCATCCTCAAGAGCCTCCTGAACTAACTCTCTTTGTACCACGTACTAAACTGAGCCCAGTGACTTAGACAGCATAGGTATTCATCAATGTTGCGTTGGCTTCTGTTCAAAGCCATATGTCAAGGCCACAGTGTCCTTTGTGTTTAGAAAGCTAAATTCAGTTGCTTCATATTATATATGTTGGGGATTATAATTCTGAATTCCACCTGTTATATATAAATGTACATACATTGTGTATATACACATACACACATAGAGCAATAAAGAGAAATTGTGTGAGATATTCCCTGAACAATATATTAGAAGTTATTTGCCCAATAATTTCAAAATAATCAGCTCATATATTAATCGTGTATAAATACACTGGGAACCAAACAGATCATTAATATGTTATTGAACAAATACTCCCCACAATGTGCTTTACTTTCATCTAAGGAAAATCATGGCAGTTACCACTGACATTTTTTTTCAACATTTGGAGTCACACTTTTATGAAGTCTTTAGTTGCCTTTACATTAGCAAGAGAATTTATGGAAATGTTATTTACAAATAAACTATATGACAAGAAAACAAACACGTTTGTTAAATCAAACACGGGAAAGGAAATGGGCTGCATCCTGCTTCGTTACTTTAAGCCTTGAGTGCTGCACCATGGGAATATCTATTCGGAAATAATTTTGACATACATAAAACATGGAAAATAATGAGGAGCTCATCTCTACACTTGTTCAATGATTTTTGAATAGTTTTCTGTCCACATGCCTATAATTGAACAATATGGAAAATTGTACATATATACATTGAGAGCCTGCTCATTTTATTTTTTTCAGTAAAATACTAGGTGATCAGAGTGTGGATAACTGATAATGGAAAGACTTTAGTATTTAAAATGATCTGAAAAGTGTTTGGTCGAGGGGGATCTATCCCATAGCCATTCCTTTGTGGATCCTGCCTTGCACACTGGTTGTATCCCAGAGCATGAACATGACAAGAAGGATGGGGGAAAGGGATCAGTTGCCTTCCTCTGGGGCTTAAGACTATCTCTCACTGTTTATGGACATCAGAACTGTTCGGCAAGAACAGGGTTCCCCTCTGTCCCCAGCACCTGCTGTAGTCAACTAAAGTACTAGGGAAACCAACACATCTGTACAAATTAATATGCAGAGTTGAGTCAAAATTCATTAATTCTTTCAATTTGACTTCTTTTCTTTACCCAAGATGCATAGCCACAAAAAATAAACAACCCAGTGAGAGGGAAGCATCGAACATCATGTCGAATATACCTATCGTTTGTGCATCTGGGAATCGGGGTTGTGATGGGGTGGTTGTGTCATAGTCCTTTCTCCCATTTCACTTTGGCAGAGAAGATGTTCAGGGTCTTTGTGGATGAACTGCTGCTACTATATTGTCATGATGGCATGTTCTGTGCCTCTGTTGCCATGACTTCAGCTTCTCATCCTCTGTCCAACAAGGCAGTGAGTAATCCTATATAGCTATTCGAATGAATTTTAAGTTCATCAAAATGAAGTGAAAAACTCCCGTTGGCCAGCTCTACACCAGTATGAAACTTTTTCATTAATTTTGTGCAGACTCCTTTTAGGCAGCTATGATGCAGTTCTTACCTAGTCTAGTTTTTATGTTTCTAGGTCAGATATTTTCTGGGAGCTGCCTGGAGAAGGTCTATGTAGAACACACACAGATACTCATTTTGAGACTGTCAGTTATCACTGCGGCTATCAAACTGCGCACACGGCGACTCCTAGCTTGATTTGGTGAGATGCTGGTGTTGATCCTTTTGAAGTTTTGCCTAGACACCTAACCCTTCACCATCACCACAGTGAACAGTCGACACTGTTAGATCCAGCTGCGGAATTAGACCAAGGCGTTATCATCACCTTGAGCTTTTCATTTTAATAGGAGACATCTCTGGGTTGGCAGCTTCACATGTGTGTGGTGTAGTTTAATGGGAGTGAAAAAAATTATCAAGTGCTTGTATTGAAAGACATCCAGCAAGCACCATACAACTGAGGACCAACTGAGCACACCAGTTCATTTTCTTGATTTTTGGAATACTGGTTCTGGCCGCCCTCTCTCACCTTCAAAACAAAGACTGGACTCTTCTTTTGCATGTTGCTTTAGCATTGAGTCCTGCATTTTCTGTGTAAGAAAAAAATTCTCTCTATGCAAACTTTATTTCATTCTGTAAAATTAAAATTAATTTAAGTATCCTTTTGGAATTACTGGCTGCTCTAATAGGTGATAGTCTTGCCGGTGACCTTGGTGAGATGGGTGTATAGATCACTCACCAGGTATATGCTCTCTCCTTTTTTTTGTTTTTTTTGTTTTTTTTTTCCTGCAGGTGAGAACCTTCGGGAAACAGTCTCTGATAACCATTTCAAATTCCTAAAACTGTCCAAAGCTCCATTTTAACCGTCCAAGCTGTAACTTTAGTAGGTACTCTGAAATTAATTCTTTGAGTTGAAATGAGAAAATGTCGCTGGTGACCCTTCAAAATTACCCAAGGAAATCTATGGTCCTTTTTGTCAGCCTTGTTAAAGTCACCTTCAGCTTCAGGCTCTGGGAACTTGCTCTGCTCTGGGTTTGGTGAATCCGTTTTCCAACTGGGCTCTTTATCGGTCTCCAAAGCATAAAGCAATGGGGCTCAGGAAGGCTCCGTTTCCCTAGGAGCGCAGGGAAGTGTGCAGGGCCAGAGGCTGGAACGTCGTATCATTATATGTTCCACATTGCAATTTTTATTTGCTGTTGTAGTTTGAAAATTAAAAATTTAGTAGCATTTCATGGTGACCGCCTACCATAGCTGTGGCCCCGTAGAGGAAGTGAATTTGGGTCAGCGGGGTGCATTCTTTTTGGTTGATTGAGAGCCCTGAACAGCGCTGTCAAATTTTTCTCAAGAATTCACAGTCCCTACAGACACACAGCAAGGGACCTCCTGCTCCCTGCTGACATAAAGATAGAAGTATAGTGTTAGCAGAAGAGACAACTAGGAAAGAGAAGGGAGTGACACAGAAGAACAATTGCGAGGCGTTCTAATTTTCATCCAGATTTTTGGTCGTCCATCTTTCTTTCTTTCTTTCCTCCATACTTTTCTGGCTGATAGACCCTCAACCCCTACAGCTTTCTTGACTTATAGTCCTCGTGTCTTTCCTTTGTTCCTCTATCTCCCCCCCCCTCTCTCCCCCCCCCCCCCCCCACCCATCCTTCTCTCTTGTCTATGGGTCACTGGTCACAGAGAGCAAAGCGTTCAGTCGTGGAGAAGAAAGCAAATCTTTAGACGAGCCCTCAGGTACATTACCTGGCCTGGGGCAGGAAGGGAAACGCCAGGAAAGAGAATGCCTTGTCTTTATGTGTTCTTTCACAGACTCCAAAAGGCCTTGCCCACCTAAGAACCCAGCATGCTTGTGGGAATTCACTTCTTTACCTTGATGTTCACAGATCCTTGATGAGGCCAAAGGTTAGATTCCTGTATCTTGGAGAAAAGTGAGGCTCAGAGACCAAGACTCATTTGCCTTGAATGGCACACAGCTGAGAGCTTGCCAGCACTTTGCATTTCAGCGAGTTCCTTTGCTTCCCACCCCCCCAGGTGCCTTTGCTATCTTCAAATGCTGATTCACATCCAACATGGCCTAGTCTGAAACTTTGAGTGGGGCTTTTTTCTTTTTTTTTAGATGGGCCATTAGGGTCTGGCCTTTGACATGAAGAACTCCCCGCCTTCCCAACCCCGTGAAATGGGAAGCAATGCTGCAAACTCTATCTACCTTAGATGGTCTAGAATGGATCAGCATCCACCCAGAAAAATCCCCTCTTACCCCTGTCCCAACCACATTTCACAAACCACACACTCAGAGGCCTCTCAGATTCTGAGTAACTCCCGGGCTGCTGGGTTAGGAGTACAGTGACCAGGTTGGCTTGCCTCTCCCATGATACTGATGTTCCACTACCACCTGCTTTTAGAGTGTCCGGGAGAGGGGCTTTCACTGCCTGGAATCTCTCCATGTCCCTTCCTGGCTCCCGAGCCAGCTAGGTAAAGCCAGAGTGAAGGTGAGAATAAGCTGATGTGGCACTGCCACCTAGTGACTGCCCTTGGCCTCCGAGAAGTACAGCAAATTGCCAGCTTGCTGTCACCCATTATGGAAAATCCAGAGCTAGGACCCACCCCAACCAATGCAGACCTGCCTTCTCTGCCAGGCACAGAGGCTGCCGTGTGGTGGATGGGGATATGCTGTATGTTTTAGTGAGCTTGATTTCAGGCAAGGGGATTCTCCAGCGTGGCCAGACATGACTATCTCTCTGCTAGAGTCCACTTCCGCTGGAGGACCTCACAGCACATGCACTTACATAGATAGAGGCCTCCCTGGAAAGTTAAAATAAATACAGTTAGGAAATTAGGGAAGAAACAAACAGTGAGAACCTTGGATGAGAAAGCCAGTCAGTCACAGTTACAATGTCCTGCGGCATTTGCTATTCCCATGAGTGTTGAGAACACAGTGCAGTTCCTTAAACACCCTTTTATGCCAAATTCCAGACTGTGTTACCTCACTGACCTGCAGGTGTGGGTTTTGTTGGGGGGGGGGTTGTATATTGGTTATTGAGATAAACTCTTACTATAGATGTATTACTGGATTTTAAGATGGTCCCCCAGCCACTACCTTCCTCTGGGATCAGAGCCTGTGCCACCACACTTGGCTTTTCCAGATCTTGCTATTAATTTTTCTGAGGTCTTTACTAGAAGACCAGATACCCTAGGATTACCCTAGGAAATTCTCACAATACCTTAGGAAATTCTTGGTTTTGTTTGTTTGTCCCAAGTTGGGGTCAGGAATATACTCTATTTGTGGGACATCCCTACTCTAATAACTATTCCCACTTGACCATGAAATGACCTATTGAGCGTTTCCATGTAAACTTTTTCTTTGTGCTTTTTTTCTTTTTAGCTTAGAAACAAATCCATAAAACATAAAATATTTTGACTTGTCATAGACATTTAATTTTAAAATATAAATTGGAGAATATCAAAATGTCTTTTATTTAGGTTTAGACCAGAAAATTTTCCAAAAAGATATCAGCTTTCATAGTAGGACCTGTGGCATATGAGTTGCTGAAACAATACATTTCACAGACTGACCTGCAGTCAAATGTTTGTGTATTTAGGAAAAGCAAGTTTCTTCCGATTTCTTTCTTTTCTTCGCATATGAGTTGCTGAAACAGTATGTTTCACAGACTGACCTGCAGTCAAATGTTTGTGTATCGGGTTTTACTGTGTAGCCCTGGCTTTTCCTGGAACTCACTCTGTACACCAGGCTGGCCTCGAACTCAGAGAGCTGTCTGTCTCTGCCTCCCAAGTGCTGGGATTAAAGGCATGCGTCACCACTGCTTGGTTTCTTCTAATTTCTTTTGGGCTAGTCTTGTGGGTGTATCTAGCGGTTGTAATGTATGCTTTGTCAGTAACTTCTGTTTACCTCACAGTACAGTTAGGACATGATATTGATTTATTTTTATTTCATAAAACATGTATGCATAAGGGTATATTGTACTGAATTGCATTTCAAAAATCTTAAAAGAGGTCGTTAGTTCTGCTGGGTTTGAGATCCAGTGCTTAAATGGTATTTTCAGTTCAGACAAATCTTTCAAGTTGAGAACACAGACCTCAGGGTCTTTCATCTTTACTTTTAGGAAACAGACTCATTCCCATGACCCGGGAAGGAAGTTCTCTCTGAGAGCTGTGCAGATGTCCCTAGCCACTGTAATCAAAAAGAATCAGAAGGATTAACGTGTCTTTTCTCTCTGTTAATAGGATGCTAATGTCTTCCCATCCTTCAGCATGAAGCTTTAAAAATAGTCCAATAACTATAACTGCCTCTCTGTCTCTCTGTCTCTGTCTCTGTCTCTGTCTCTGTCTCTCTCTCTCTCTCTCTCTCTCTCTGTGTGTGTGTGCGTGTGTGTGTGTGTGTGTGTGTGTGTGTGTTCAGATCAAAGACTATTCATTTACTGACACAGAAGACATTGCTCATGTCACTTCTAGCATAAGTGAGTACTAGACTCAGCGATGAAACATATTTGTCATCTTTTCACAGAAATATAAGCAGACTTATTCAATCTAGAAAACCTGTGTGTGTTCTGTCTCTTTTCCCTTGGGAACGTCGAGCTTAATTTTAAGCTCGGCTCAGCTTATTTGCTCAGAACATATCCACCAGTGGCATCTACCCAAAAACAAATCTTCTATATCCAAAGTATGAAATAAAACTCTTCTAGGACAAGGTTGAAAGAAAGCATAGATTCTGTAGAGCTAGAGCAAGAGAGAGAGAGAGAGAGAGAGGGAGGGGGGGAGAAGAGAGAGGAAGAGATCTTTTCTCTTCTAAATCAAAAGAGAAGAAAAATTTCCAAATGTATAAAGTCAAAGGAACCAAATAAAATTAAGGTAATAAAAATTCACTTTGGATCAATAAAGAATTACATAATTTAGGAACATTCATGCCAGTCCAGGCCTAAAGTTGAGTTGGGCTTTAGAAGTAGCTTTATGCTGTCTCCACCTGCTGTTTCTGTTACCTTATATCTCTGGAATCCTCAGGCTCCTAAGATTTCAGACTTACATTTCATACTCACTGGTGCTCAGAAAGGAAGAGTCAGAGGCAGGACCCGAGAAAGTCATGGCTTGGAGCCCTTCAGGCTCTGCTCAGAAGCAACGTTCGGAGACCGGTTTCCAGCACTGTTCCCTATTGCACATCATTGCAGCATTTGTACTCTGAGCACCCTCAGGCTTTTAGTACGGTTTTTGTATTGGCGTGATTTTACATTTTAATCCCGATTTAGAACTGATTGAAGGCATCTATGTTACAACGTCACGTTTTTGTTGTTACTTTCCATCTCTTCTATGTATTTTTCCCTCCGTTTCCTTACACCAGGTATATGCATTTATTAGGATTCTCACCCCTTATTACCTAAAATCATTTTGTGAACACAGTTTCTGATTCATCTATGCATTCTCTGTACCTATAAAGGTGCCTTTATACATGGAAATATTTAGTATCTGATTGACTAGGAATAGCTAAACGTTGCCTTTGTAACCTTATGACACACTAAAAATCACCTAGAAGCTTAAAAGAAAGCCCATCCCTATGGTATAGCCCCACCTCTGGAGAGTTGGGCTTAATTAGTTGAGGAGCAGTGGACAATATTTTCCTTTTTTAAATATATGTTTTTATTATTTTTATGTTCATGAGTGTTTTGCCTTCATGTGTGTCTGTGCACCACACATGCTGGTGCTTGAAGAGGTGGTGAGCCTCTATGACGGGCCTGGGACTAGAACCCAGGTCCTTTGTAACAACAAGTACTCGTAACTCCTGGGCCAACTCTCTAGCCCTGACAGTATTTTCTTGTTTTGTTTTGTTTGTTTGTCTTTTGAAGCAGGGTTTCTCTGTGTAACAGATCCTGGCTGTCCTGAACTCGCTTTGTAGACCAGGCTGGCCTGTAACTCAGAGATCCGCCTGCCTCTGCCTCCAAAGTGCTAGGGTTAAAGGTGTGTGCCACCACTGCCCGGCTCTGACAGTATTTTCTTTTTTTATATATTTAATTAATTTATTCAGATTACATGTCAGTTATTATCCTATCCCTTGTATCCTCTAGTTCCTCCCTCCCTCCTGCTTTCACCCTATTCCCCTCCCATATGTCTGTGACCGAGGGGGACCTCCTCCCCCACTATTTGGCCATAGGCTATCAAGTCTCATCTTGGTAGCCTGCTTATTCTTTCTCTGAGTGGCACCCAGTCTCCCCACCTCCGGGAAGTGGTCAAATATGGGGCACCAGAGTTCATGTCAGAGTCAGTCCTCGCTCTCCACTCAACTGTGGAGAATGCCTTCCTACATATTTTCTTAATGACTACCAAGTGACTCCAACTACTGGTGAACATCCCTGATGCCAAGCAGTGGAGAGGAAAAGATGCACGCTCCCTTTTCTGTTGGAGCCATTGGCTCCCAGCTTCTCTGTCCTCTGAACATGGATTGCTTTCCATTCTTATAAGTCCAGCTTCATTGAGTCATGTATCTGATTTGATTTTCCTGTAAATATAAACCACATGCACATCATTGCAATTCGGAAGCATCGCATATATTCCTCTCACATCTCTGAATCACAATTTGAAACATGGACTTTTAAATCCGTGGCTGACCTACAGTGAAAGGGCTGACTGATGGTCTCATGGCTCACCATGAAATTTGATGGAGCCATAGGCGTATCTCATCCCCTGAGGGAGTCACCTCCATTCCAAAGCAGCACACAGAGAACCATATCCAGCGTCTGTGTCTGTTAAGTGTGCAAGCCAAGCAGAGTGGCCCAGAACACCTGTTCAGGTCCTTGTGCTCCAAGCTCTCTTCTCCACTACAAAACCAGAAGAAATAGATTTCTCTCTCCAACACATGCGTAATAGTTAACTAATGTTAGAAACAATAATTTTTAGGGTTAGTTTCGATCTATTTCTTTTCTTTCCTTTTTGAAAACATTTGTAACTTCTCTTTTGCCTTGTATTTGCATTATACAGTGATATGCTTTGACTTAGTTTATCATCATCATCATCATCTTTACAAATTCTCTTAAAATGTTTCATTTAGAGAAAATGCCCTTTGAAGAAATAATAGGACATTTTTATTTCATCCCTTCCAGTCTAGTCTTATGGAAAGGCAGTTGCTGAATGCTAAATCTGTATTCCTGAGAATGTTTTTGTTGTTATTGTTGTTTATTTTATATTTTTCTCTTTAGCTTTGTGTTCTATAACCTAGGAGATTTGTATTGGTTTGCTTAGGAATTATGCTTTGGCCATGATTAGATTATAATTTGAATTGTATCCCCCCACTGTCTCACTACAATGTTCCCTTAGACCAGTCCATGGAGTAGCTCCTGTGTGTCTTCATTGTCTCAAGTCCTACTATTTTTTCCTCTTCCATTGCCTTTCTTCACTCCCTCTATTTTTCCTCAGAAAGCATAAAATATGTGTTGACTGTTATCAATTTATATTTTAGAGGGGGATTTGGAGGCCAGCTGGATTCTAGTAAGAGTAGGCAAAAGGTAAACCTGATATTTTATTATGGAATCCTCAATTTCTTTGAAGCTGTACTATTTTACCAAAAAAAAAATGTTCTCTCTATTATCAAGTTCTCATAATGGGTCAGGTATAAGGACTGAGGGGAAGTAGGAGTGGATGGTACTGCATCATTTAAAAACCTCAAGTCCCAGTCTTTCCCAGCACTAAACATTTCTTCTGCCCATCTCTGGACCCTGAGTCCCTCATTCTCCAATCTGTCCTGAAATAATGAGCTTGCTTTTTCCTATTAGTTGTCTAGGAGGACAGGTCCCTCCCTGCACATCCATTCATCACTCCTTATCAGTCCTTCTGTTATCACTTTTGTACCTTACCCATTCCTTGTGTACTTGATATCTCTGTGTCTGGAGATAACTGGGCCCTTTATATTTAATGTGCTTGAGGATAAACTAGGGGAAATGTGCCACAGAGCTCTGTATACTGAATTCATCTCATCTGTTGTTTATTCCCCACTCTCTATTTCTATTGTCTTTGGGATCTGTGTTTTATTTCTCTTCTTATTTTTTATTGAGTCGTCAGTTGTGTTTTGTTTGTTACTGTAATGTTTCTTTGGTGGACTATACCATGCCCATAAGCTGACGTCTAGCATGTCTAAAGGAACAGCTTTATTTCCACCTACTTACTATCCTGTTGTGTCCTCCAGTCTGCCTCTGACTGATGGCTCTGTGTCACTGTCCATACAAGGCTTCTATTTCTCCAGCTTCGGGTAATTTTACTTCTGAAGGTATCCTACCACTTGCTGGGAGAGTCAAGGAGACTCTGCAGAGCTCTAGTTCGTTCTCTTTCTACAGATCTCTCTTCTTTGGTTTTCAGCCTCTTAAAACCTTAGCCTCCTTAGAGTCCAACTGTGCCCATCAACTCAGGGAGGCCCCTGAGCTCTACCTGTTCTCCTTCCCTGAGCTATATTCTACAGGCTCTCAATGAACATTAAAGTGGGACAGGAACGTGGTTCATTTAGTCCCCAGAATCTCTGTCTGTTCTTGATGCTGGCCAACATCTTGTTACCCATTAGTCCAAATTTGATAGGATGTTTGTTTTGAGATGAAGTTTAAATACTAAATTTTAACCTACTTCTCCACTGTGGCTGGAAACAGGGTACATTTTCATTCGTTTAAAAGTTTCCTCCTCCTCCATGGTTCCTCCCTCACTTTCCCTTCATTGCTCGAAGTTTACATCTTTTTATTGGGTTGCATAAATCACAATCGTATTACAGGAAAGAAAGGGTTTGGGCAGAGAAATTGCTTATCACAAGCATTTAGTCTCTGTAATGCTTTTCATTATATAACCAAGCCTGAAATATAAGGCCAGAACTGACATTTGAAATACTTTTGTCATTACTATTATTAATAAAATGCTTAATAGAGAAGCATTCATGAATAGTTTGTCAGCACTTACTATCCACAATGGAATCATTTCTTTTTTTTTTTTTTTCTGTTGTAGAAATAGGTTCTGCATAAACCTTGGGATATCACATTACAAATACAATTCATGTTGACTGATGAGCAAGAACCACTGCTCTCTGTTTGTTAAATCTGTGTGTGACTATGGAGAGCTGACCATGTGACCCAGGGAAGCTTGGTCTGAGAGCAGATCTGACACTGCCACATTAATTAATGAGCATCAACTCCTTCCTGTAATTTTCTCAGAACTAGGCAACAGTGAAGAATCAAATTAGTCTTCAAATTCTTCATTATTTTGATTCTCAAGGCAGGGTAGATGAGCGTATTATATATTACATGTCTAATGACCCACATGAACATTTATTGAAAGCTGTTAGAGGTATATGTAGGATACCGAGAGAAACAGGCCAAAGCTGGAGTACCATAGTGACCTTTGCATGATTTGGAGAAGGAGAACTCTGAAAGAGAAAGCGCAAGTGCTAGCCTTTGCTGGACAGTACTGAGGGCCAGTGGGAGTGCTGGGCAGTGCCAGCCTCCCCCTTAGTGAAGGTAACCCCTGAGAAGCTGAGCAAAGGTTCAGTTTACCATCAAGCAGTCATTACTGTTAAACAGTGCTAGACACGGTCAGCGGTGAGTGAAGAGATGAATATGGCATAGAAATTAAAAGGAGGAAGCCCTCTTCAGACCTTAAAGCTGTTTAAGTCTACAAAGCTCAGCATGCTGGGAGTGCAGAAAGCGGCACAAGTGTCTTTTGCTGGAACACTCAACATCTTTGTCTTAAAAGCCTGACATTATCAGGCATTTCTCC
>OU015744.1:40328901-40344766 GCA_907169655.1 Acomys percivali | reverse complement strand
CATGGTACCTAACACATACTGTGGGAAAGGAGTCTGCTTGCTTACTGGAATCATGGTAAGTGCCTTCCCTTTTCCATCTCCCTCAGTCATGCTTAAGATGAGACCAAAACCACTCAGCCCTCATGTGTAAGTGATTGTGAGTTACTCATCTGCTCATAAAAACATGTTTTGAAGTATATTAAAGGCTTAAAGGCTTAAATATAAACATATTATAAAATGTTATTTGTTCTGTTACTGAATGTTGGTTAGGTGAAAGGCGTGGGTCTAGGAACTAACTGTACTGGAAATGAAACAGAACCAGATACAAGCTGCCCCTGCCCTGCTTCCACGGCACCTCCAGTAGAGACCTTATGCTTAAAAAATATGGCAAATGATTGCTAGATATGCCTTGAGTCCATATAGGAAGAATGTAAATCTCAAGTTGTTTAGGAAACTGAGGAATAAAAATAGGACCTCATTGGAGAAGACCTATTTTAAGATGAAGTGAGACTTCTGGGTAAGTGGCCAGGAATGGGGAACATTCTGTCTGAATGCTGCAAGTTAAAGGGTATGAATAATTGATCAAGGTGAGAGGGCAGGAGTAGTGGGGGACATGGACAATCATGAGTTGGGGACAGGAGGCCAGGGACTCTAGGACACTGGAGGAAGGTTTGCTGGACTGGAGAGAGATAGGTCTTTTCCCAGGAGGACTAAAGCATCAGGCTTGTTATCCACCCCTCCTGAACCATTGTGTAGTCTCAACTGCACTGCTCCTTTTGTTTTCTTATATGAAAACTGGAAAAGCACTTCCGTCCTTGAGAAAGGTAGTTAAGGTTAGAGTACTTCTTCAACCAAAGGACCAGTGAACACCAGAGGAAAGGTGAAGTAAGCTTTAAATGAAATAAAAGTATTCCTCAGAGGGGCAGGAGAGGTAGGCAGCTCATGAGAGAACTGGCTGCCCAGGCCTTAAGTTCCTTAAATTAAGTTGAAGTAAGAATGACCATGCAGCTTTGAATGTAGTCACTGCACTCTGATTTTTGGCCAGTGAAAGTCCCACGCCCAATGTATCCGGTAAGACTTCAAGTCATGAACCTGGAGTCAGATGCCAATTTGCTCTAGGCATTGGAGCATCCCTTGTGGCAGATTGTGTGGTGATCATCTGAACCCAATAAGGTAGCAGAGAGGTCATGGGGCACAAGGACTCAGGTGTGTATCCTGAATGGGAGGACACCAACGCAACATCACTACACTGTCCATGAGCTGCGTAGCAGGAGAGAACACCAGGTGGCCTTTTTAGGTCTACTAAGGATGGAGTCACCTGCAACACCAGCTGAGGAAGATTGCTCCACAGACTTTAAGTATCTAAAAGACCAAGAGCTTGAGCATCAGGAGATTGGGGCATGCTTCTGCCCTTGGTACAACTGAACAGAGATAAGGAAATTAGCCATGCCAGTTTTTAAAGACAGCAGTGGTATGGGGATAACCATCAATTCCAAATTATGAGAATTATAATTTGGGGACATAATTTAACATTATGTTCTTGTAAAATAAAAAAGTTTGGTGGGTTAAGTGAACTTGAAATGTTTTCATTATACTTGGTGTAGCTCATTAAATGTTTGATTTTTAGAGTATCTCCCATTTCTCCTCAAATAATAGCATTTTGTTGTATAGCATAAAACTTTGGGAAGTAAAATATATAGAGGTGTATTTTTGGAAGGCCCCATAACAAGCCCACAAGGGACATCAATGATGCTATTAATAAAAAAAAACAGAACTGATAACTACAGTCTTTCTTTAGTGCTTCCCAAAATCAACTTGCTTGGTGTTCCTTTCACAGCAAGTGATACCCATTTTGTTATTAAATAAGAGATAACTGAGGGGTTCATTTACCTTCATTGAAGGCACAAATTTAACCTTAACTTTTCCTGGGCACAAGGACCTTGGGCTACATCTATCTTCTCTTGGCATTGCCCTGTCACAAATGCCTCTTCAGAGTCTTGTCTGGCAGCACAGAATCTCTTGCTCACCTCCTTCAACTGCTCCCTTGATTAGGTCTCATTATTGATCTTTGTTTTGGAAAAGCAGTTCCAAGCATCTTTTAATCTATACAGACAAAGGAAGGTTCTGTACAATGAAATGTACATGACTTCATTCTTCCTTCTCAGGCTCACAGTCCATTCCCAAGCTCAGGGCATCCAGCCTCTCACCTATAAAAGAAGAGATTGTTTAACTGACCCAATTAAAGACTGTTTACAAATCCACAAACCTTTGATTAGCCTTTATAGAAGTACTTTGGAGCAGTGCAGTAGCCCTCTCTTGAGGCCAGGCAAATTTCCACAGTGTCAGGCTACTGGGCGTCCTTGAGAATAAGTGTCTAAGGAGTGGATAGTACCCTCTATACACTCCTTAGAGACTTATAGCAATGCATGGAGGCAAACTAGATAAAGTATGGAGAATATCTGAATGAGATTATAGGTTTGTAAAAGCAGATAACTTAGAGAAGGTTAGTTTCTTGAAGATAAAGTATATTTCATGGATTTTGTTTGTCTTTGCTTTCTTTTCATTAGAGGAAGTATGATAATACTTGGCGGTTTAGCCAAAAATGACTTCTTATTTCAGTGTTTATTTGCCTATTCCTTGAATGCCTGTAAGTATATATTTAAGTAAAGTATATATTGACAGATTTCCCTTGTGTGTCTCATGTCTGCCTGTCTCTCCTTTTCAGCTCTAGCCTTTAATAACTTGGGAATAAGAAATACAATTTACAATATGACGACAACAGCATAGGGATATCTCTGCATCGTCTTGAATATTACCTCTGGCGTACTATACCTTTTGTTCTTTTTTATCACTCAGTTTTCCTATCCTTGTGCGAATGACATTTTGATGGGATTTATAAATTCATGTGGTTGGTTTTCACTTTGTTTTTTGTTTTGTTTTGTTTTGTTTCTCTTTTTTTTTTAAATTAATTTATTCTTGTTACATCTCTATGGTTATCCCATCCCTTGTATCCTCCCATTCTCCCCTCCCTCCCATTTTCCCCTTATCCCCTCCCCTGTGACTGTTCCTGAGGGGGACTACCTCCCCCTGTATAAGCTCATAGGGTATCAAGTCTCTTCTCAGTGACCTGCTGTCCTTCCTCTGAGTGCCACTAGGTCTCCCCCTCCAGGGGACATAGTCAAATGTGAGGCACCACAGTACATGAGAAAGTCATATCCCTCTCTCCACTCAAGTGTGGAGACTGTCCTGTCCATGGGCTAGATCAGGGTAGGGGTTTAAATTTTGCCGCCTGTATTGTCCTTGGCTAGTGCCTTAGTTTGAGCGGGACCCCTTGGCCCAAATCTGCCTATCATAATGTTCTACTTGTAGGTTTCTAGGACCCACTGGATCCTTCTACATTGCTATTCTCACAAGGTTCTCTCATCTAGAGTCCCAATAGGATGTACTCCCCTCTGTCCCAGTTTCCTAGTAAGGGAAGGCTTTCGTGGGACATGCCCATTGGGCTAGTATGCAGATATACGTGAGTATATACCATTTGAGTCTTTCTGCTTCTGGGTTAACTCACTCATTATGATCATTTCTAGCTCAATCTATTTATGCACACATTTCAGGAATTTCTTGTTTTTAATAGCTGAGTAGTATTCCATAGTGTATATGTACCACAGTTTCTTTATCCATTCTTCTACTGAGGGACATTTAGGCCGTTTCCATGATCTGGCTATTATGAATAAGGCAGCTATGAACATGGTTGAGCAAATTTTCCGGTTGTGTGCTGGTGCATCTTCTGGGTATATTCCAACGAGTGGAATAGCTGGGTCTTGAGGAAGCCCTATTCCCAGTTTTCTGAGATAGCACCAGATATATTTCCAAAGTGGTTGTAATAGTTTGCATTCCCACCAGCAATGAAGGAGTGTTCCTCTCTCCCCACATCCTCTCTAGCATGTGGTGTCGCTTGAGTTTTTGATCTTAGCCATTCTGATGGGTGTAAGATGGAATCTCAGAGTTGTTTTGATTTGCATTTCCCTTATGACTAAGGAGTTTGAGCATTTCTTTAAGTGTTGCTCAGCCATTTGATATTCTTCTGTTGAGAATTCTCTGTTTAGTTCCAAGCCCCACTTCTTAATTGGGTTATTTAGTTTGGTGGTGTTTAATTTCTTGAGTT
The DNA here is from genome assembly GCA_907169655.1 of Acomys percivali. Classification (NCBI taxonomy): domain Eukaryota; kingdom Metazoa; phylum Chordata; class Mammalia; order Rodentia; family Muridae; genus Acomys; species Acomys percivali. Next base: position 40,340,625 of record OU015744.1, on the reverse strand, counting down.
CTTTATATATTTTGGATATTAGACCTTTGTCAGATGAAGAGTTGGTGAAGATCTTTTCCCAGTCTGTAGGCTGTCGCTTTGTTCTCTTGACAGTGTCTCCAGCCTTACAGAAGCTTCTCAGCCTCATGAGGTCCCATTTATTAATTGTTGACATTAAGGCTGGGCTGTTGGTGTTCTGTTCAGGAAGTTGTCTCCTATGCCAATATGTTCCAGGCTCTTCCCTACTTTTTCTTCTAAGTGACTTAGTGTCTCTGGTTTTATGTTGAGGTCTTTAATCCACTTGGATTTGAGTTTTGTGCAAGGTGACAATTATGAGTCCAGTTGCCTTTTTTTACACATATACATCCAGTTAGACCAGCACAATTTGTTGAAGATGCTATCCTTTTTCCATTGAATGGATTTGGCTTCTTTGTCAAAAATCAAGTGACCATATGTGTGTGGATTCATATCTGGGTCTTCAATTCGATTCCACTGATCAACCAGCCTGTTGCTGTGCCAGTACCATGCTGTTTTAATTACAATTTCTTTATAGTACAATTTGAGATCAGGTATGGAGATTCCTCCGCAGCACCTTTTATTGTACAAGATCGTTTTTGCTATTCTGGGTTTTTTGTTTTTCCATATGAAGTTCAGAATTGAACTTTCAATGTCTCTAAAAAATTGTGTAGGTATTTTGATAGGGATTGGATTGATTCTGTAGATTGCTTTTGGTATGATGGACATTTTTACTATGTTAATTATCCCTATCCATGATCAAATAAGATCCTTCCATCTTCTCATGTCATCTTCAATCTCCTTCTTCAGAGTTCTGAAATTTTTTTCAAACAAGTCCTTCACTTTCTTAGTTAGAGTAACTCCTAGATATTTTATGTTGCTTGTGGCTAATGTGAAGGGTATGGCTTTCCTAATTTCTTCCTCCGCAAGCTTGTCATTTGTGTATAGGAAGGCTACAGACTTTTTTGAGTTAATTTTGTATCCAGCCAAATTGCTGAAAGTATTTATCAGCTGTAGGAGTTCTCTGGAGGAATTTTGAGGGTCACTTATGTACACTATCATATCATCTGCAAATAGTGATAGTTTGACTTCCTCCTTTCCCATTTGGATACTCTTGATTTCCTTTTGTTGTCTTATTGCTCTGGCTAGAACTTTGAGTACTATATTGAAGAGATATGGAGAGAGTGGGCAGCATTGCCTTGTTCCCGATTTTAGAGGAATTTCCTTGAGTATCTCACCATTTACTTTGATTTTGGCTATTGGCTTGCTGTATATAGCCTTTATTATATTGAGGAAAGTGCCTTTTATCCCCGATCTCTCTAAAACTTTAAGCATGAATGGGTGTTGGATTTTATCAAATGCTTTCTCTGCATCTAAAGAGATGATCATGTGGTTTTTTATTTTCAGTTTGTTTATATGGTGGATTACATTGATGGATTTCCATATATTAAACCATCCCTGCATGCCTGAAATGAAGCCTACTTGGTCATGATGAATGATATCCTTTATGTGTTCTTGTATTCATTTTGCAAGAATTTTATTTAGTATTTTTGCATCGATGTTCATAAGAGAAATAGGTCTGAAATTCTCTTTCTTTGTTGAGTCTTTGTGAGGCTTAGGTATCAACGTGACTATGGCCTCATAGAATGAATTTGGTAATGTTCCATCCAATTCTATGTTTTGGAGTAGCTTGAAGAGTATCAGTATTAGCTTGCCTTTGAAGGTCTGGTAGAATTCTGCACTGAAACCGTCTGGCCCTGGGCTTTTTTTTGGTTGGGAGACTATCAATGATTGCTTCTATTTCTGTAGGGGAAATGAGACTATTTAACTTGTTTATCTGTTCTTCACTCAACTTTGGCAAGTGAAATTGATCAAGAAAATCATCCATTTCCCTTAGACTTTCAAATTTTGTGGCATATATGCCTTCAAAGTAGGATCTTATGATTCTTTGTATTTCTTCAGTGTCTGTTGTTATGTCTCCCTTTTCATTTCTGATTTTGTTGATTTCAATACTGTCTCTCTGCCTTTTAGTTAGTTTGGCTAACGGTCTGTCTATCTTGTTGATTTTCTCAAAGAACCAGCTCTTGGTTTTGTTGATTCTTTGGACTGTTTTCTTAGTTTCTGATTTGTTCATTTCAGCCCTGAGTTTGATTATTTCCAGACGTCTACTCCTTTTGGGTGTTTCTGCTTCTTTTTTTCCTAGGGCTTCCAGCTGTTTTGTTAAGTTGCTTATGTGTGATGTTTCCAATTTCTTTTTAAAGGCACTTAGTGCTATGAGTTTTCCTCTTAACACTGCTTTCAATGTGTCCCACAAATTTGGGTATGTTGTTCCCTCATTTTCATTGAATTTCAGAAACTCCTTGATTTCTTTCTTTATTTCTTCCCTGACCCATGTGTCATTTAGCAGAGAGTTGTTTAGTTTCCACGTACGTGTAGGCATTTTGTTGTTTCTGTTGTTGTTGAATTGCAGTCTAAGAGCATGGTGATCTGATAGGATACAAGGTATTATTTCAATCCTCTTGTATCTGTTGAGGCCTGCTCTGTGACCTACGATGTGATCAATTTTGGAGAAGGTTCCATGGGGTGCGGAGAAGAAGGTATATTCTTTCTTGTTTGGGTGAAAGGTTCTATAGATATCTGTTAGATCCATTTGACCCATGGCATTAGTTAATGATGTTATTTCTCAGCTTAGTTTCTGTTTCAGTGACTTATCCTTCAGTGAGAGTGGGGTGTTGAAGTCTCCCATTATTATTGTGTGGTGATCGATGTGTGGTTTAAGTTTTTTTAACAGATCTTTTACAAATGTGGGTGCCCTTGTATTGGGAGCATAGATGTTCAGAATTTTGATGTCATCTTGGTTGACTTTACCTTTGATGAGTATGAAGTGTCCTTCTGCATCCCTTTTGATTAATTTTGGTTGAAAGTCTATCTTGTTTGATATTAAAATGGCTATGCCTGCTTGCTCCTTGTGACCATTTGCTTGGAATATTTTTTTCAACCTTTTACCCTGAGGTAATGCCTATCGTTATCGGTGAGATTGTTTCTTGAATGCAGAAGAATGTTGGATCTTGTTTATGCACCCATTCAGTTAGTCTGTATCTTTTTATTTGAGAATTGAGACCATTGATGTTGAGAGATATTAATGACCAGTTGAGAGATATTAATGACCAGTGACTGTTAAGAGTCTTAATTTTATGTTGTTTCCAATTGAGTGTTTGTGTAGCTGTGTTTTTGCCATGGTATAGTTACCTATTTCCTGAGTAGTTTTGGTTGTAGCTTGACCCTTTGGGATGGAGTTTTCCTTCTAGTACCTTCTGTAAAGCTGGATTTGTGGATAGGTACTGTTTGAATTTGTTTTTGTCATGGAATATTTTGTTTTCTCCATCAATAGTTATTGATAGTTTTGCTGGGTAAAGTAGTCTGGCCTGGCATCTGTGGTCTCTCAGGGTTTGCAGGATCTCTGTCCAGGCTCCTCTGGCTTTTATGGTCTCTGCTGAGAAGTCTGGTGTAATTCTGATAGGTTTGCCATTGAATGTTATTTGGCCCTTTTCCCTTGCAGCTTTTAATATTTTTCTTTGTTCTGTATGTTTTGTGTTTTGATTATTATGTGACGGGCAGTTTTCCTTTTCTGGTCAATTCTATTTGGTGTTCTGTAGGCCTCTTGTATGTTTATAGGTATCTCTTTCTTTAGGTTGGGGAAATTTTCTTCTATGATTTTGTTGAGAATAGTTTCTGGGCCTTGGAGTCTGATATCTTCTCTTTCTTCAATGCCTATTATCCTCAGATTTCTTCTTTTCATGGTGTCCTGAATTTCTTGGATGTTTTGTGTCAGGAGTTTTCCAGATTTGGCATTATCTTTAATGGTTGCTTCAAGATCTGTGATTGTATCTACTAGACCTGAGATTCGTTCTTCCGTCTCTTGGATTCTGTTAGAAAAGCCCACCTCTGTGTTGCTCGCCTTCTTCTCTGAGGTCTCACGTTCTCGTTTTTCTTCTGTCTGTGTGTTTATGATTGAATCCATTTTCGTCTTCAGATCTTGAACTGATTTTTTTATTTCTTTCATCTGATTGTTTGTATATTCCTGAGTTTCTTCCATTGCCTCTTTATAGGTCTTCAGAGCTTGAACCGTTTTATTTATTTCTTTCATCTGGTTGTTCGCATTTTCCTGAAATTTTTCCAGTTCCACTCTATGTGCTTCTTTTATGTCTCTCACCTGTTTGGCTGCGTCTTCCTGTATTTGATTACGAATTTTATTTGTTTCCTCCATTAATATGCTCCTTATTAAGGATTTGAGGTCATTTTCTTGTATTTCCGTTGTATTTGAGCTCTCTGGGTTGTTTTCCTTGGGACAGCTGGAAACTGAAGACGCCATGTTGCTTTGGGGTTTTTTGCGTATGCTTTTATGCTGTCCTTTAGACATCTTGCCGGCTTTGTTTTCGTTGGGTAGCTTCCCGAGTTGGATGGAGGGAGTCTGATGATAGATTCACTTGTTTTCTCACAATTTCCGTGGGTTGGAAGCTCTGATACTTCACTGTTGTGGATGGCAGGAGGTTAGCCCTGTCGCTTTGGGCTCTCACAGCCAGTGATCCTCAGCTCCCCTGTGCTGTGGGTCCTGCAATCGTTCTGGGTCTCTGGATGAGCGTTGGGTCAGGCCAAGGTATCCACAGCCTTCTGGGTTCCCTGCCAAGTCCAGCCAGGGACACTGGGCCCGAACCACACTCTGAGCTCAGCTAGAATCTCAGGGCCTGAACCGTGTGCCGAGCTCAGCTAGGAATTCTGGGCTCAAAATGCACACAGGGTCCAGCCAGAATATTTGTGCTGGGACTGCGCACCAAGCTCAGCTAGGGGCGTTTGGCCAAACTGCGTGCTGTGGTCAGTTATTGACTCATGCCTGAAACATCCGCGCAGCTCAGCCAGGAATTCTGGATTCAAACTGCACACTGTGTCCAACCAGAGTCTTAGAGCCGGGACTGTGCCAAAAGCTCTATTAGAGTCTCTGGGCCCAATCTGTCTGCCAAGCATGGTTAGGGACTCTGGCCCTAAACTGCACGCCGAGCTCCACCCGAGTCTCGGGGCAGAATTGTGCACCGAGCTCAGCCAGGGACTATGGACCCACACTGCACGCTGAATTCAGCCCGGGACTCCGGGCCTATACTGCGTGGATAGTCCAGCCAGAGTCTTGGGGCTGCCGAGCCTGTGTGCACAGCTCAGGAAGAATCTCTGGGCCTAATCTGCCCGGCAAGTCCAGCTAGGGCCTCTGGGCTGAATCTGCGTGCTGACCTCAGCCTGCATCAGCACCCCAAAACTGCCCTCTGAGGAGAGCTAATGTCTTGAGCAGAACTGCTCGTTGATGTGTGCTAGCGCCTCCGGTGGTACTGAGCTCTCCGCCCAGCAGGCGTCACAGCAGGTGAACTGCGGCTGCGCTAAGCTGTTGCCTTCGGTGGGCCTGAGCGCTCCGCCCAGCCTGCGTCACAGCAGGTGAACTGCGGCTGCACTGAGCTGGTGCCTAGGGTGGACCTGAGTGCTCCACCCAGCCTGCGTCACAGCAGGGGAGCTGTGGCTGTGCTAACCTGTTGCCTTGGGCAGAATTGCCTGCTGCACTGAGCCAGCGTCTCCACAGCACTGCGCACTGAGCTGTACCCGGGTCTCTGGGGCTGAACTGTCTGCCGAGTCCAGTTTGGGTCACAAGGCACCACGCCACCCAAATCCTGTCTAGTGTCCCCTCTCCCGCAGCAACTCCCACCAGCCACCACACTAACCATCTCCAGTGGAAGGCTCTGAGCTGCAAACCTCAGTCGCTGCCGCTGGTGCCGCTGATGCCGCTTGTGCCGCCGCTGCTCTGATCCGAGAAAATCCGCATTCCTCCCGTGTGTAGGGGCACGCAGGTCCTCCGCACCCTGGTCCTTCCGAACCGTGGAGCACTCCTGCTGCCGTGGTGTCGGGACCTTGGTGTTCCTGGCTCAGAAATCTGTGCAATTCCCTGAATTGTTCACTGGAGCTTTCAAACATGGTCCACACTGCTCGCCGCCATCTTGGATTCCCTGGTTTTCACTTTGAAGTAGAGTTGGTCTACATGTTAACACCTACAGAGGCTTCTCAAAGCCATGCTTCTTTTCTTCCTAAGGCTAACTGACACTGGTGGATTATGGCGTGCCATCATCTGCCATGTTTACATTAGTCAAAACTCAAAATTACGGTATAATTTAGAAGTTTTTAAAAAGCTAAATTTGTGCCATGGGTCATATAATTTTAGAGACAAGGACATTAGACTAAGCGTATATCTTCACTACTCTGGGAAGAAATATATTATTAAGCCACAAGGAGAGATTATTTTCTATAACATTTCTAATAGAAAACCAAATAGCATTATCAACAGTTAGCCTATCCTTACCTAAATTGTTTATTGTGAAGACACAGAGCCTTTCCTGTAATATTCAGCTGTGTTTACAACATTAAGCACAGATAATAATGTAATTCCTAAAATAAGGAGATCTTAATACTGGTAGATTTAAGGAAGAAATTAAATACTGGGATTAGGGATCTATCTCAGTCATAAATACTTGCCTAGCATGCTGGAGGTCTTGATATCTCTCTCTCTCCCCCCACCCCTCCCTCTCTCTTTCTTACATGATAGAAAACATCAAGTAGAAATGTGCCTTATGCCAAGATTTACCTATGAATTAGAGCTCAATGGAGCTCTCTTCCCTCTTCTGCATATTTTTGTATATGTTTACATGTCTGGAAGGGTTGAGGACAGCATCAGTCATCTTCCTAAATGAGTCCCCTCACTAAGCTTCAGCTCAGGCATTTATGTAGACTGGTTGACCAGCAGACTCCTCCATGTGGGCTTAACAGGGATACTGGGAACCCACAGTTGGTCCTTTGATTTTCATGTCAGTCATTTGCCACTTGAGCCATTGTAATCCTCAACTCAACATCCCCCCCCTCACCCTGCTTTCACCGAGGATATTATGTTTAAAACATAAAACCAGGGAATAGCTTAACAAAAGTCACACTTCTTTTCCTTTAAGACTAAAGTATTAAGGCCATAGAAGAATAACTTCTCTACTCTTCCTCCATTTGAGCAAACACTGAGCACCTGAAGATGTTCTTTTTGGGATGTTCTCATAAACAATGGGCTGAACTCTAACCAGTTGCCTTCTGCTCCTTGAAGGCAGTAGGCAAATAGATCGTCGGGTTTTGGTGTCTCTGATTTTTGTCAGCACCAGCTAGTTTCTAACTTTTTACCATAGAAGTGATCGCTTTACTTCACACTTGTCCTTTCCCCCATTTTCCATCTACACAGGTGAGTGTAAAACACCCCGAAAGCTATGCATTTTCCTTTACTCCTGAATATAGGATTGTTTCAAGAGGAACCTTGTTAATAAGAGTACATTTTCACTTTTACTAGAAAGATCATTCATGTATAGCTTTGGCTTTGCTACTACTGTAACATGATGGTAGCTCTTGCTGGATATTTGGCCCTTTAGATGATGGGTGAATGAATCTTGAGGCATAATTGTCTTTAAATATAGAGTAATAGCTGTCCATTTAAAGATGTGGATTGTAAATGGTTCTTTAACGAAGATCTATAGAACTCTAGACTTGATAAAATGATCAAAACAAACTCTCCAGGTGACTTGGGTTTCGTCTCTGTTGTTAGTAATTCTGTATAAAAAATTTCCCAGCTCTCAACAGTTTGAAAAGATCACACTTAAACTTTATTCAGGGAGCAGAAAGAAATGTCAGACCAGAACAAAGCCTCTGTACCACTAAATAGTTTATTCCCTGAGCATCAGGCTTGTTGATGCGTTGGTGTCAGTTGAGTGAGCAACCTCTGAACTCAGCTCAAAGGTGTTCTGGACTAGAGCAATGAATCAACTATAGGTCACATTGAGCCCATCACATATGGCCCATTGTCAGTAGTCTATGCTTAAATTCATGCAGTAGTGTATTTTACACAGCTAAGAAAGGGAATTCTGGCATTTTTTTTTCCAATGGGAAAACTAAGTTCCTGATCAATTGCCTAACCTAAGAACTCTAGTTCTTCCTAGGATAATTTCAGATAATTCCAGGAAAATTTTTATAAGGAACATGACAGCTGCTTTTCTTTGAGTAACAGGCATGTGTACCTAGGAGTGACCTGCCAGGATGTAGCACCATCTAAATGTTCTGAGCCTGCCGTACTTTAGATTTCAGAGCTGCCCTTCACTCTCTAGGTTCCTGAGCTTACACTGGTGCCCTTTCCAATAAGGAGCTTTAAAAGTGCAGAATGACTCAGTGTTGATGACCAGTTTTATGCCATACTCCCTTCTTTCCAGCCCTAGAGTACAAGAATAAGCTGACCTAGCAAATCACAGAGGTGGGTTTCCTAGTTCCATGGCTTCATCCCAGGACTAAAACGCTGCCCCTCCTTCCTTAGGATGAGGATGTGTGAGATGGGCATTTGACCCCCAGCAGTAATGCCAACTTGATTTGATGAAAATCAGAGGAAAGACATTTTTGATAGAGGGAATTATTTTTATGACCTGAGGAAATCTTGTAACACTCTCATGGAGTGTAGTATTAAACTTGAGTGATTTAGAGAACTTTATTTGCCAAAATTTATTGCTTTACATATTTATTATGAAAGCATAATTATCTGTGTCAGGCAAGGCCAGTAAAACATATTTATGTTTCTTAGCTACTCAAACTGTCAACCTCAAAAATACAAAGGTAGGTGACACTGAATATTGATATCAAATATTTGTTTACCTTCTTTTTTTAAAGAACAAGCTGATATATTAAAATGAAAATTAAGGACCAGAAAGATGCCTCTGTGTTCTTGCAAGAGGAGTTGGGTTAAATTCCTAGGATGCATATGATGGCTTACAACCATCTCTTAACTTCAGTTCCAGGGAATATGATACTCTCTTCTGACCTCTTCAGGTACCAGGCATGCACATGGTACACCAACACATATACAGAAAAAACACTCATACACATAAAATAAAATAAAATAGTTAACCTTTAAGTGCTTCTGTTCATTTTTAGATGACAGTTAAGAATTATATTTTTGGTAAATTTTGATGATCATTGAATACTCTAAATTGACTATTAAACTGCAGTTTGCACTCTAATAAACTATTATACAAGCCACATGAGGATAATTTGAGAATGAAACATTTTGACCATTAGTGGTTTTATCAGGATATTCACCACAGTGGTAGGGATTCTAGGATTAAACACTAAAATTATGAATCCCATTATTAAGTTAGGTCATTGGAAGATGCCTTTTTGTAAGCAATAATTTAATTTTTGCAGTGTTCTATCAAAAGAGCTTCAGTTTTTGTGTGTGTCTGTGTTTTTAAGTTATGAAAACTTCATCCCAAAATAGATTTCAGGATGATTCTTGGACACATATACAGGATCCACCATCAGAAGGTGACCAGAATGTCTATTTCCTTGCAACACTGGGATGAAGCCTACTAAATCATGGTGGATTGTATTTTTTATTTGTTCTTGAATTTGGTTTGAAAGTATTTTATTGAGTACTTTTGCATAAATATTCATAAAGGAAAAAAAAAAAAAAAAAAAAAAAAAAAAAAAAAAAAGAAGGTGACCAGAAATGAAAATACCATGATGTTGAGTTTTTTGAACAGTAGTCAACAAGGAAGTTGGGATGGTGCTACGACCTGGCAGGTCACACAGCTCCTAGGTACATGTGCCTGCTCTCAACTTCTCTTTGATCTTAGATGTCAGAAGAGCCGTCACTTCTGTGGTCTAACGGAGGACAGCGAGGGGAAGCCATCTTTCATTAGTGATAGACTTTTCTCTGTTACCAGTGAACACCTCCCTGTGCTGGGAAAGGGCTAAAACTTCAGTGTACTCTGGCTTGGGGACCACAGCTCATTAGTACTGCTCTCATGAATGCTTTTTCTGACACAGGCTGACTCCACCCACCCACCCACCCCTTCTCCAGTGTTCTTTCTTATTTCTTATTTACTTTGAAAAGATGATAAGCTAGGTTTGTTTTTAATGTTTTAATATGGGGTCAGAAACACACTGCCCTCAGATTAGTTTTAGGTGACCAAAAGGAAGCTTAGTGATTTGCTTTGGCTTCTCATTTAAAAACAGAAATTAAAATGGGAGAAAAGAAGCCAGGATTTATCTCCCAGCTTTGAGGAAAAGACCATGACTCATCGTATTAAAACCATACAGGGATCTCAATTCCAGAGAGGAGCATATGTTAGTCCCAACTGTTTCTACATGGGTCGTGGTGGTGACAGGCGCTGAAGAAAATGTAAAAGCACACTTCCATTCTTAGGTTATGAAACAGAATGGCCCTGAAATAGACACTGAGTAGACAGTAGCAATGATCCAGCACCTCAGTTACTACAACTACTCACCTGCTGCCAGGAATCCTCCTTGAACTCTGAACTCGAAAAATTAAGCGATCAGAGTTACTTTTGAAACATAATTCTTATCCAACATTATTTATCAATATTGATTTTTTTTAAAAAATCAATTTATTTACTCACTTTACCTCCTGATTGCAGCTCCCCTTTACTTTCCCTCCTCTCCTCCAGGTCCCCACCTCACACACCCCTCCACCCCATTCTCCCCTTTTCTTCTCAGAGAACAGGGAGGTCCCCCATGGGTCCCCTGACACACTAAGTTGCTGCAGGATTAGGTGCATTCTTTCCCACTAAGGCCAGACAAGGCAGCCCAGTTAGGGGGATGAGGTCCAAAGGGAAGCATCAGAGTTAGAGAGGGGCCCCATTCCACTTGTTGGGGGTATCCACATGAAGACCAAGTTGCTCTTCTGCTACATATTTGCAGTGAGCCTAGGACCGGTTCATGCTGCATGCTCTCTGATTGGTGGTTCAGTCTCTGTGAGCTCCCATGGGCCCAGGTCAGTTGGCTCTGTAGGTCTTCTTGTGGAGTCTGTGACCCCTCCGGCTCCCTCAGTTGTTCCCCCAACTCTTCCATAGGAACTGTGTCTAATGTTTAGCTGTGGGTCTCTGCATCTATTTCCATCAGCTCGTCAGTGAAGCCTCTCAGAGGAGTTATGCTTAGGCTCCTGTCTGCAAGCATAGCAGAGTAGTATTAATAGTGTCAGGGATTGGTTCTCTCCCACGAGATAGGTCTTAAGTAGGACCAGTCTTTGGTTGGCCATTCCCTCAATCTTTGCTCTATCTTTCTTCTTACCCATCTTGTAGACAGGGCAAATTTTGGGTCAAAGGTTTTTTGGGTGGGTTGGTGTCTTTATCCCTCCACTGGAAGTCCTGCCTGACTACAGACTCCATACTCCCCAGCTGCTAGAAGTCTCAGCTAGGGTGACCTCTAATGGATGTCCTGGGGCCTCCTAGAGATGCCCCCCACCTTTGCTTTCCATTCTCTCACCCAGCCCTCTTTCACCTTCCCTACTCCTAATACCCACCTCTGCTTGCCTCCTCAGTTCCTTTCCTACCCAATCCCTCCCTCCATCCACCTCCAATGCCTATTTTATTTCCCTTTCTGAATGAGATTCAAGCATCCTTCCTTGGGCCCTCCTTGTAACTTTGCTTCTTTGGGTCTGTTGATTATAGCATGCTTCTCCTGTACGTCATGGCTAATATCCACTCATAAGAAAGTGCATACCATTCATGTCCTTTTGAGTTTGCGTTACCTCACTCAGGATGATATTTTGAAACACAGTTCTACACACACACACACACACACACACACACACACACACACACACACACA
>OU015744.1:40312028-40328891 GCA_907169655.1 Acomys percivali | reverse complement strand
CACACACACACACACACACACACACACACACACACACACACACACACGCATACACATTTAAAAACCTGGATAGGTCTGTGTTTATTGTTTCCCTAATTAAAACAACACAGATACATAAGGAGAAAATGGCTTGGTGTTTACATAAAGGCTTTGGGTTTCAGTTAAAAGGTTTTGTTTTTTGTTTTTTGTTTTTTTTTTACTGTTTTTATTTTTATGTTATGTTATTTTAATTTTTGGCTTTTTAAGACTGGGTCTTTCTCATACACCAGGCCAACCTCCAACTGTCTACATAGCTGAGGATGACCTTAAATTCCTGTTCTTCCCACCTCAGCTTCCCAAGTGCTGGGATTACTGGTGTGGCTGTCCTACTTGACTTCCACAAAAGGGGATCTGAATGCCTGTCTGGGTGCATCTTACAGGCACACAGTTAGGATAATGGAGTGAAAAGTATAGGTAACAGTTGAGGTATTTCTAAATTGTTAGATTCACTTGCTTCTCTGCTTTTCTCCCAAGGTGCTCATTTTAAAGTATGGGTCATTTGGTGACAGAGAGCTCTCATCAAGAAATGGGACAGCAACAGGAAGGAGTAGATTCCAGAATAAGCAGAAGGAAAAAATTGCTTCCCAAGGCTCTTGATGCCAGTGATTTTCCACTCCTATTAGGATTTTGATTTCTTTCCAGAAGGATCTCAGCAGTGGCCACCTGCCCAGGGAGGAAAATATTCATTGTCTTATGCCAACTACCCTCTCGTGGCTGTCTGTAGCAGTGAGGAGCCCCTCGGTTTTCACATTCTCTGCTTATTGAAGGAGCCTGGCTGCCCACACTGAAGAGAAAGAGTGAGCAAATCAGCAACAGGTGATCCTGTTGGTTAGGCAAGTGCTAGCCTGGGCAGACATAGATGCAAGCGGCATTGTTGGACTGAGTTGCTTGGACATTGTAGCCGAAGTTTAAGAGGCAGCAGCTTTTAGGTTGCAGGCGTTTCATCCCCACATCTATTCTTTCTTTCATCAAGATCTAGCACAAAAGCTCTTTGTCTTCTTCATAGGGCCCAGTCTATCACAGCATCCGTCACACCTCAGACCCACGTGTTTCTAATATCTTTACAAGTGACTCGAAGAGCTTTCACTCTTTTTAAGGTTAAGTGCAGCTTGCTGTATTTTGTCCATAGCCTCCTTCATCTACAGGATGGACTGTCAGGGAACCATTTCATTGCAGGGTTGAGTAGGTTGCAGATGCCGAGTCTCAACAGTGGGGTCCCTGCAAACTCTCCAAGTGAGTCTAGTTCACAGGCAAGGCTGTGACCCACTGCTTTAAAAGTTACGAGTCCAGGGCTGGAGTAAAGGAGCAGTGGTTGCATGTATACTGCTCTTGCTGAGGACCCAAGTGCAGTTCCAAGCAAACACATGGCATATGCACAAATTTAAAAAAGGAAAAAAAAAGTTTAACCAGTTATTTAAAAGGGAGCAATGGTAATGTATTTGATACTTATCCATACCACTCAGTAGTTACACCGCCATACTTTTAAGAGTTATCTGATAAAATAAGGTGAACTGACATTTGTTTGGAAATACAATATATCATGAGTGTGAAAATGACCATACATGAGAAAAATATGTGATACTAAACATAGATATCAGTATCATGGGGTGAGTTTAAGGGTAAGAAATGAAATCAATGTTAATCCATGTCCACAACTGAATCCTAGCTTAACTCAAGGTCTGAAAGCCAAGGATTAACTAGACAGACAAGGTCTAGGTCATTCTCCGATTATAACCCTTCACGGTGACACTGCTTGCTTCACAGAACCAGGTAGAAGGAGACCGTCATACACTCTGTAATTGATGTAAAAAGTATCTGCTCATGAATGGTTTTCAATAGATGGTTTTTAGCTCTTATAGGGACCATTATCAACCCAGATGAGAAATTTCCATTTAACCTACATGTGTGTGTATTGTAAGTTGTTGTGGTTGTTGTTGTTGTGGTTGTTGTTAGATAGTTAAAATAGTATGATCCTCTATGACTTCTCTTACAGTTATTTTGCCCTCTTTCTGTATTTATCTTCATCTCCCCCTTCCTAATCAGAACCCCCTCTTAGAGCTTCCTGCTGTTTTCTGGCTTCCCAATCAGATCACTTATACCCTGCTTATCCCTCTTTCTATTGATCCTCCTCCCACCTATCACAGCAATGGTCCCTGTCTTTGTTAAGATTCCTGCGGCTGTGATGAAAAACTATGACCAAAGCAATCTGGGGAGAAAAGGGTTTATTAGACTTATACTTCCACATCACAGTTCATCACTGAAGGAAGTCATAGCAGGAACCTGGAGGCAGGAGCTCATGCAGAGGCCATGGATAAGTATTATTTGTTGATTTGCTCCTCCTGGCTTGCTCAGCCTGATTTCTTATAGAACACAGGACAACCAGCACAGGGGAAGCACCACCCACAATGGGCTGGACCCTCATCCAACAATCACTAATTAAGAAAATGCTTTGCAGGCCTGATTACCGCCTGATATGGTGGGGGCATGTTCTTGATGCTACCTCCTCTCGATGACTTTAGCTTATGTCAAGTTGGCATAAAACTAGCCAGCAGTCTTGTTTTACTTCCCAGTTTCTACTGTTACTCCAGGATATGTACTTACATCTGAATATTAATTAGGAACTTCCAATGATAAAGAACATGTGATAGTTTTCTTCCAGAGTCTGAGTTAACTGTTACAACAGGATCTTTCTAGTTTATCCATATACCTACAATGTCCATAATTTAACTTTTCTTTACAGATGAATAGTATTCCACAGTGTGTATATTCTATATTTTCACTATCTGTTTATTGGTTGAAGAACATTTAGGCTGTTTCCATTTCCTAGCTTATCATGCATAGAGCAGCAGTGAACATAGCTGGGCACATTTTTGTGGAAGAGGATGTTGAGTCCTTTGGGCATAAGCCAAGGAATGGTATAGCTGAGTCTTATGGTAGATTTATTTTTAGCTTTTTGAGAATTCTTCACACTGACTTCCAGAATGGCTGTACCAGTTTGCAATCCCACCAACAGTGGAAGTTACGAGTTACCTTTCTCCAAACTCCCTACAGCATTTGTTGTCACTTATCTGTTGATCTTTGCCATTTTGACTTCGGTAACATGAAATCTCAAAATTGTTTTGACTTTCACTTTCCTAATTGCCATGGAGCTTTTAAACAGTTTTAGCCATTTTTCTTCATTTGAGAATTCTCTGTTCAGACCTCAAGACCATTTTTGATTGGTATCATCATCATCATCAACATCATCATCAGTTTTTTTTATGTTCTTTATCTATTCTGGATATTAATCCTCTGCTACATGTATAGTTACCAAAGATTGCTTCCCATTCGATGGACTTAGTTTTCATCTGGTTGATTAAGGCCACCTGATGTATTATTCTATCAATCAGTTCTGATGTTTCCTTGTTGGTTTGGGTTTAGGTTTTTTGTTTGTCTGGTTGGTTGGTTTTGTTGGTCCAGAAGACCTTTCTATTGGCTATTAGAAGAAAATACTGTTAATGAGTCGATGTTAATCTGTGTCATTAAATCCAGTGATAGGTTTTTAAATGAAGTTAGGTGCAGTAGAGTTTGGCGCATCTATGTTTAGAATAGTAATGTCTTCATCTTTCAGTATTCCCTTGATTAGAATGAAGTGTCCCTCTATATCTCTTCTGTCGGTTTTTGTTTGAAGTGTGCTGTACCTGCCTACTTCCTGGCCCCAGTTGGCTGGAGTACCGTTGTTCCATCCTTTTACTCTAACGAAGTGCCTCTCTTTAAAATATGTTTCTTGTAGACAAAACATGGAGATGGATTTTGTTTCTTGATCCATTCAGTCATCTTGTATCTTTTGATTAGAAAGTTGAGGCTATTGATATTAAATATTATCATCAAAATGTGGGTTAGTTGTGGTCATTGTGTTATTTTTAGTATTGGTGTATGTATTCTCAGTGATACTTTGTTCTGGCTTCAAATGTCTTTCCACAGTGTCTCCACTATAATCATTTATCTCTTCAGCCCAAAACATTGTTTCTTGTATTTTTTTTTTTAGGTTTCATTTGTTTGGATATGAATATTTTAGGCTATATATCTCAGGGATTTTTCTTCCTTAAATTATGACAGATAATTTTGCTGGGTGTATTAGTCTAGAGTGGTGTCAAAGTTTCTTAATCTTTTAGGAGTTGGACATTATTGTAGCCTCTCGGTTTTCAGTTGAGAAATCATGTGTTATTCTGATAAGTTTTCCTTTATGTGACTTAAATTTTGCTTTCTCTTGCAGTGGGCAGCATACCATTTGATTTTTACATTTAGTGTTTTAACTACAACATGCCATGGAGATTATCTTATTTATTTGGTGTTTTGTGTGCTTCTTGTATCTCTATTGGTGCATCCTTAGTTTGGGGAAGTATAGATCTTTTTGAAGATCTGTTCTATGTCACTTACTTGGGGTTATTCTTTCTTACCTATGCCAGTAACTCTAAAGATTTTTTTTCATGGTGTCTCACATATCCTGTATGTTCCTGTCCTGTGTTTTATTAATATTTTTATATCCCTTGCTTATTTGGTCTAGATACTCTGCTTTAACCTTCAAGACCTGATATTCAATCTTCTGCTATGTTCCTCTACTTGTAAGGCTTTGCTTTGTGTTTTCTAGTTGAGTTGTTGGGTTTTCAGTTCCATCTTTATTTCATGTTGGGTCCTCTTCAATCTCCCTTATTGAATTCTGTTCTCAAGTCTCAGATTGGCTTCATCATTTCCATCACCTTATGTTTTTGTTTTCTTGGGCATCACCAAGGCATTTGGTTTATTCTCCTTAATTTTCTTTCTCCTTAAGTTTATTGACTTGTTTCTTTGTGTCACCCTTAAACTTCTTGCATTCTTTCATAAAATTTTTGTTTTAATTTTGTGTCCTTGGGTTTATATAAGTAATCCTCATGGCAAATACTTCTATAAGATTGGGAGGTTTGGAAGAGAAGGTGATTTTTTTTATATTGTGTTTGTATTTTTGCAGTGGTCTGGAAATATGTTTTTGTTTTGTTTTGTTGTTAGGTTAGAAGAGAGGATTTATGGATGGGTTTGGCCTAGAGATTGTAAGTTCCTTGTGTTGAATCAAGTTAGGTAGACAGAAGGAACTGAGATAGTGCATAGGATTGCAATCTCATCTAAGCTAAGTATGGGTAAAGAGATGGATCTGGCTGGATGTAATGATTTGATGTGGCATAGGAGGGGCCTGTGGGCTGGGGTATATAAGTAGAAAGGGTCCTGGAAGAAGTTTTTAAAATGCTGTGCTGCAGGCAGGGAAGACCAGACTAGGCCAAGGCACTGGATGTGGGGGACTCTGGGTTGATCTCGTAGATTGGGAAGAAGGCATTGATGGGAGGGTCAGGGAGACTCAGAGGTCTAGACCATGGAGGATCATGTTGGCAAACTGACTTGATGGAGAGTTTGGATACAGCATATATGGAGCCTGTGTATGGTGGCACGTATGGCAATCCAGGCGAGACCCTGGAGCAGAATCTGGGCCGTCTGCCTGGGTAAAGAGGTGGGACCCAGCACCAGCTGTTGATTCTAAATATCACAAAGAACAGAACAAGTCACTAAAACTCCAAATACTCTGAGATAACCTCTTCTCACAGATGGACTTCATTCCAGTTTTTAGTTTTCTTTCCCAGTGTGGCCCATTTAAAAATAAAAGCGAGATCATTATGTAACTTGCCTCTTAAACATTGTGTTATATCTTCGAATGTCTTTCAAATAAATTTTAACCAACCTGTGGCCCACCTGCTTCCCATAACCAAAGAGAGCCATGAATGTAGCTGTGACTGTGGCCCAATATAAAACTGTAGGCTTTCTTAAAACTCTTTTTGTAGGATATGTATTCATTTGATCAATGGCTCTCAAGAGTGAGCATTGTAGGAGACAGGCAGGTGGATAATAAGTCACATGACCATTATTCCTCACTATTACGTACTTAAGATGATGACCAGTCCATTCTGAAGACACCAACTTGCTGTTTTACCATGGGGTTTTTAGATCTGTTGGTAATAGAAAATGCTATATTACCTTGTGCAAATTTGAGACTGGCTTTATCTGTCTATCCTAGGAGCCCCCAAGTCTGGTATCATCCTCCTGTGTATGCACCTCTTGCATGGATTACTTATTACCCAGCCCCTTTCTCCTCTGTTACTTGTGCATTGACATTGGCTTAGATATTTTATTGCTCTGTTGCCCCTCTCAAGCCTCGGATTCAGGTAGCATTTATGGCCTCCCTTCATAGCCACTGGCATGATTCCTTCCCTACTGGTAGGTTTTCTGCACCTCAGGCCAGTGAAGTGGCTATGGCATGTAACTGTGCATTTTGTTCTGACCTGTTTGTTTCCACAAAGATGGCGCCTCCCCTCTTTCCAACTCAGGTTGAGTGAACCTTAAGCATAGAAAGAGAGGCCTAACTGCTAGGGATACCACATAATGTCTTCAGCACTCCTTTGTCTGAGATAAGCTAAATGGTTTCAGAGGCAACATCACTGCTTCTCCAAGGGAAGGCATCTCCTGGATTTCTGCACATCATGTCCTGTTTTGTCGAGGCTCTCACCGCTGCATTCTTCCATGGCCTTGTCACACTCAGGCCACAGCCTGCACACACGAACCATCTACCCCTCTCCGTCCTGTTCTTTAGCCACCCACTTGCCGGAAAGCCTGCTGGTCTCATCTCAAGAGAAGATTTTGAACTGTTGGTTTTTTTTTTTTAAATCTTCATTTCTAGCCCATGTACTTATGTTAATTTGTTTAATATGCTTATATAATTATAGGTGTATAACAGATTTCCTGTTTTTAAAGAAAATTTATGTATGCCTAAAAATTCAGGAAGTTGGTTCTTAGCTATTTATTTCTTGTGGGGAAATCTTGTTTTATTCATTATTATGCTTTAGTTTTAAAAATAGGTAAGCTAGGATTTTATACCTTAAAGGAACATTGCTTACAATTTTTAACTACATATTTTTCTGTGATACTTATGGAAGATGCTGAAAAGTATCACCTTTTTTTTTTTCTGTCTTGAAAAAATTAATGCTTTGAAGACAAAACAACCTCTAGTGTAGTTGGGAATCAAGGGTATTAATTAATTCTTGGAGTTTTCCTCTTCCCTTGCTTTTAGGGTGCAGGTTGCACAGCCCTGGTGGTAGCCGTCGTGGCAAGAAAGCTAGAACTTACCAAAGCGGAAAAGCATGTGCACAATTTCATGATGGATACTCAGCTGACCAAAAGAGTAAGTAGCTCCCACGACATCCTACAAGAAGGCGTCATTGTCGCAGTTCCCTGTCGGAAATACAAGTTTTCACTAAAACATCTAAAGCAGGGATGCTGTAGACAGAAGATAGACACATCTTTGGAATTGTTTCCGTTTCTCACATTTTGAAAATGGACAACCTAACTTCGGATCAATTGGGAATAATTACAGAACCTTGGTACTTACATTAAAGTAGATCTTGTAAATCAGGACTATAGGTATACTCAACATTTCAGCACAGAAGCCAATATTAGGTTGGACAGAACCTAAAAAAATGTACTGCCTGTTGTAAATAGGAAATTTATGGTAAGGCAATTTCAAAGAAATTGTGTTGAGCTTCTGTGAGCATGTCTGCATTCTAAATACCAGAGTTACAAACATAAATTGTTCTTTGTATGACTTAAAGGTCATCACAGAGATATCCAAAATGCCATAGCATACAGACGGGAGATCACCCTCCAATGATTAGAACTAAACAAAGCAATAGCCAGTGTTGACAGAACACCCACCTTGGCTCCATCCAGTCGTGACCTGTGTGTGAAGGAACTTCATCCTCAGGAAGACCATGAGGGAAGCCTTCTCACTCCTCTTCCACACAGTTTGGACACACAGAACTTAAACAGCTTGCTCACAGTCATGACATCAAGATAGAAAGTTGGAAAAGAAGAAATATATTTTTATTAGACTATGCTTTCAGATTTATGGATAGTCACTTGAAACATCAAAACACCAAAGTCAAAAATACCTAAAAGTCATCTTGTGACATGGTGTAGCAGTCCTGGCTTCCAAAAGTAAAATTCCATCAGGCTGCCATTGAGATTGTGAACTGCATTGTCATTTGGTAACTCTGCCCACAAAAGAATCAATAGAATTTTGAGATAAAAGTTCCAACTTTCATTATTTTCCTTATTCTAAGTATGAAAGTGATCTTTTTAGCTAAGCATACTTGCCTTCCATATTGTCCCAAAGGGAAAAGAAGATCAGCAGGGGCCAGCCTGGCCGGCATAGTAGGACCCTGTTTCAAAACACAAATAATAGGCAACCTTGATAAGTATTTCTGATACAGCAGTTATTTTACTGCAAATTCATATCATGAATTTCAGTAGCTTCAGACCCTAGAGCTAAGAGTGCTAGAGAGGTCTAGTAAGGGAACAAAGTCCCGCCCCCCCCACTGCATATGTTATTTTCAGCCTGACTTTGCCACTTCCAAAGATCTGTTTAATTATAATGTTTATGTATTACTATGGAGAACATTACATGTGCTATGGTGTGTATGTGGAAGTCAGAGAACAAAACTGTGGAGTCTCTTCTCTTCTTTAAACTTTATATAGGCCCCTGAGTTGAAACTCAGTTTGCCAGGCTTACCCAGCAAGCACTTATATCCACTGCACCATCTCCCCTCCCCACTGCCCTTTATTTCTCTCCAGGTTCCTCCCATTTTTTTTTCTACTCCTATTTCTATCCTCAAAACCCATGAGAATTTCTAAAGTGAAGATTGGAGAAAAGAGGTAAGTGAAGAGCCAGAGGGTATCTGGGATTATGTTTCTTTTCAGAAATGATAATGCATCTCCATGTATTTTTATTAGGGTATACACAATCCAGGGGTCATTGCATGCTTTGTGCATCTCATAGGTTTGGCCAGTAAGGTTCTGTCTCAGCAGAGCTAGTATCAGGAGTCACAAGCTTTACTGTATCAATGGAGTATTTCTGTAAGGTCGTTTACAACCCATGCTGTTTTTTTTCATAAACATTATACTTTTCTCAGGAATGATATTAGTAGCACTACAATGAAGATGATGTTGCAGAGGGTGTCATAGTTATTGCCAGATGTGTCTATACCAAAAGGCTGTTCAAACTCAGCAAGATACTCATTGGCTTTAATAAGGCTATCTTACTACTCTTTAAAAGTAGAACTACTTTGCAATATTTTTGTGAGTCTCAGCATGCCAGCTTGCTGACCAATTAAGTTTTCATAGGCAGGATATTGTCAGGTAAAAGTGTACATGTTAAAATGTCAGGAGAATAAAACATAAGTTTACAGTTTATGATATTTACCTTATTCTGGTACCTGACACAGTATGTGAACAAAGCTCTCTAATATTCATCTCCTCAAGTCTTTATGCAAAGTCATCAACTTAATGACTATCATTTACTTGAAACATGCTTCTGTTAGTTGTTACAGAATTTCTAAGTGAAATCCATATAAAATTTTAACTTTTTAAAGTAATAATTTCAAAACCTTCAATGTTTTCTGAAGTAAACTAATAGAGTAAGGATATATATATATATATATATGCATATGTTTACTAATGTATTTATATTAGTAATATGTTTACTAAGATGAGAGACTAACGTACAAGCTCAAGAATACTATATATGGTTAAAATACAAGTACCATCTTACACACTCCATAGGAAAACTTTTTTCTCAAATGGTTAGCAGGGGATATGGTCATAAATATTCTGAAATCTAAACATGACATGACTCTAAAGAAAAAGCAATTTGAATGTTGAAAGAATATTATCCTAGGAATACATGTAGATTTGCAAGCCTCCCAGTATGTGTCTTATTGAGACAGACAATAACATTGAAAAATTGTTCACCGTGTACAAATTTTCAGGGGAATGATTTTATATAAAAATCATTTCTCTGCATGACTATATTAGGCAAAGAAAACACACTATTCATTGAGAGAGTTCATTCTCTGAAAATGTATATGACCCTTTAGAATTAAAAATTAGCCTCAGGGGTCCATGTACCCAGATTAAAGATGTTACTGAGCTTAGAAAGATAGGGGCAGAGCCTGGGTTGATGGCTCAGTGGCTAAAGCTCTTACTGTGCAAGCATGAAGAATCCCCAGGAACCAAATAAAAAGCCCACTTTGACTGTGAGTGCCAGCATTAGTGGCAGATACAGGTGGGTCCTAGAGTGAACTTCCTGGCCAGCCATAATAGCCAAAAGGTGAGCTTCCAATAGGGTCTCCAGGCGAAAAAGCTGCACAGTAAGACAGGAAGATACTGTCTGCTCCAGCTTCTACGTGCTCATTGCCCCATGCATGTGCCATACAAAAGACAGGACCAGCTATTTAATAGATAGTCTATCATTTTACAGAGTCAAACTGTTTGGCACATAGCATCTTCAGGGAATATTGTTACTACTGATTCAGAACTAAGCAAACAGCAAATCTTAAGAGTTTGGGCCCCAGAATACCTCTGTGCTGCAAAGGAACTTGTAAAACAAGCAATTATAAGAACTCTAACAGGATCTTAAAATTCTTAACACTTACTATATAAATGTACTATGGAGAATAATGATACGTGTTAACAGGAATTGACGGTAGTTCCGAATACCAGTAAGAGCTATCATGATGCAGTCATACAGTTGTATCAATTTGTCTTCTGCATCTCCCTTAACAAATTCACCAGATGAGTTACTACACACAGCCTGTACATCAGCTCATTGGCTAAAACATGAAAGAGATCATGTGATTTCCCTCGATCTCAGCTACCTGCTCTGAAAACTGGGAGAGGGGCTAGAGCCAAGCAAGCCACCTTCACCTGGGCAGAAGACATGCTGGCTGCATTACACTTGTGCTTTCTTGAAGAGGGGAATAAAGGAGAGCAAAGCGTAGTGGTGTAGATGAAGATTATATGATGAAACAAATTACTTTGTCCGCTGCATTTTTAAAAATCTTAAGGAGACCCCTCAGTTAGCCAAGTGCCCGCTGTGCAAGCATGAGGACCTCGGTTTGTTTCCTCAGGACTTTTGAAAAAAAAAAAACCTGTATGTACCTGTAATTTCAGGGGTGAGGAGGCAGGGGCAGGAGGATCTTTGCAGTTTGCAGGCTAGTCACCCCAATCTGCCAGCCTAGCCAGATTAACAAGGTTCAGGGTCAGTAAAAAGACCCTATCTTAAAGCACACGATGGAGAAGGGTTGAGGAAGGCAGCCTAATGCTGACATATGTGCTCCACAGTCATGTGCATATACACACGTCCAACGGCCTCCAAGGAGCGAAGAAAAATGAAATCAAAGTTGAAAATGAAGATGCAAAGTTGTCAAAAACCAAGGAAAAATATAAGTAATGAGAGGCTGTTAGTCATCACTGTTAAAGCGTCCATGTATCATACAGATGAACGCAAAGGTTCATTTAGCCATCCATCATCCATCACTGTGGTTTGCTGATTCTCAAACTGCTGCCATACGCTGGTTTTGATACTCAGTACTGCATCAAAGTGCAGGCAGCACCATATGTAACATTTTATCTCATTATTTACAGTTTTATTTCTTAACTATCTGTGCAGCAGCACTGTAAAACTGGGTAGCCTTTACACCTTGGGGAGTCATATGAAGGGATCTGCAGAGTTCTTCCTGCCACTACCACCATTTCTCTTACCACCTTGTTTGTGCAATTATCAAACGCTGGATCACTAGCATGCCTTTCCAATGTAGGATTTCAATTAAACATGGACATTAGGGAAAACATTTCTACTTTCTTTTAGAACATTAGGAAGGCAGAGAAAGCATTTCTGGTTTCCTTTAGCTCAGCAGATGCTGGGATGAGGGACAGGGCAGTCAGTGGGGGAGGAAATGATTGTTCTGGAGATATTTCTCCTCACTTTCCATATTTTGCTATTTTCTACATTTTCAGAGCTGGGGATCCAGCATGCAGCCTGCTCTAGCTAGGCAAGCACATCCACCCAACTATGTCCCTAGGTCTCTTCACTGAACTCAGGGTTTCCTCTTGGCAAGCACAGAGGATGGTAAAACCCACTGACCGCATTGCAGTTTTACATGTGTTTGTGAGTCCTTCATAACCATCTTTGCAGAATAGCACATATAACAGCTGGCAGACACCCCACGTATTAGCTGAATCACTGATGTACTTACACCTCAGAGTGTTCTGTAGGTCTCAGTACTCTTTTTCATCACAAGGATTCTTTCCTGTGTGTGTGTTCCATATATGATTTATATTTATATATTATTAGTTCGTGATTGAAATTTTTATGTATCCAATGATGCCCACTTAACACCACAGTCATGTTTAACACCAGCCATGCCCAAAAGCACTTAACTAGAAAGGGACAGTGATTAGTGACATGACCTTTGACACCTGCTTTTAAGGGAGGAGGGCAGGGGGCCAAAGGCTATATAGTTAGACAATATAACACAGACCGTCCCTGAGGAAAAGGTCCCTCCAAATCAACTTCCAGCTTATCTAGATGACAGGGAATATGGACACTTGCTATTGTCTGGGTCCTTGGAAACTTGAATATCTGTTTGTCCATTCTTCCCGGTGCTTTCAAACTAGGCTGCCTATTGTTCTACTTCTCTCAGCCATAATGAGGACAAGAAGACCCATGATTCGAAAAATCTCAGTCATAGGCAGAATTTGGAATTCTGTTTTGTTATGTAATTCTGGCACGTATTGTCTTGGAGCCTTCATGTTGAAAAGCAACAGTTACCACACTAATGTGTTTCAAAGATGATGTCATTAGGGAATAAGAGAGAATATATTTTAAAATCAATTCACATGTTTCAAAAGTTTTTAAAGAAAATGCCTGGATTTCATTTCATATAAGCCTGTCAGCTACAATGACTGCTTAAGGGAGCACAGATCCTGAGCATAAGGCTTTCAGGGCATCACCCACCCACTCTACCCTCAATTGAGATTCCCTGTTCCCCTACAATCCAACAGGAAATAGTCATTTAAAATGCATCCAAGAAACAGGAAGCCACCCTTTTCAAAAGTTTGTTGAATCTTAAAGTGGTTTGGAGTTTTCACTCTGCAGATAGGAATCGATGCAAAACCAGTTGCTATGTTTAATGCTGGGGTTGCATCCCAGCATGGAACCTTCTTAACCAGCCTGGACATCAGTCTTTCTACTGCTTATCAGTTGTCCAGCTTTCTGCAACCACCCGTACAGTTGGTAGCTCCTATTCTCATGGAAACCATCCCCAGCAGAGACGGCTAAAGTTCTGCCAGCCAGTCTCGTCCTTTACCATCCTCTGTGCTCAGATGTCCACCTCTTACCCTGCACCAGTTTCTTTACCTTTGCAAAGACGTGTGGCTTCTAGCCTCCTTAGCTTCCCAAGAGAGAGGTGGGGTGGGCGGGTGTTAAAGATACCATACTCTGCATCTTTTCCCTGCTGTTTTCCTGTTAGTTTCAGAAAACAGCCTATGGAAGTCTGATAGCTATTCAGAGGAAGTGCACTCTTTCTGGAAGAAACCAGTCATTTTCTTAAAATGGATTTGGGCAATACAATTTCACTCAAGAAGAAAGGGTTTCGTACCATTAATCCTGAAATGTGACATTTCGTTGCAAAAGTAGAAAGCTGTGGCTGTAAACTTACCACCATATTTATAGTGTAATTCTATGGCAGCTTCTTACTGTAAACATGAGAAATAACAGGACTTTAGTCATTGCCATTTCTAACACTCTCATGTTGGAGAAAATTAAATTCCAGCAGGCTCACCAGGCACCACACCTAACTTGCTTATTGTCGACTCAAGGACTCAGGACCCATTTCCCAGTCTTAGCTTACATTTTACTCTTCCCTCCGACACTGTTTATCCTCCACCCTGCATCCCACCAGCCTGGACCTTTCTTCACTCAAGGGTATTAAGTGGGAAAATTTCGTAGGATAAGTAACTATCCACTTAACTGAAGAAGCTCTAGTTTTCCAGTTCCTGTGGCAGAGGTGGCACGAGATCTACCCTGTCTAGGTCTCTCACGGTTCCCTTTGGAGATTTTAATCAAGAAAGCAAGTGATAAGATCCCCAGCCTTCATGAGGTGCACCAACTGCACCTTTCACATCTTTCCATCTGTTTGAAATGCTATGTATTTAATTTTCCCATTAAGTCATAATAACCCTATAGGTGAAACTATGCTAACAAGCAAATAAGCCACTATTGCTCTGGGAGCTCAGGTGCACGGGGTGAACTCACACATTCAGCCATGGGAACATGCCTTGGTGCACAGCCAAAGAGACCAAGTGAGCTTGCAAACGGCAAGCTTAACCTTGGCATCTGGCATTTTGCCCTTCTCTGCAGAAATAGAGAGTATGGACAGAAGTGTCGCAGTATGAAGGGGAAAAAAATCAACATCTCTGGGTCCTCTTCAAAACAAGGCGCCGGATAAAAACATAGTTTCTTGTTAGAGCAGACAGAATGCAGCACTGGAGACATCAGTGGTCTCACCCCAATATTTCCCTCAAGTGTTCCCAGACAGACAGAAATACTTGTATGAAGGCAGACACACCAGAAAAATAGTACCAGTTTCTAAAGCTCCAGTTTACTGTGATTCCCGGGATGAAAAACAACCTTGAAAGGGTCTGGGGAACCTGCTTTAGGACATAGCGAGTGCTTTTCTTGTGTTTTTCTAAACAGGTGAAAAACGCAGCCGCCAATGTACTCAGGGAAACGTGGTTAATCTACAAAAACACAAAGCTAGTGAAAAAGATCGACCACGCAAAAGTAAGAAAGCATCAACGGAAATTCTTGCAAGCTATTCATCAGTAAGTACCTGTTTTCCTTCCTGTCTTGTCCCTTCTTCTTAGCCTTGGCTTTTGATTCTTGTGCTTGCTGGCCCGTCCTTTGTGAGGGAGGAAAAGGAAAAGGGCACTGTCGTGTTTGCTTCCAGGAGACATCTGAGAATCTAATAACTGGAGTCCAGACAGAAGTCTCGTTCCTTTTATAACTGAAAATGGTGTATGTTAATCAGAATATCTTTCTCTTTGAAGGCCATCATTTCTGTTAGAATTGTACTTAATTAGTACCTTTACTTTTATAGTTTGGCCTGAAATGTTCAGCTTATTGTCACTGATGAATCTTGGGAGGGAAAATAACACTCTATGATCCATATTGATTTTTGCATGCCAGAAAACATCTTTATATGACATAGTATAATGAATTGCCATAATTCTGCAATATTCAATGACTTCTTAATCAGAAAGTTGGGGGTTGGGGGTTATCTATTTGCTGTATGCTCACTATAGACTTTAGAGTTGGTATTGATCAATATTCTCTTATTAAGTTACTTTTATTCAATTGACATAAGCACTTCATGCATGTCTTTGTTGTATAATTACTAGAGTCATTTAAGATAACAGTTTATACCTCGTAAAACTCAATGATTACTGGCAAACAGTCCTTTCTCTCCAGGCTGGCATCATCTTCACTGTAAGTGCTACTCATGTGGGTATTGACTGTGATACCACCAGACAGACTTGCTTTTAATGCTCTTTCTTCGTGGTCATATTTGTGGCTCAGGAAAATGAATTTCCTTGTGAAACATATCAGGGTAGTAACAGGAAGGTGGGTAAATATTAGGGCTCTGGCTGTGCCACTAGATTAGCCTTCTGAGGCTCAGCAAGTACAACAGATAAGGAAGCTGCGAGTCTGGGATATTTTTTTTTTAAGTTTAAACATTTAACTAATTCATAGGGAACATGGTGCCACTAGCCTTCTATGAGGACTCCATAGACTTTTATCTTCTAACTTTCACTGGTCCAAACTCTGTCCTGCTTAATTAATATATTAATATACCCTCGTAAGTGCAGAATGTGCCTACAGTGATATGTATGTGCATACTTCTATGGGAATTGAAGCCTCTGTTAGTCAGTAAAACCCAAGGAACTCCAGGATTAAAATAGAGGAAGCTCTGCACATATGGCAGAATAGTTTATCATTACTGCTTGCAGCCACTCACTGGTGCGCCTTGTTGCTGCCAACGCACTTTCCTGAGAATGGGATGTTATTTCTCTTCTAACTCTGCGACTTCACTAGGCACTCAACTGTTTCCCTCCCCACTTTGTAAGGGAATGACAAGACTAGAAATGTAAAATTATTCTTTTTAAAGTCAGGAAAAAGCACAGAGAGGAGAATTGTCTCAGTGCTGGCTCACAAGGCAGGAGCTTGCTCCTTGGAGCTCAGTTGCTCTTCTGACCCAGGGCCAAGCCAGGAGCACCAACCCAGACAGTGATGTTCCTTCCATTCTCTGCACAAGAGAGTGAGGCCCCAAGAGATGCACTTGTGCTTTCTCTGTGTGCCCCAGGACCATCTAGATAGCCACGTGGAAAGAATCGCTTTGGATAATCACTTGCAAAGAGCCCATTAGAGAAAATGTGCCCTCAAAAGCCATTCAACACACTAGCACAACATTACGAAAACAGTCACGGCAAATCATAGTAGTCTATGTTGTTTGAGCATGATCGAAAACTTTCCGACGGTGAAGGTCATGAGATGACGAAGGAGTTAAGGGTGTCCGCATGACCTGACCATGCTTCTTATTGACCCCAGAATTTTGTGTGCAAAATTTGCCAGTGCAAACACCTAAAGTCAAGTCACACTTGAATTGTCCTTTTGATAAACTTTCAAATAAAGAATTCAAAGCGTAGCCGGGCGGTGGGGGCGCACGCCTTTAATCTCAGCACTAAAGGGAGGCAGAGGCAGGTGGATCGCTGTGAGTTCGAGGCCAGCCTGGTCTACAAAGCGAGTCCAGGATAGTCAAGGCTGCACAAAGAAACCCTGTCTCGAAAAACCAAAAAAGAAAAAAAAAAAAA
>OU015744.1:40277854-40311928 GCA_907169655.1 Acomys percivali | reverse complement strand
AAAAAACAAAAAAAAAAAAAAAAAAAAAAAAAAAAAGAATTCAAAGCATGTGGCAACAGAGTTTGTGGCACAGTCCTGTAACCGTGTGGGTATGGCGGTGGTTTAGCTTAGTTTAGCTTATCTTGTCACGTGCTTTGAGCTATAAGTATATACACACTAATGTGAGATGAGATGCAGGTATTTATTTATTCACTGCAAAATCTTTTAGCTTTGCTGGACGTTTCTTTTCTTTTTTTTTAACAAAATGTTATGAAAACTTCTCTGTAGACGGAAGCTGAATTTATGAACTGTCCCAAAGGAAGTGGCAAATCTTTCCTATGGGGCACGTCAGCCAATCGGAAGAGCCCGTGGGAGGAGCTCATATGGAGTTCTTCAGCTGGCTTCTTCAGACAGCGAGGGGGCAGAAGCCACCCTTGTTACTCTTCTGATTTCATGAGACATTTCCCATTCTCATCCTTTTCTTGCCTTTTTAAAAATGCAATGTGCACATCCAAAGCCAGATGAGTTTGACGTAATTCAGTGATGTTTAGAATCGTTTTATTTTAGTTTGGGGGCTACTGGGCATCCTTAGCTGCGGGGGATACTTAAGTGTCATGAACAATTACAGCAAAGTAAGTTTGCTTGCAAGGCTAGGTTTGGTTAGATAATTCTACCGGTGCTTAATCACTTGTCATGCTAACTTCGTATTGGAAGCCGTAGAGTGACGTCATGAAAGACAGCACACAGGGCTCGATTCCTCAGGGCCAGGCCTCTCCCCTGCCCACTGTTAAGATTCAGAGGGATTCTTAGCATCATCGGCCAGCACTGCATGAAGCAGACCTTCCTAGCTGGACAGAAACTCAGAAGTCATTTGCTGGAGCTTGTCTGCCTTTTTCTTTCCTCTGATTCTCCCAGAGAGCAATTTTCACAGCTCTCTCTCCTCTTCTCCGAGCCCCCTCTAGCTTAGCTCTTTCTCTTTTCTATACTTTATGGCTTCTTTCCCAACATGTGACCTCTCTGATGATGCTCTGTCTCTAGGGCCAGTGCCCTCTTTTCAGTAACGCATTTTGTCTTTTTGAATTGTCACTCAATGCCATGAAGTGTTCTCTCTCTAACTTTCAACCCTTTTTCTGATAGCAGCTTTAACTTTTTTTATTCTTTTGTCTCAACCACGGATCCATCAATCGACATGAATTTGTCTAGAGCCAGGAAAGCGAATGTGCATTCTTTGTATTAGAAGGGATCCTGAATAGCCCTGATATGGAAGCGATATGCTCCCCATTCATAAGAGTCATTATGCATATCGTTCTAAGCCAGCGTTGCCTGTAATTCCCTTGAGCACCACGTATGAAGAGGCCAACGTGACTTTATGCACATCCTTCCTTCTGAACTCTGGTTTACGGGGAAGCCAAGTGCTTTCAGGAAGGCAGAGTGTGGTGGCAACAGAGGATGGCGAGGACTCGAACAGTGCCAGTCCGTGCCCAAGTCCCATGGTTCTTTCCGCTGATGAATCGAGCCCCCAGTGCACAACTGAACACCGCATTATGTTATTTTCTGTTCCGGAATACTTTACAGTTTTCTTTTCTTTTCTTTTCTTTTTTTTTATTTTGTCTTTTTTAATTTCAACAAAATGAAAATAGAGCTCGGAAGTAAGTTGTGTGAGCTGCTCCTTTCAACATTTGCAGAATTTTCTACCGGCTGCATGCACCCAGCAGATCCTTTATTTGTGAATTTTGGTAGTCTGATTGCTGCTATGGAAATGTGATCCAAAATCATGATATTTTCCTGTGATAAGTGAAGTTCACAAGGAAGAAATCAACATCTGTTTTTTAATCTTTTGTGGAGGAAAAAAAGTGTACTACTATCCATGTGCATGTTACCTTTTATTCTGGCAGCTGCAGCTTTGAGCAGGGTTTCTCTGTCTGCTCTTCCACATCACAGGTAGTCTAAGAAGGCAGATCAGAGGGCAAGACGAAGTGACTTAAGTTCCTGAGAGCTGATGGAGTTCCAATCAGGAATACTGTATATCAGCCTTCTAGATTAGTAATAAATACCACGGGCAAAATTCTACTGCCAGACATAAGCTGGAAAGGCAGCGGAAGGACACCAGGCTCCACCGCCTTTGAAAATGTCCTCCCTTTACCTGAACCACCACTTTCCACCTCCCCCTGTTTTGCAGAGTTCAAGATTTTCCTTGCTCATACATGGCTGGAGGTATCTACTCCAGAGCTCTAAACTCTAGCCGTTATTACATTTTAAAAGAAAACTTGATGTAAGTCCCTATCATAAAAGGTGGCATTCACAGGAAGAGGTAAAAGTGGCATCAGTTGGCAGTTTCAATCCTGGTATTGAAGTCTAGCCACAGGCTAGAAAGCGCTAAGGCAAGATCCTACCCCTCCCCTATGAAAAACATTTCCAGCAGGTATTGGGAGCTGGAGGCAAGACAGGACCTGCCTGACACTTTTTTTTTTCTTGCAATAATCAGATTCCATGATAGGTAAAGTGAAAAACTGTCTTTCCATATACTTTAGTGTTCAGGTCTTATTTGGGTCACTTAAAATCATTTGTGACACCTCTGGCATTCAAGGACTTCATTCCACACTTGAAACAAAGTCAAATTGGGGCCAATGAGAGTGGAGTCCCCAGGGGACATTGAAGCTTCACCTGCCATATTTCTCTTCACTGACCCAGAGATGGTCAGGGTGTTTTTAAATTTGATTTTTGCTGATTTTTAAAAGGTGGGATTCAAGAGTTATAACCTTTCTTGTTGCTTAGAGGAAACCATCAACAATATATTGAATTTAAGTGTGTTTGTAGATTTCCTTCAGACCAGAATTTACTCTCTCTCTCTCTATGATAACATCAAAAGGAGCCAGTTAAGTTGGTTCCAAGTTTCTAATGACCAAACAGCAATGAATAGACAAATCTGGACCATTTTAGATTGATCAAGGCTACAATATAGGCGACTGGCATTGAGAAGCTTAGCTGGCAGAAGCTTTATCTTCACTGTGGTACATATTCGGCTACATGCTGACTGTCCTGGGTGCAAGGCAAAAATCACTAAGTACTGTAAATACATTGAGAAGATCTCCCTGGCAGTAAAATCTTGCCCTGTGAGTTTTTATTTCTCTTATGTAGTTATATACTATTTAAATTAAATACTATAAAATAGTCTCTTCATTCACTGAAGCCATTTAGTAAATGATTCATTATCAAAACCAAAGTGAGTTTAGCATGCATTTTCTTTTTTCCTTTGTCACAAAAAATCTCAGAGGTGCTGATTTTTTTTTTTTTTTTTTAGTCAGGATTTGAATAGCTGGCTTATAGAACAGCAACCTACCTTTCTCTTGTAAAGTCTTGATTTCTTGAACATAAGAATCATGTATAATAAATATTTATTGAGGTATTACAATAAATAAATGAAGGAACAATAGGAGTTTTCATTTAGAAAAAATTGCATTTTAAAAAAACAGCCAAAAAAAAAGAGCAACCTTGTGACCGCCAATCAAATACATGCAATGACATTTTAAAGTAACTAAAAGTAACTTTAAAAATAGAAATTCTACCCACAGATATTTTGCCTTTTTTTAAAATTACAATAACAGCTAAAAGAGAGTTTCCCAAATAAACAGTCTGGCCTCTGTTCAAATTCAATGTCAGTTTTAAAGTAAAACCAAGAGAAATGGAGTAAGAAAATTATACATTTCGAGTTATCTTGCTGCTGGTTGAATAAAAGTGGTTTTTGTTAACAAGAATCTCACTTATCACTGTGTTTTCATCAGGTTCAAATACCTAACCCAATTCATTTCAGACTAAACAGGGTTAATACCTGTATCTAGTCACGTAGGCATAGGAAGGTGTTCATTGCTCCAACATGATGAAATTCCAGTTGTTTTGCATATTTCTTCCTATGCCTATTTGTCACGATACTGGGGCTTTAAGGAATGTTTTGGCTTTTTCTCATACGGTTAAATCCTTATGAGTCTTCCTGAGTTCAACTTACCTGGTACATAGTTGTCCTGAGGACATCCCATCTCTTGCTCTCTCCTTTCTTTCCTTTTTGCGGTGTTGGGGAAGCATGCTTCTCATTGTACCAGATACATAACCAGTGTGGACTTTACCCCCCCAAATACTCAAGGCATTATCCATGCGGTTATTTGCTCTTGTGGATTCTGTGCATGCCCTTTGAAAGCAGTAACATGGCCGGAGAACCAAGACTACCTCTCTAACTTCAGACTCTGTCTTTTAGATTAAGAAGTGT
Source organism: Acomys percivali (assembly GCA_907169655.1). Taxonomy (NCBI): domain Eukaryota; kingdom Metazoa; phylum Chordata; class Mammalia; order Rodentia; family Muridae; genus Acomys; species Acomys percivali. The sequence continues at coordinate 40,307,688 of OU015744.1, read as the reverse complement.
GAAGATGGAACAGAGGAAACTAAACGATCAAGCAAACACCCTAGTGGATCTGGCGAAGGTAACCCTGAGGGGCTCAGACCTCATGGCTGTGTCCGTTGACACTCACTACTGGACAGGGATGAGCAGTACTTCTGAGGAAGCCACCGCAGAGCTAAGAAACAAACTTAGCAAACCACCTCAAAATGATGATTCATCTGAGAGGATTTTTTTGTTGTTGTTAAACTTGTGCTGAATTCATATGGTCTTTCCCCATATATATTATCCAGCGCAGTGCTAAGAGCCTCCATAGGAGGATCGCCCTGGAAATGCTATAAGATACCTACATGGAATATGAAAGGATACCTCATCCCGAGAGGCTGGAACTACATCTTGAATGTGACTATGAGTTCTGGGATAAGTACAACTCATAATTCTTATTATATTTTATATTTTTTAAAGTAAGCCCAAAACTATGTAAATTGAATATTTTAAAATCCCAGAAATTTTATTCTAAAATAAAATTTGTGCTCCAAAAAAAAAAAAATTAGAGTCACCTTTTATGGATTTCTCCATTATTTAACAGTCATATTTCTTTTTAACTAGTACATTAAGAGTTTTCTTGTTCTTTGTCATTTCTATAAGATGTATCTTCTTTTTTAAATTGTTCTTCCATAAGTAAAAGCCACTCTGGAAATATGAATATTTATCAGCTGTGCAAACGTTACATCCTGTTCAGCTCGTTTCAGTGGAAACTCTAGAATAGAAATATGTATGTGCCCCACCTTTTCAGCACAATTGCTTTGGCAAAGGCAACACTAAGACATATACATCCTGTTTTATACTTGATAAATCATATCATGTTTTTTGCCAAATCTTCAAGTATAATCTGTGAAAGTTAGGCATTTGGACTCGTCTTATTAAATAATACTTCCAAATTGTTTTATGTATTACCAATAACACATACTAGATAAACATATTCAAGGTAAGGATTCAATGACTCACCCCAGGGGAGCTATGTATCACTCACATAAGCTTGGAGGTGTACAGTACAGGCGTGCAGGACAAAGACATCCTCCATTAATGCAGCTCTCACTCGAGGTAGGCTTTCGCATCACTCCTAGGTTAAATGTTTAAAAATATGAATATTAAAAAAAATAAAACAGACTCCTTCAAATTTGTATGAAGGTAAGAAACAGACTTTAAGAGCATAGTAGGAAATCAAAATATGCCTCACCTCGCATGCATGAGATCCTGTGCTTGCTCTCCAGTACTATTCATATGCAGAAGAGGTATATACAAGGTAAAATATACTTGCGTTATGTATGCAGTGCCACGTTTATTCTAACCATAAGATGATATATGTCATAGGAGTTTGGTATTTTTCTAATGAATGGGGGTTGTTGAACTTTCCCAAGAATATAGTAAGATTGAAGTTAGTGATGCTCTCTCTCTCTGACTATTGCTCAACCAAAATGAAATGTCCGTATTCTGAATGACTCAGTCACTCACTTCCTTTATCATCTTTAAGCAGCAGTGAAGCTGGAGAAGATATGAAAAGTTGGGGGGGAGAATACAACATAAGGAGTATTGGGTTTGGGAAAGGTGGTACTGGACTCAGAGTCACATGCCTATCCTTTCCTTTGGGCCACTCTTTTCTGTCTCTAGCTCTGAGCTGCTCAACGCCTGGAATTCCCCCTCCAGTTTTCCTAACTACTTTGGAAACTATAACTAAGACTTGGATTCATGACTCCCCCTGATCAAGGCAACTGCAGGTTTCTGTACAATGAAAGCATTTCACATTCCTACTTCAGACTATGTAGCTCTGAGTAGACCATTCTAGTAAGATAAGCTGTAAAGTTTGCTCATGTGCTGTATAGGGTACACACCCGGAGCTTCATGCCCATTAGGTAAGTGCTTGACCACTGAGTTTCACCCCTAGCCATGGACTACTAACGCAGGACCCTCCACTATTATTTAATCTTACTGGTCATTCATATTATTTGCCATCTTACCTGTGAAATTTTCCATTGGAGTCAATGAAAAAGAAGTCTGAGACTTGAAACATAAGTCAACAAAAGATACGTATTGATTGCTTTAAATTACTAAGTTATCTGAGCAAATCAATTGGTCCTAAACTTTATTCCTACTCTTTCCATCACATTTCTACATCTCACTATCACCTGGATGTTATTCTTTTGATCCTTAAATCTTACTGTCGTTATTTTTAAAATTGGCCATGTTGTAATGTCACATATTGGAAAATGAATTTGATAGACTAGCTTGTATAAGAATCATCAACACACATAAATATTACATCGAAACTTTTCATCTATCTTTATGACACCTAAAATCATTGGGCATTTCACTAACAATAGCTACACCATACTTTCTAAATCATAACCAGTTTACTGTCTATCATCATCCATTTAAATCTCAGCTTTCAGAATACCTGGAATTTGCTTTTGACCCTAACCGTTCAGCTAGCAGACACACACCAGTGCTGGAGCTTGAGGAGCTGACAGTTTGCTTCTGAGGCAAATTTAATTCAGCCTCTTACTTCTCTCTTTCTTTCTTCTCAATCTCGTTTTCTAGACCCAGAATATCATGTATGACATGATTTCCGACTTAAATGAAAGGAGTGAAGACTTTGAGAAAAGGATCGTCACCCTGGAAACAAAGCTAGAGACTTTGATTGGTAGCATCCATGCCCTCCCTGGGCTCATCAGCCAGACCATCAGACAGCAGCAAAGGGACTTCATTGAGGCTCAGATGGAGAACTATGACAAGCATGTCACCTACAACGCTGAGCGTTCCCGGTCCTCCTCCAGGAGACGGCGGTCCTCCTCCACAGCGCCACCAACTTCATCAGAGAGTAGCTAGAAGAGAATAAGTTAACCACTAAATAAGACTTTTTGCCATCATATGGTCAATATTTTAGCTTTTATTGTAAAGCCCCTATGGTTCTAATCAGCGTTATCCGGGTTCTGATGTCAGAATCTTGGGAACCTGAACACTAAGTTTTAGGCCAAAATATGAGTGAAAACTCTTTTTTTTTTTCTTTCAGATGCACAGGGAATGCACCAATTATTGCTATATAGATTGTTCCTCCTGTAATTTCACTAACTTTTTATTCATGCACTTCAAACAAACTTTACTACTACATTATATGATATATAATAAAAAAGTTAATTTCTGCACATATTTGTTTGGTCTCTTCCCATCTCTATAACTTCGCCTCTCACATTGTTTTCAGGGTTAAAAAGACTGTGTGTTATCTTGTCTATGTGATAAAAGACTAAATTGTTCTACTCCTAATTTGTAAAGATTTTCCTTCTGAAATATTAATATCACAACCATTTGACCATACCTGTTTTCAGTTCACAGTATATTTTAGTGTACTTTGCTTCCAAATGGTATGGAAAGTTGGACAATTTTATTAGGATGTATGCAAACAAGGAGAATAGATGCTTTTAATAATTATTTTATTCCTATTTTCTAAGCAAATATACATGAAGGAAGTACTAAGGGGCATCACTGTCTGTGAATTCATGTTGCAGAATTTCAGGTCTAAACTATTGGTTTCCTAGTTAATTTGCTATGAAGAGCTAGGCTATACTCTTAAGTATTTGCCACATACACATTTACCCACATATCTATATATTAGGATGTAGGTTGCATCAGAGTAATAAATATATATGAACAAAACTCAACCCCTCACCTAAAATATGGTCCTTTTTTGGACTCTATTAGCACATGTGGTACAAGTAAGTGACATGTGGTAAATTTCACAGATTTTCCATACTTGGACCAAGAATAGTTACGGCCAGTATTCATGAAAAGAACCTGGGAGGTTAAGGCTGCAGACACAGTGCAGAGTCACCCTAAGAAAAACGAGATTTGGGGAAGAGTGGGCTGAGATGACCACATGGAATTTTCTCACATGGAGTCACTTCCCAGACCCTGCAGGAAGAACTGCGATGAAGTGGCAAAGCCAATGCATTGTGATGAATCCCAGCCTCTCTTAGACTCTCTGAAGACAACCTACTCACACTGGTCAGATCCTAGAAAATTTTCAGTTCACTCTCTTCTTAATTGTATGCCCTGTCCTCTGAGGTCAAACTTACAATGCTGGAATTTGCTAGCTTTATTATTTTCTTCTTCAGCAAACACTGCAGTGATATATTTGACCCACTTTGCATAGTTCAATCAGAAAAAAAAACTTTCCCACCTAACCTCTATAACTTCAAAAATATTGGCCATCTCCTAACAAATGCAAGTGTTTGAGAATGCAGGAGAACTACTTACCTACTAACTACTCACAGTTGTTGAAAGCGGTCCTCATCTATATATGTGTATCTCTATACTGGATGGAGACAAGGCTTGGAAAGTCTTAATTCTATAGGACGGGTAAGAACACTACTTTGGGATACATGCTGCTGAGTTAAACAAATATCAACACCCTGCCTCATCAAGATTTCTCATTTATAGATGCAATTAAACTGTATATTCACACACACACACACACACACACACACACACACACACGTGACTACATACAAGAATACAGCAAATATTTGGTACATACACTGAAAAAGGAACATTTTTGAAAAGATGATATAGTCTTGTAATTGATGTAGTTAATTCTTGTGTTTTCTACCTCTGTTGTGACTAAAATCAGAGTCAATGTAATTAAGTTTAATTATCACTTTACTGATCAATTGGCAATCTAAGAGTAGGAAAAAATATTGCTCCTCTTCTTAAGAGAAGATGAGTGAGTTTAAATTTAGGTTGCATTATGTTATGTTCATTTTCCTCATCTTTGCTATAGCTCCTCCGGATTGAGTATTCTTTTGTGCTTCAAATTAACCTTTTATTATTCCTTTGTGCAAAGTGCCTGAAGACTGACAGACATATATTTCCTCTCTTTTAATGCCAAATGATCACAAAAAGGAGAGAGCAATACCATCCAAAGACATGCCTATCATGAACAAGCTTTCTTAAATTTCCTTTCTGTGGCATTATCAAATCTCCCTTCAAATGGCTTTGAACATTAGGAAGAATCCTTGGAAAGTCTAAGTTTGCAATGTGCCACTCTCTGCCCTCTTTCTCCATAGCTAATGTATATCATCATAGACTGCAGGCACTATCCTCCTCAATAACTTTCCTCATGCAGACAATACGTCTATGTCAGCCACTAGAAAAAGGGAAGTGAAGATGGGCCAAATGCATAAGTGGTGTTCAACTTGGAGACCTTGGGAGCCTTTTGCCTTATTTTCTCCTTTCCTCATGGCCATTTTCCAAGAGGCTCTTCAGCAAAGTGCCTGTAATAATAAGTTATTATGTTTGAAAACAGTGCGTGGGCACTGAATTTTAAAACGCTATTGGTTAGAGTTGATATGAACCCTCTTTTGCTTTGTTTAAACTTTGTCTTGAGAAATGACACGATAAAGTTGACTCTAACCAGGATTCACAACTTATCTGCCACGTCCTACTTCTGTGTCCGTCCTTTAGACCCTCTAACCATATGTAGAATGGATAGCAGAAGACACAGATCTGTGGAGCTCTATGGAGCCTGGTATTGATATCTCAATGGTAGGAATTACTTTTATTATTATGTTCAGGATAAGGCTACAAGCATTAATTATCCTCATCATCTGCCTTTCTTCTTGTAGCTCTTAACACTTTGGAGAACAGATTATAAATCCTGTCCCCTCCCTTTACCTATTAGTCATTTTTTGATCAGTACATCCATTCCCTCATTCTTTCTTGACTGTTAATGTGAATCAGAATATTACCAGGATGCTTTGTGCCTCTAATTTTTGATCCATTCTGTTCATATGATCCTGACTGTAAGTATGATCCTGGAAATTAGACTAAAATGTGCTGCAGAGATCACCTAAGATTGGACCATAAGGCTCAATTCCTTTTCCAAATCCATCCTTGTGGGTCCTGAGCTCCAACTTTTCCCAGCACATAACAATACACTATTGCCATTTCTGTGTGCCAACTCAATTGTCGTATCATCCCACTAGATTAAAAAAAAGCATCTGGTTATTGGACAAAATTCTTATGGGAAGGGAGCTGTCTGAAGTAAACAGGAAAAGCAGTGTGCAATAGACATCTCTATGCTGCCATCGTCACTGCTAGAGGACTTTCTGGCCTGATCTTAGTCAATTTGTTAAGCAAGGGAGAAAACAAATGCATGTCCTTATAAAGTATGCTTTCTAGTGCTGTTGTTAAATATGTCAACTCAGTACAGCCAGAAGTACTGTGAACACATTACAGTTTCACACCTTATCCCAGTTGAGTTTTTAAAAAACACTTGGACTCTCTGCCCCCATAAAATGCCATTTTCTCCAATTACATTTTTTATGCCAAAAATGCGTATGTTAAAAGATTACTAATATTAATATTGGTTTAATCTTTTAATAAATCAATGGTTATTCCTTATCCAGCTTTGTATCCAAATAACCACACAGAGACACTGGGATATATTTAATTAGCCTAGAGCACAATACTGAGCAATCATCACTCCATCCTAAACCTCCAAGCTAGTATGGCTTCCTCCCACTCAGATTTCCCACATTATGCTTGCTTTTTACTCATATCCTATGTCTGGCTTAATTCCTGGTGTTACCCAGTCCTCTCCACATGCATCCCTCTTGTCCTTCCTGCTCTTTCTCCTCCCATCACTGGACCAGGATGTCCCACCTTATTCTCTGTTATTGCTCAGCATAAATGCAATGTTCAATTGAAACCAGATTTGGGGCGGGGAGTAGAGAAATCAGCATTTGAAAGAATAAGGGTAAACTGTAATAGGTCCACAAGAACATTATGCCATCATGTATGTGTACCATGCATGAGAGTTCTTTATTTACTGTTTTCATGAACACTATAATGATTTGTATAGTGACTGTGACCAATTTGCACTCCAACCAACAGTGAGTAAGTGCTCTCCTTTCCCCACATCAACAGTTATGTACAAAACTGTTAAAGAAATTTAGTGAAATATAAATTTTTTGAGATCAGGGAAAGTCTAGTACTCACTAGAAAGCTTAAAAAGATGAAATAATTTAAGGCCTGTGAGTTTGACTAAGAGGGATTGAGTGCATGTAGCCTGGGTTTGTTGGAGTATGAATGTGAATCACAAGAGAATCAAGCAGGTTAGAAAATCAGGGCTGCCATCCCAGTATGAGCTAATAGCACCAATTACCTTCCCAAAGCAAGGCCCCAATAGTTAATCTCTAGCTACCAGGTCAAGCAGCATCTCACCACCTGACTTTGGCTCCCAGACCTTTAATTGCTGATAAGCAATGGCAGCAGATGTGGACGTGAAGCTGCCTCAATGGTGCCATGACCACAAAGACCTACAATGATCAAAAAGACCTTCATTCTACACAATTCTTCCTAAAAGCCAAATGCCCCCTGTGCTACCTACTGTTCCTACAGAGTAGACTACAGAAGCCAGATGCCTGTCTCTTTGAGTTCTGCATGTAGACATTGATTGTTTGTGAGTCTGAGTTAGACCCAAGTCAGTCTCATTTACCCACACCTTTGTTTTTGTTTGAAATTGAACTATTACATTAAACCTTCATACTTGGGTGTGCTTTATGAATAAAACTCTAAAGTGAACCTGTCTTTGTTGAATGAAATCATAGTGCCTCAAACAGGAGAGTAACAGTGAATTAATTTAAAGGCTTTAAACATGATCCCATTATTTTTGAGTCTGGAAAAGGAGACTATACATTATAAAGAAATATTGATATTCCCCATGGCTGGCTGCAATAAGGTATTTTTTTATTTCATTTCTCAAAACCTTAATTTTATTCTACTACCACATATTCTAAGACATGTTTTCAGAGACTCAAAGAATTATATGTCACCTTGACACAATGCTGGTGACAAAGTCCTAGCCTGACTTTAAACCAGGTAGCTATAGGTATGAATACTAGGTGGATCCTTTCCAATGAGGAGGAAACAGCCATGGTTGGGAACACTTCATGCACTCATAAGATTCCTGTCCCCTTTTTGAGTGAATGCTACCTCAAGGCATATTTCCTTTGTGTTAGTAATAACAAAGACTTGTCTAGTTAGCAGAAAGCAGAATATGGCTTTTTAAAACTAGATTATATTTCTAGAGAAAAAATTTACAAAGGCATTTAATAAATATATGTATATGAAAATATAGGTAATTATATACTTTTGAATTGACTAAAATAACTGCCATATGAACATAAAAACAGTTTCAATAAAACAACAAGAAAAGATAAAAGTAAATGAGAAAATACAACACAAAATGTCCAGGATGAGATAAAACTTAGTGACCTGATACAAGTTACAATATTTGAAAGTACATGATGAAAAGATGAAAACAGGAGGTACGTTTTACAACATAATGCATCATTTGACTCTTTTTTCTTTTTAAAAAAGCTATATAAAATAAAATGCTAGGACAACTTATTCTGGTTGGTATAAATAAATAAATAAATAAGACAATGCCCACGTCACAATGATGTGAGTCAATGGAAAAATAGAAAATTGCAGATGATGTTCATGTTAGATTGATAGAAACTTCCACTTATATAGAATTCAACAGAATGAGCTAATCATATAATCAAAAAACTAGAAAAATTACAGATTCTTTTGTTTGTTGGTTTTGGTTTGGCTTTGGCTTTGGCTTTGGTTTGGCTCCTGTCCCTTCATCTTGGTAGGAGACAGTTGCCTGAATCCAGGCATCTCAGGAACAACCTCCGTCTTGCTGACAGGGTCAAAACTGTTCACGTTCCAGAACCAACTCCTATCCTGCTTCTTCAGGTGTTTCATGATTGTCTGCTTAACCAGTAAAGAAAGTAAAGAGGAAGTTGCCAATTATCTAAACTAAGGCACACCAGTCATCAAAGGCTCACCTGTTATGACTTAAATTAACTGTGTGCAGCTTACACACTCCTCTGTTGCCTTATCATTCTGAATTCCAGGCCAGAAATCTAGGAAGAGATGTGACTGCAAAAGTTGAGCCAAGGGCCCTGAAACCAGGTGACCAGATAAGGCCCAGTCACCAGTGTTTACTTCCTTGCTCAACCCCTTGTGTCAAAATATGATTGGACAATAGTACAGCTCTCCCTGTTCCCCTCATTTTGAGGTCCCATCTTTTTTAAAATGTTGTACAATTTCTTTTTGCGGCTGCAGTTCAGCTCCCTATTCTTTTCTGCAGCCCAGATTGATCAGTAGCAGCCTCTATTGGATACAATTTTGTCATATGCTTAAATACTTACTAAGATGAACATTCAAAGACACAGTCCGCTCTTGAGTCTGTGCTGTTTTCCCTGGCTGGTTCATTTTTGCTGCCTAATTCAAATAAAAAATCTTGCTTTGCTGGGCTTTGGTGACTGCTTGGGCTGTTTTGGTTTTTCAGACCCCAACAACTCTAATGCTTACATGTCTACACCTTTGCTTTTGTTGTTTTGAGACCGCAACTCTCTGTCCCCTACACAAGCATGGAACTATATAGCCCAGGGTGACCCTGCATTAATGGTAATCTTTTAGCCTGAAACTCTCAAGTACTGGGGTTACAGGTATGAGCTAGGTCACATCTTATATAGGCATAATAGAATTATTAAGGACAAGAAGTTAGCATCAAGTTACCTATGCTCCAGTGCATCCTAATACAGACACTAGTTAGAATCAGTGGGCTTCTTAAAAATAAAAACAAACAAACAAAAAGAGATACGAATATGAAGTTGGGAGGGGATGTGTCAGGGTCTGGGAGAAGGAGAGAAGAGGAGATATGTATAATCCAAATACATTGTATACATTTCTCAATGGAAAAACTAAAATTAAAAAGAATTTACCATAGATGTTTCTTTAACTTAGTAACTTTAGTGTGGAAAATGTATTTAGCAGTTGCTTTTCTTTTTTCCCCAGTAGCTTAAGTTAGCAGTTCTGAGATGACTCACTGCAAAGCTGTGTAGATAAATATACTGAGGACAATGGAAACAGGTTTCTCTGTGTTGACAGGGGTATTTGACAACATCGTGCAGGCCTTAGCATTAAGGGTATAGTGGATTGGAACTGCAGGCATTAGCATGAGCTTGTGGGTATAGAAATATGTTTATGTACGTTTAGGCGTGTTTACGTTCACTTTCCAATTCTGTCTTCTGAGAAGCCACAGAAGCACTAAGACCTCAAACCCAGTGCTCAGATCCTGGGTTCTTCAGCCCATTCTCCTTGGAGCAATAGTTGAGTCGAGTCCAAGAAGAAGTCACAAAGGATGCTCTGATTGTAAACTTAGCTGACAGCGGACCAGTGAGAGGCACCCTCATTGTCTTCAGATACTTGGTAGGTTTCTGTGGAAGTGTCCCATCAGGTGGAAGGTCCAGAAAGGCAGAAATTTTAACCCAAACCATGGCTTTCCATCAGCACTGGGCCCCTCTACTGTCAAGGAGCCATATGCAGGGGTTGGGGGAGCTTACGTTTCATCTTGGGTATATCCTGATAGCACGGTGTTGTCTTCCATGTGTGCTCTGACCCCCTGGATTAATGTTCTGTCTTTAGGGCCTGAGCTTCTAATATGACTCTATTGCTGCTAAATTATTTAACTCTAGAAATTAACAAAATTCTTGCAAACTATCACAAAACTCAAGTATTTGCTTGCTACCCATATGGATTGACAAACTTCATGAATACATTTAAGTCCCTTTGGTTTCCATACATTTCTTTGTTTTTCACTCTAATGTCTCTCTCTGCCTGGCTGTTCTGCTGAAACCCCACCACCACAGCAGCCTTCTCCTCCCTCCTCAAAACCCTCCCATGCACCTCTCTTTTCTCCCTCCCAAGCTCATTGTCTCTTTTATCAAAAACACTTGTTAGTGAGGGAGGGGTAGACTGGACGATGAAAGAGAAACGTTACCATCAGCAGAGCCATTTCATTATAAGCAGTTTGGTTGGTGCAACAAGAGGCACTGACAAGTGAGGGGAATGACACGTTCCAATCAATGGCTCTAGATCAGTGGTCAGATCAACAGCCATGAGGGTCTGAAACTAAAACAAATTGAAAAAGGGAACAAAACATGAAATATATTTACACCTTCCCTTATGGTAATTTATCTAAGTTAATTAAAAAAATTTTTTTAATGTAAAGCCTCCTGTAAGATCTATGGGAGAAAAATAAGAGGGGAAGAAAAAGACGTTCGATATTTATATTCCCATAAGGATGAGACTTGCAACCTATAGTTTCTCCATGGTAAGACTCAGGGCAGAGCCCATGACATATGTGGAGAAAGAAGAAAAGGGTTTTGTGCCTCCATCCCTGAGAAGATTCCAGAGGAGTGGCAAGTTTTAAGGATTTGTCACATCTGTCATACTTTAGGAACAGACAAAATGTTTGCATGTCATGTCTGAGCATATAGCCTGACGCACTCTCACAGTGTTCTTCACGCCGTGCTTTGGCAATGGGGAAGTGCATCATGTAGGTGCCAGACCCAAGTAGAGCTTCTGGAGCCAGATTAACGTGGAGGCAACTCAACATCTTCCTTGTGATAGAGACACAGACAGAGTGATGAAAGCTCGGGAGCCTGGGGATCTTGAGGCTGCAGCTTAGGAAGTGAAGACCTCAGCAAACTAACAATTAAAAACAAGGCATCTCAGCAGGATACAGTCCAGATGATTACCTCAAGAGACAATATCTGAGACAGTCACAAGGCCTCTGAACTAAAGCAGGAATCTGGCTAAATCACTTGTGCTATGGTTTGAATACTGCTTGCCTGTCTGGAACTGATCTTATTGCCAACATACTGTTATGGAGAGGTGGTGGAGACTTCGGGGGTGAAGGTGGTGAATGACTTTCCTACGAGACCAGAGAATCATAAGACAAGTGAGATCCCCATGGTTCGTCACTTCTGCACACACCCCACTTCTTCTTCTACTTTTCAGCCATAGGAAAGTACTATAAGGTCTTGATCCCGTGTGGCTGCCCGCTCTTCAACTGCATCAAGAACTGTCAGCCAGAAGAAACCAATTTTCTTTATGATTTTTGCCAGTTTTACGTGTTATGTTATAGCAACAAAAAGTAAACTAAGACATTGTGGAACCTCAAATTAGTCAAAATTATAGTTGTGTAGACTGAAATTTCTACTCCTCACATAAGATTTTTCTGGAGAATAATCCTAAAATGAGAACTGTGAAATGATTTCTGGGACCACATTTGCATTTAAATTTGCAATTATGTGCTTGTCAAGAAATCCAAACAACATCTTAGCACAATATATAAAAGAAGGTTTACAGTAGTTAGAACAGAGAAGTGGAATTTATCTGTCATATGGCCAGCAAAAGTACAAGCACAATAACATTTTTTAAATCAAATATAAATAATTCACTTATATTGATGGTAGAAACCTTCAAGTTTATTGTCCTATGTATCCTTTAATTAGTTATTATAGTAAGGTGCCAATTAAGAATTTTATTCTTCCTCAATCTAGCAATGGTTGGATGAAATATAAAGACCAATTTAAATGTCACTATAATTTTAACCTTATTTTCAGTGAGCAAAATGGTTTTAGTCCCCAGATTGGAGTACTCATTTAAACACTATGGAGCCATTAGGAGGTGGAGCCTGTCTTGTAGAAGAGGGTTTAGTGGGAAGGGTCTTTGACGGTGACACCCCAGGCCTTGCTCCAATCTTGTTCCTTGTTCTTCTCTGCCATCACATGAACAAACCACTGCCTTATGCATCTACTCCATGGGCAGAACCACTCTGCTTTGCCTTCTCTGCTTTGACCAATTAAAACCTCCCTGAAACTATGTGCAGGTGCCATCTTGCTTCCTTGGATAGTGGGTATATTGATTACAATAACGCAAGAGCATACTGGAAATTGGTGCTGAGCCATGAGATGGTTGGTACCAAGAGTCTGACCATGTGGTTTTCTTGAGCCTGAGGATTGTTTTGTTGGTGAAATTGTAGAAGAGACTGGGGTGTAAGCAGAGATTGAGGGGGCATATGTTCTTTTGGACATTTAGATGGCCAGGACACAAACAGAAGAAATACAGACAGGAAAAAGAAATGTGCTCATGAGTCCATTTGCATTACATTATAGCAATGAATCTGATTATATTTTGCCTCTGTCCTCAAATTGTAAGTGAGACTGAATTCAAAGTTGATTGACTTATTATTGGGAATTACAAGAAAAAAATAATAGTCAGGCTGTGTTATTCTCAAAGCTCTTCAGAGGCAAGGGACAAAGGCACAGATTGGGGGAGGGAGTGGTGGAGGGAGAGAAAAAAAGAAAACATAAAAAGAACAATAAAATGCAAAAAAAAAAAAAAAAAACCACTCGCAGTTTGGCAAGGAATGGAATGTGTGTGCATTTAAAGTCCTGACAGTGTAGACAAATTAGAAGTTAAAAAAAAATAGAAGTTAAAGAGATTCATGACAATAAAGAGAAACCAGAATTTACATTGGGACAATAGGGAAGCTTCCTGTCGGGAAGAGCCCTTCTTCCAAAGACCACAGCATGCATTGAAAGACTGTCCTTTGGTAGGAGGGTGGGCGTGAGAGTGGGGAGATAGGATATGTGAACAAGGAAAGTGTCCGAGATATTCTGCTGAAAAAAGACCACACAGTGAAGTGCTTTTCCAGGTTCTGCTGCTCAGCTCCTGGTCTTCCATGACCAGGGTCCAAGTGGGCCTGGCTACATCTCACACTAGCAGCAGAACTTGGTATTCATATAGTGGATGATCGGAGGAACATGTAATAGTATTTGGGAGGCATGCAGAACTCCAGAGGGACAGTGTCATGGAAGTCTGAATCCAGGTTCCGGAGAAAAAGCTATGAGGCCAATGTATAGTTGAGTTGGATTCCATACAAACATTCCAGACAGAATGACACAGGAAGTTGTGAAAGTGAAACTCAAGTTACAGTGGAGATCTTAAGATGCTGGAAATGCCAGGAACATGGAATAAATTCTTAGGCAAGCCACAGATACCAAATGGTCACTACCCAAGAAAGAGAATAGTTGTACAACAAAGGCAACAAGGCAACCCCAATAGAGACAGGGAGGGAGCATGTGTCCATTAGAACACAGGCAATATCATGATGTTTCTAAGATATTAAGGATGTAACATTTCTCTTCCTGGGTTCCACCCTTACTTTGGTCCATGTTCTTCTTGTCACCCACCTACTTTTCGCTTTGGAATGGAAGGGACTTATTTAGTCTGTGCTATAACATACCAAATACATGTAGCTTTCTTTTTTATTATTTTACAGATGCTCAGTTTTGAGTTTAAAAGAAGTTGCCTTGAGTCTCTTGAACAGTTTTAAGAATGTTAAGACTATTAAGAGTGTGATCTACAAAGTGAGTTGGGAGAGCCAAGGCTACACAGAGAAACCCTGTCTCAAAAAGCCGAAAAATGTTGGAAGAAAATGGGCAATGTTTATGATTATAATATATATATATATCATACATATGTATGTATCATATATATATATCATATATATGAAATTCTCAAGAATAGAGAAAACCAAGTACACCAAAGACTATGGGAACTCTCAAAACTGGACTAAATGTGCTTGCCTTATGAGAAGACCATGAACTTTGGAGTAATGTAGGGTTAGGATGTAACTATAAAATCCAAAATGTTCCTCAGAGGCTTATGCTCGGAAAGTTCACTCTGCAGCTTGGGGCACCATTTTGAAGGCTTGAAGAGAGATGAGGCCTGCCTAGTGGAAGATTGTTAGAAGGCTGCCGGCCTTTGAAGGTTATATAGTTCAGCCCACTCGAGCCTATAACTGCATCCTGGCTGCCACCAAGTAAATAAGCCCTTCTTTCATGTTCCTCCTGCCACAGAGGGAACTGCTCCATATTGTCTGCCATGCTGTGGCAAACAGAAAACTCTGAAACTTTAAGCAAAAGTAAAACTTCTCTACTTTAAGCTGCTTTGTCAGGTTATTTTGTTATAGGGACAAAAATAAGCAAATAACACATAGTATGTCACTTATCTTCCTTGGCAAAGCATGTTATATATAGTGGGGGTGTGTTTCCCCAAGTTGGGCAACTGGTCTGGATTCTTAATAATAGGAAGAATGAAGGCCTAAGAATAACTCAACTGTCATCTATGTGTCAGTTTGCCAAAGTGAAAGAATAAATATAGACACAAGTATGTAGCCAAAATATTTTACTACCAAATCTAATGCTTTTAATAACAATTTTGCCAAATGTGAGGCACCAGAGTACGTGAGAAAGTCATATCCCACTCTCCACTCAAGTGTGGAGACTGTTCTGACCATTGGATAGATCTGGGTAGGGGTTTAAAGTTTACTGCCTGTATTTTCCTTGGCTGGTGCCTTAGTTTGAGCAGGACCCCTGGGCCTATCATAATGTTCTACTTGTAGGTTTCTAGGACCCTCTGGCTCCTTCTACTTTGCTATTCTCCCATGCTTCTCTCATCTAGAGTCCCAATAGGATGTCCTCCCCTCTGTCCCAGTTTCCTGGTAAGTGAAGGCTTTCGTGGGACATGTCCCTTGGGCTAGTATGCAGATATAAGTAAGTATATACCATTTGAGTCTTTCTGCTTCTGGGTTAACTCACTCATTATGACCACACACAGATGTAAACCACAGCTCCAAGTGCTCAATTTTTGACAACAATGGCAAAAATCCATATTGGGGGGGAAAGACAGTATTTTCAATAAATGATGTTTGGAAACTTGGGGAAAAAATAACAATTTTGCCATCATTTGGAATGCTTCTTTCATGTTTATAACTTGAACTTCCAGCTTTCATTACATTTAATTTATAAGTTAGCTTTAATTCTATATTTTTTTATAAAATCCATGAGCAGATAGAACTTATGTCTAGCTTATATGTATATCTTTTTATACAACATTAAAACAAGAAGCAATTCAACACTGGTGACAGATGAAACATGGAGACCATACTAAAGTTTGAGCCATTCTGCCATAGTCCAGGAAGCATGTCACAATTTTGTCCCCTAAAGGGCCACCATTGTGTATCACAAATAAGTGTAGTTCTTATTGTTTGTCATCTTTTTTCATTCTCTCCATGTATTTTTTGCTTCTCAGGGACCTTGAACTATGTTGACCAGAATGCATCTGTTACTCCTAGAGCTAACCCTAGAATATATTATTCTCTCCTCTTTGGAGATTACAAAATGTATCCTTCCCTAATAATTGGCCCACACAGGATCAAATCGAGCTGATTCGAAAGCCTGGCTTTGGTTTCTTGTATATTAAACTTGCATAATTGAAAATGTAGTCAGTTTTGTTTTTCTCTTCGATAATCAACCAAACAAGCTCTAGTCTTTGCCTCTGTTAGATGCACCCTTAGTCGGAGTGTCCCTGCTGCCTCCTTGTCCTTTTTCCAACAGCCTCCTGTTTGCCCTGCTCAGACACTAGGCTGCTGAAAATTTGTTCTTTCTGTTCTGCATAGTTCAGCATCTCTGTATCTCACTGCTATGCCCAGGCCCCAACCTCATCAGAACAAGCGTGCTATAGAACATATGGACATTCTCACAGCCTGTGTAGCTCTGGTATAAATTCTTTGGATGGATGAAAACATTTGCATGTCCAAGTAATGGATGTATATTCTCTAGTTTTACAGCATTTCTATTGGACAGCTTCTGGCCCCAAACTATGGCGTTCCAGGGATCTTTTCTTAAGCTTGAGGACTCATACATGCATGCATGAGCCTCTTCCTGGATTTTGGCTAGATAAACAGAACACTGGCTATGTTATAAAAGCTTTCTTGACCATAAAGGCCAGCTCTTTTGAAGTAAAAGCAAAATGGGAATCTATATACTCTTTGACTCTCTTGAGTCACTTAAGATTTCCCACATTTGCAATGGCCTCCATTCCACATATAGTGCTCTGTGGTCTCTGATCCTTCATTCTCCTCTGACATAACATCAGCTATGATGAGTTGAACTAATCTTGCATAACTTCTCACTTTCTAGAAGGTTTTCTTCCAGAGGTTCTGTAGTTACTCTCTGTAATTTCATTTCTTCATGGCCCATCTCACTGCTGTGATAGGCACATTTGTCTAGGCCAACCCAAGCATACATGTTAGTTACATGAGCTCCTTCCCATCTTAGCACACACGCTCTAGTGAGTCAACAGATGGTGAGGTGAAGATATTGGCTAGTGAAATATACCTGTGACATAGCTAAGTATCTATTACAGACCAAAGGGGGCTATGCTGATATTATTTAGAGATTTCTATGAATTTGCACCAAATACTTGTCTTTCATAGATATCATAATATTCTTGCTTTCATTTATGATAAAGGAAGGTCATTAATAAGAGATCAGAAAATGGAGGTGGTCCTTCATTGGAGAATTCATATAAGAGTGGTTCTGAAATCCTAAACTGGTAGCCTTGGAAAATCAGATCTGATACAAGGCAACTGTAGTGCCTAAGACCCAGGTGGCTGAATTTTGTGCAACTAGGATTATTTTTATTTGGATGACCCTGATTTCCATGGCAGAGATTGAACCTACTAGAAATTACCTTCATAGTAACTCAGGCTTACCTCCTAGAACTGCACACCCATTATTCTAGACTGTCTTCCCATGCGTGCTGCAAATCGCCTTCCAGAAAACTACACACAGTAATCTTAAAGATATTTCATCCAAAGAGAGCTATCCACCCAGGACCCTATGCCTCAGGGGATATTCTAGTACCATTCAGCCAACTGCCAGCTAGTAACATACTTGATAGCCATTCTTCCTATTGTGGTCTAAAGATTGAGTTCATTCTGACTTTCACATGAACTCTGGTGCTCCATATTTGACCACGTCCCCTGGATGGGACTCAGAGGAAGGATAGCAGGCTACCAAGAAGAGACTTGATACCCTATGAGCATATAATGGGAGAGGAGGTCCTCCTCAGTCACAGTCATAGGGGAGGGGAGTAAGGGGAAAAATGGGAGGGAGGGAGGAATGGGAGGATACAAGGGATGAGATAACTATTGAGATGTAAAATTAATGAATTAATAAAAAAGAAGTGTAAAAAAAAAGATTGAGATAATTTACAGCCTGCCATTCTCTTCCACTCTACCTGTGCGGCTAACCTCCTAGTCTACAACAGTTTACAGCAGCTGTCTACTCATTCTACTACAATTTAGTTCATCCTCTGGAATGCCCCTCCCCTTCCCTCCTCATTCTGTTCTTTTCGCTATTTCTTCTCTGGGGCTCAGTTCAAATGCCACTTTCTCTACAGCCCTCAGTTATACATTGGCTTTGAGATTGCTTCCATAGAATTCCCTGGCAACATCCTACATTCTTCAGCTAAGAACACACAGACCTCTCGTGTGTAACAGAGAGCAGGCCTCCATCTGGGTATTGCTCAATATGTGCCTTTGGATGTGTGTTAATTAAACAGAAATTTGCTGGCCTTTAAGATGAGTTAAGGATTCTCAGTTCTGATTAGAAGAAAAGTATTCACTGTCTCATCCGGGGCTTTGAGTTCTCTCTGTTCTCTGGGTATTGTCTTGGACAGCTACTGGCTTCACTGCAGAGTTTGATCCTGCTGCTTGGAACCTACTAGCTAGTGGAATGTAGCAGAACAGCGCCAGAGCCGATCTTCACAGATATTTGCTTTCAAACACTTAACATTTGCTTTGTGTTACCCTTTGATTAGGAAGATTAAAACCGAAAGGGAAGCAAGTGAGGCAAGGGCTTTCCTCTCTTCTTTCTGCAGGAACAGCTTGTTTCCATGACATTTATACAGCGAGCTTTTTCTAAATGACAAGCAGACTGGTGGAAGATGTTATTTTCTGCCTCTTTGCTTTGGATCTTCACTTGGTGGGTGTAGTGTAAGAGAGACAGCCTCACTAGGAGGATGACTGGCAGGTATATGGGTTTGGGAGGGAATTGGGTAGGGGTTTGTGCACATGCCCTTTGGGGGTTGCTATGGTAGCAATGTAACAGATTCTGGCTAGTTGTAAGATGCATTAGTGGGTTTTTTGTTTTGTTTTGTGTTTATTATCGAGTCATATTTATACCTATGTAAGTATCTTCTCTTTTTAGCTTTTCTTTTCTCCTTCAATAAAAGTGAATGCTTACAGCATGTGTAGTCCATGTGGATGAAGAACTCTAGAGGAAATGGTTGAGTTCACTCTGAGTCAGAACCTGTCTTCTGCAGAAGCCAAACCAGCCTAGGAAGAATTCAGTCCCATGATGGTTCGCCCAGACTGCTGATCATGGGTAAGGGGAGGGACCAACAGCCTCTCTGACACCAATCCCCAACACGGGACACATGATCCAGTATTTGCTCATTTAGCACTAGGTATAAAACATTACTTTCACCATACTCTGAAACAACTCCAATAACATGATTTTATTCCACTCCGGAAGGCTTTTTGCTTTTCCCATGCTCCTTTCTTACCCAATACCTTTCTCGGTTTAGTCTTCATTGAACTTACATGGACCTGGGCACTATGTCTCTCCAACTCTTGGCATTGAACCTGCTCTCTTTGATTTCCCAATGGGAATAAATTAGCCAACAACAACAACTACTACTACTACTTTATTATGTAGCTCCACCTAAGTATAGAACTCATGATGAACTCCTGACTACTTCTACCATCACAGAAAGCCCATCATCATATATAATTACAAAATCCTTTCTACCAAGGTTTGCGCCACTGGAGACAGCTGCCTCACACCTTTGCTGCAACTATCACATCTATGACTACTTCTTGTCCTTGTACATGCTGTTCAGGATGCTCACTATCATAGGTTGGAAGTAAAAGCCTACTCTACTTGAAGATTTTTGTTTATTTGGACAGAAGAGCTTTTAGGAAATTATTTTGAGCTTGAGTGGCTTTAAATGGGCATATTCTCTCCAATTTTACACGGGCCCTTTTAATATTCCACCTACACCCTCTGTTTTGCATATTCAGATCACTTGTCTGCCCCTAAAGGCAGTTGAATTTATGCCTCTTGAACAAGAGCTGCATTTCCTTGCTGGTAATTACTTCTGCACCTTTCATGATCTGGAAAAAAAAATATCGCCACCAATTCCAAGCACATTACAGACTACCCAGGAGAGGTATACTACTCCATTTGCTCCCCCACACTCTGTTCCTCCCTTTACAACAGTGTTGACAAAACCATTATATCTATAACATGTCCTTCCTCTCGGCCATGCTGATACCTCTCCCAGAAGTCATTCATCAATATCTCTGTGAGCCCACTGGCCCAGGGTGCTGGCAGAGTGACGATGTATTAGAAATATGATGGGCACTATACGAAGGACAGAGATGAGTAAGCGTATCCAGTGATGCACTCATGCCAAGAGATAATGCCACAGGCTGAATCCTGCCCTTCTAACTCTAAGACCAGGCTTTTCATCCATCTCTGTACCACTAGAGCCTCAGATTCAAAGGGTATCATTCATTTCTTCTAGCCAAAGATCAGTGTGCCCCATGGAACATATGAGGTGAAGAAAATAGCAACAAAATATGAAAATGTCCTTCATCTTCCTATTTAAAAGCTGTAAGTAGTCCAAAGGTAAGGAGAGAAACAAGAAGCAAGCCTAAAGAAGGGGGCAGATGGTTCTTGGAAGAGTATTAAGGGTACTTAGAGAAGCAAAGGTTGAAGAATAGGGAGTAAAAAGGTAGGAGGAGAAAGGGGGAAAGAAAAGCTACCATATTCAACATCTTTTTTTGTTTGTTTTGTTTTGTTTTTAAAGACAAGATTTTCCTGGCTGTCCTAGACCTTGGTCTGTAGACCAGACTGGCCTTGAACTCACAGAGATACACCTGCCTTTGCCTCCCCAGTACTGGAAATAAAGGTGTGATGTGCCTCCACCACCACCTCACTAATGGTCGACATCTGAGCAACTGAGATGAAAGTTAAAACTATATTGTGATTTCTTCTTGCTCTGGTCAGAAGTGTTACAATCAGGAACAACTGACAACAAATGCTGATGAGGCTGTGGAAAAAGGGGGAACCCCCAATCACTGTTGATGGAACTGCAAACGAGTGCAATCATTCTGGAAATCAGTATGGAGGAATCTAAATGCACATCTAGCACAGGACCCCACTATGTCAATCCGTAGCATCTGCCCAAAGAACTCAAGCACCTACGCCACTGATACTTGCCCAGATCTGTTCATCACTGCTCTATCCACATGATAAATGGATGATAAAACTGTGACACACTCAGCTGTAAGGAAATGAGAAATCTTAAAACTTGTAGGTAAATGGAAATAGAAACTATTGTACTGAGTCTGGGTAACCCTGACTACTCTCACAAATACCACACGTTCTCTCTTATTTGTAAATCCAAGCCCTGAATCTCTAAATGTAAGTATATAGTCTAGAGTAACCACAGAAACAAGGAAGTAAAAGGGACTATGGGGCAGAAGCTCAAGAGAGGGAGAGAGTAGGACACAGGTGCTATTAAGAGGGTTAACTGGGAAAATGGGGGTTTAGCTGGGGAGGGAGAGGTTAAACAGTACAGAGTGAGGGGAGGGATAAATAACACCAAGGATGCTTGAAAAAGCCATAAGAAAACATTTTTTTATGTTTACTTCAAAAACACCATGTGTGTGGAGGGTGCTTTTTAAAAAATTTTTTTTCCAAACAATTTAAGTTTTATTCCAGCCCTAAGAAAAAGAAAAAAAAAAAAAACATTTTTAAGACAGAGTCTTACTATGTAGTTCTGGCTGGCCTGGAACTGAATGTATATGGTTCGGCTAGCTTTGAACTCACAGAGATCTACTTTCCTCTGCCTCCTAAGCATTGGGATTAAAAGTATGCCACCACACCCATCTGACAATAAAAATAAAATAAAATAAAAATATTTTTATTGTCATGTGGTACTTTGTTTTAACTGAACCCACTTGGGTGATAATTTCCTAAGAGACAAAGATCACCGAACAAAAATCCTGGTGCCAAGCAAGAGAAAACTAATTTCTAGTTGTTTGCCAGAGGAGTTGAAGAGAATGCCAGAACAATGTAGGCATTGCTGTTGCTCTTGGCTGCCTCCAGAACCAGAAGATGAGACCCTATAGGTGAAGACTCCACACAGTTCATAGGGTTTAGAGGAATCCAACTGGGACTGACCTCGCAGCCTCGCCCCTGAGGACTCTGTCTCACACAGTACAAAGGTGCTGTTCAAGTCACCCAAAGAGGACAGCAGTCAGTAGTACTACCCAGGGGCAGAGTCTGAAAACTGGAAGAATGACCAGCCTGGCAAGATTTTTCCAAGATGCCTTGGAGTTACACAATACAAGGATTCTTCACACACACACACCCCTTACATGTTCACTAATGCATCTCCAGGTAAGATGTTTCTGTTCAAAATTAACTATATCATAAGTCTAATGGTTTCCTGGAGAAGCTACTTTCACTAAGAAGAGGTAGAGATTTAATTTTTTTTAAGCTACGTGCTTTCTATCCTTAATGACAAAGATAATGTTGTTTTTGCTCTGAGAAAATGCCTTACAATTTCATGGACTCTGGTTACGAAACCTGTATTTGCTATCCCTCTATTCCTTCATTGTAGTTTTTTTTCTTAGCAACAGTAAAGAGCTTTGTAAGTATTTAGGTTTTTATGTTATTTTGGTTACTTTCTTAAAAGTAGCAATTTTGGATACTTTGCCACCCAAACAAGTTGACAGCTACTGGCACTGTAGATTTGATTTTTAAAATGTTATTCTGAGTATAGTTACAAATGAAATGTGCAGTTTTCTTTTGCTTGGTGAATAGCCCTTCTGGTGAAATAGTCAAATCGTTATCTACTGTTGTCCACCCAAAAAGAAGCTATTCAATTATGTGTAAGGAAAAGTCAACAGATTTTTGATGGAAGACATTTAGATAGAATCCATGCGTTCAAGGCACTATGGCAGCTGGGGCTGAGATGCCGAAGGGAAAGAAAAAGAAAGGCCCCAGGGCTGTGTACAGCCCTGAGGAGACTGATGCCGAGCTGCAGGCTGAAAACTGAAAGGCCAACAAAGATGAACAGTAAGAAGGTAGATACAGGGTTTCAGGTGACGCCCCCCCCCCCCAAGAAGTCTCTAGGCTCAGGTGAGAGTGAGGGTGAACATGATGACAATTAGCAAAAGCAAAAAAGATGTAGAGAGTCTCGATGACATCGAGAACCATAATGTCAGTGGCACAGACAAGAAGGCAACACAATTGGGTCTAGATGGGCCAAAGGAGCCTTCAAGGAGGAAATGAGACAAAATCAAGAAGTAGAAAGCAAAAGAGTAGTGCTACATGAAGATGCTCTTGGCTGGGAAGACAGAGCAGGTCCCAGCTCAAGGGAGAAGACAGCAAAGCAGAAAAGGAGAGGAAAGCCAAAGATGGCGCAACCTCTGCAGGAAAACGAATGCAGTCAGTATCCTCAGATCCTTGGAAGCTCCAGCTGCCATCTGCAAGCTGGCCTGTAGGAAGAGATGCCAGGTTCTGGGCCATGCTATGGTGTCTTGCCCACCCTGTGCCCAACACTGTTGCAACAGCCCCTCGTGGACAGAAGCCTCTACAGCCTGGGCACTCCTCTTTATTTTGGCATAGAAAATCATGCAGGGTTATGGGGGACCTGGGGGAAGAAGGAAAGGCAGCTACTGTCTTTGAGATGGAAGACTCAGGACAGCGTTTCATACATAACCATCTGAATGTTTTTGCTATTTTTGGAATTTGGAACATTGGTTTGGGGGGGCAGTGCCATGGAAATGGGACAAGGAGATTTCATTTGTACAGTAGATTGTACATTGGGGGCAGGGGACAAGAGGGCAGCTGCTATGGGAGTTGATGACAACCAGCTCAGATGGTTTCTGAGTGCCTATTCAAAGGGGCTATCCAAGAGCCTGTGATTCTAAGGGTCCAAGATTTGTGCCTGGCCAATTATGTCCAATGAGGCCTCCCTACTCTGGTTGACTCTGTCCCCTTCCCACCTACCTGGCCGAGGCTAGTACCAATTTTCAACCTTACCTATTGATCATTTCAAGAAAGCTCTGGTTATTGTGCCTCACCCAGACAGGACATGCTCCTGAAACTCAGCTCTGTAGGTGGCAGGCTAAACTACATTTTTTTTGGGATGGGAAAGAGAGTATGCATAGAACAATGGTTAAGCAAATATTGACACAAACAGCTTAGTGATCATTTGTTGGAAATTTTCTGTGTGTGATAGGCTGTTGGATGTCCTATCCAGAACTGGATATGACATGGACCAGTATGCAGGACTCACAATGGAGCTTTTGTAGAATTGAGATGAGCTATATATCAATGTTGCCAGGTAGATCCCTATGGCTTAAAATCTGTGAAAAGACTTTAGAATTAGGCTCATTCTACAGTGATGCCACTTTGCACACTGATTGAAGTGAAACTCAGATAATGTAACCTATTCTTCTATCAACTACTGGCTACATACTATGTCTAACCTTCCCAAACAGAAAACAGAAGAGCCTCTCTTGAGAAAGCTGCATCATTCCTCTCAGTACCCACAACCTCTAACAGAGCATCTGGCACTGAGTAGGCATCTGATGATGTCACTGAATCAATGGATTCTGGGTTTTAATTCCAACCAGTTATAAGGAAGCTGTAAGTTTTGATTCCCAGACTTTTCTGGCCCATGGACTTGAAAACCGTAGCCTGATCTGAGAGGAATAAACACAGTATAAGATTACATTTCAAGGGAACCCTGAAGCCCAGCTCTGACCTAAACACTGGGAATTTTATCTACATATTTCAAAAATTAGCATATATATTTGTCAGTAAACTAGTACTTTGATAACTTCTAGTCTAAGTTATATATTCAGAATTTCATTTAGCCTAAGTCTACTAAAATTTCTTTTGGAATAAAAAAATAACCTCTAAAGAATAACAGCCAAATTTCACCAGTGATATTGCCAGCTCTGCCACTAGACAGCTGAATGACTATGGAGAAGTCCCTTGAGTAATCTGGGCTCTGGAAGGCCAGTAAATTAAGAAGTTTGAATTAAAATGATTTCTGAAGCTCCTTATGGCTCTGAAATTCTCAGTTCCAAAGCACTGGAGGTTCCCAGATGAAACTGGCAGTTTATGCAATGTAAATAGTGATTTTCGAATCTGGCTTGAGGGGGAGGCACTGAGTATAAATTTAATGAATTTTTTGAAAAACAAGACTTAAGTAAATTCTCCCAAATATATGCAGGATCATGAGATTTGGATATTTAGCTTAAATACATACAAATTTTTCAGTACCTCTGGGGACCTGCAAGGATTTCTTTGAAGTAGGTAAGTGCATTTCTTACCATTGGGCATTGGCTTTCTCATTAACATGAGTTCTCCCTGTGTATTGGCATAGTATTCTTATGGACTGTGTACAGTTTACCCTTGTCTAGTCAAATGCTGATTTCTCTAATCACTATCTGGTTTCAATCTAGACATGACATTTCTGATGTTTATTCTAAATATCTCCTGTCTCATGTTTGTGTAAACATGTCACCATTTGTTTTCTGTATTCCAATAAAAGCCAGCCACCGAATGCTTAACAATAACAGAGAATAGGGTGGCACATCCTAGGCCAGTGAGGGGAGGAGCAAAAGAAGGGAGAGAGGAAGGATTCACTGGAAGGACCAGGAAGCATGAGGAGGAATGATCTGGACCTAGGCTATGAGTAAAACATAAATATAATGTGGGAAATCTGAATGGGAGGAAACTATACTAGCTTGGAGGGTTAGGATAGAGGAAATATTGTACAGTATTATGCTCTAGGGTAATTACACATATCCTAGTCTCTCTGCATGGTTATTTGGGTATAAAGCTGGTTAAAGAGTCTGTGAATTTTTCTTCCATGGGTTTATGTTCAGGAAGAAAGCTGACAATATTAACAACTACAATGACTGACAGCATGCCAGTATTAACTGCAAAAGACAAGTACATTTTACTATGTGGTTCACAGATAACAACATTAGAGTGCTGATTAAGGAAGATGAAGCTTATACTAATTCTAAAATTAGACTTATCCAAATTTAAATAGTGAAATGAGAAAGTAATGGGAAAGAAGAAATATGAACACACACACACACACACACACACACACACACACACACAGGTATGAAACATAGAGAGGTATGAAACATAGAGAAATATTATATATTAGGTTTAGAGATGGGAATAATATAAATAGTATTTCCAGTGAGATACAAGCTATTGTATACATTTTTGTGCATATGTGCCATGTACATGAGCGTGTATGTGTGTGTGTGTGTGTGTGTGTCTGTGTGCGTGTGCAGGAATTTGTTGTCATGCATATGGCCATTAAAGTACAACTCCCAGAACTGGCACTTCCTTATACCTTTTCTACTGTTGTTCACTGCCTCTGTTCTCATCTGTAAGCTTCTAGGGACCCACTTGTCTCTGCCTCCTATCTTACTGTAAGGGTGCTGGGATCACAGATATATACTACAACATCCACCTTTGTTAATGTGAGTTTTGAGGATCAAAAACTCAGGTTCTTATGCTTTCATGGCAAGTACTTCACACACTAAGCCACCCCCCAAGATGACAAATACAAATTAAAATGAACAATAGAACAACTAAAGTACAAAAGTGGAAGTACTGCAAAACTTCCAAAAAGTTAAAATACATTGATAATGATTTAAATGAGCAGTAAAAAGAAGACGGTATTATACCCTTGTTCAATAGTTCTTCCTGAACAGTGACACATGTTTTCTCCCAACCTTTGTCTTGTCTCTCCATCCTCCACCCATTTCCAGGAATGGTGAAGCATCCATGTTAGTCTCATTTTGAATCAGTCTCAGTAATTCACCCAAGCCAAGCTAGTGTTTCTTCCCTATGGGCAACGAGTACAGTTTTAACAGACCTTTCCTACCTCTTGCCCATGAGACTGAAAACTAAAAGTCCACCACTTGTGCTTTTGTGGGATCAGTGGTTTGCAGAGGACAATCTGAGACAGAGGCTTTCAGGGAGTGTTGAGGGTCAGCACAGGTGTGTTCACCCATAATCAGTTCATCTGGACACTGGAGCAAGTTTTTACCACAAACTCCTTGCAATTCCATTCTCTTTAAGCTTGCCCTGGCCATAGCCAGGCTGGATGGGTGTCAAGAATCCCTCATCTTCAGATTCCCTTACTACACTTCTGCTGCTGTTTCTACTGTGTGTGTTGCTTAGCATCTCTTATTCTCATCAGGATATTACACCATAACCCAAGATTTACCTTGCCCTTTCACCGCCCTTTGCTTGTCTGGGCTATAGCAAGAAACGGGCAACCAGGATATTTCAAACCTCTCGACTTCAGCTCCCACACCCCTCTTCTCATGCTGGGCACACAGCCTCCTGTGTTGCATACTACCACAGGTTGTGTTGAGTCTTTGCAGGGACCTAGCACTTCATGGGCTGCTTGCTGTGGCTGGGCAAGGTTGGAGAGCTGGTTTCTTGAAGGAGAAACTTGGACCAAGCAGTATTTCTTGATTGGTGGTTTGCTAGTTTGACTTCCTTCCACCCAATCTCCTGATCTCCCAGATGCAGCATCTCATCTGTCATCTTAAAGTCAGAGTCCCCCTTTATAGGATGCAGGTTACTCAGCAGCCACACTGTTCATGCAACAGAGACACTCCTATACAGCTGTGACTTTGGGGGTGAGTTTCAAAGCAAAGAATGAATTTATGTGTTCATCATGGGAGAAGAGGCTTAGCAAGGGAGATTGTGGCATTACCTTTCATAATTACAGTTTAAAAATGGAATCAAGCAGCTATTCACCAAGAAAAGAAAGAATGAATTGAGTGTGGTACAATATGATACAGAAATATATAAAATATACCATGCAACTACTATGTTTAAATAAATGAATAGCATGTGGCACTATTTCCTAGTATGACCTAACATTGCTCACTATGAGAGTTAATTATATCAACTGGATGGGGCCATAATTTTTTAAACATATTTTTATAAACATGATCCTGGCCATGTCTGTGAATTTTGGGCATGAGAGTAACATCTAAATCAGTAGACAGAGTAAAGCAGATGGTGTGCCGTTGTGTGCGAGTGTTCCATCCAAACAGCCAAAGGACCAAAAAGAACTGAAAGTGGAATAAGGGATTTGTTTTTATTCTCTACCCCCCTCTCTCCCTCCTCCACTCTCCCACACTCTCCATGCTCTACTCATTCTGTCTCTTTGTCTGCAAAGCAGGACATTGGTATTCTCTTGTCTTTGGGTTGCTACTAGAATTCCCACCAGCACATCTGGAACTTGGGCTTTTACACTGTAAGTTCTCCTTAGACTTCCACTTTCCAGATGAAGACCTTGGGGCTTCACAGCTCTAACAATCCACCCATTTCATGTGTACACACACATATTATATATATAATAGTGCACAAATACCTATATCCGAAGGTAGCTACAGACGAAGCCTAACACATTTTTTTAGACCACGATGATGCAGTGCCAAAATACAGGAAAACTCTGAAGTAAAATGAAACTTTATCAATAAACAAGGTGCATGAGAAATCAAATATGACAGAAACAGTCAGTCAAACAAAAGCAAACTAACAGCAAATCTCTTACAGGCTTCTTCTATGATGATAACTTTGAATTGTGATGAAAAATAAATAGCTAAAAATAACTGTGGGGTAACAGGATGCTGTGGTTGCAACAGAAAGACAGACGTAATGAGCGTTTTTAATAATGTTCATTCACTGATTCAACAGATCTTGAGTGAATGTTAACCTCTCCCAGAAATGTTCTAGTGGGCCAAGAACAAACATGAGCCTGTCAGGCTTTGGGATAAGATGATCACTAAGGTTTGAGATATTTAAGTTGATTCAAGATGAGTCATAGCAAGCAGGTGAAATTGTCAGCATATAATTAGACACTGAAACTGGAGAGTAGGAGAAAGATCAGGAATAGAGATTCAAGTTTTAGATTTCATAAAGATGAAATTTAAGCTACAATGGGGGAGGATAAAAGATCTCATGAAATAGGAGAAGAAATGATGACGGAGAACTGAAAATCAGAGGCAAGCAGAGAAAGAAATGTAGTCATCAATGGTAGAAGTTAACAGAGACACAAACCAAGGTGGGGAGTGTGGGATGAGAAACAGGACAAAGGGGACAATGCTTTCAGATCTCTTCTATGCTGCCTGGGACCTTTCCACCCAGCTTTAACTGCTAAGCTTCTGCCAGGACTCTCTCTACCTATCCCCTAATACAAAGGCCCTTCCTGGGCCAAATCCACTTTTCCACCAATCCAGATCTACACACATACTCCAAGCTTAGACTAGAAGTTGTATCCTGTATAAAGGCCAAGTCTCCTCTGTCCACCTGACTTCATTCCACCTAAACCATTTCCAATATCTAGACAAAACCCACCAACACACAGTCTCTCTTTTACCCCAACCTGTTCTGTATGTAAAACAGACAGTCTTAAAACTAACAAAAAAAAACTGCACATGCTTAGAACCAATCTCACAAATACAAACAATATGAAACAGCTAGCCAGTATCCTTTCTCCCAAGCCTACCACTCCCAAAGAAATGTTTGCCCATGAAAATTACATAGATGAACCTGAGTACACAGAACTTAGAAATTAATCACAAATTTCCCTCAAAAATGTAAGGAGACAGATTGTGAAATTGAGGAGAAAATATTAGAGAAGACTAAACACCTGAGTGATGGATGCCCAGGGAAATACAAACATAAGGCTGATGGAAATGATAAAGACAATTCAGGACTTGAGAAAAGAAGTCAATAAGGAGATAGGAACATTGAAGAGGACTCAACATGAACTGAAGATGGAATTGAAAAAACCCAATAACTCAACTAGAAAACTCAAAAGAGAACCTTACAAGTATAACAAATCAAGCAGATGATAGACTATCAGTACTCAGAGTAGAGGAC
>OU015744.1:40226912-40262943 GCA_907169655.1 Acomys percivali | reverse complement strand
TGTGTGTGTGTGTGTGTGTGTGTGTGTGTGTGTGTGTGTGTGTGTGTACATGTTTTACTAGACAAGGTTTCTTTGTGTAGTCCTGGCTGTCCTGAACTCCCTTTGTAGACCACAGAGATCCAACTGCCTCTGCCTCCCTGAGTGCTGGGATTAAAGGCTTGTACCACCACACCCAGCCTCTTTGCATATTTCGGATAACAGTAAAATATGCTGGCTCCATGTCAGTATAACAACTGAGACAGGCAACCATGAAGAGAGGATGCTTGTTTGCTTGTTTGGTTATGCTTATCTAGCACCTGACCAGGAAGCCCTGATGTGCTGCACCTGTAGTGGAGCGGCATGTTGCACTGGGAGAACATGGAGGAGTAAAACCACACTTGAGCATGAAGAAGAAAAGAGAAGTCATTGGAGCTCCACACTCCTCCTTAAGAACAGGCTCCCATTGGCTTAATGGCTTTCCATCAGTCCTGAGCTCCAGAAGATTTCATCACACCCCACCCCCAATAGTGCTACCTTGAGGGCCTAGCATGGGCCATATTGGCCTTTGTAGGAACTAAAGTTCTACATTATAGCAAAATCCTTCATGACATATGTAAGTTATAAAAATGTTTACCCCAGTTTCTGGCCTCTCTTCTTTCTGTCTATACATATTGAGTTTAATTTCTTACATACAGAGGTGTTTGAGAGAGTGGGAGTTCTCTTGAGGGTATACAAAAATATGCAGTTTGCAACTCAAGATGTAATAAATATTGTTAGGATCCTCCCACATTTCAAAATGGCAGGTATTTTGTCTAGTATGTAATTATTCTTCAAAGAATTGTTCCTCAAAATCCTTTATTCTCCAACCATTTCATTATTTATTTTCCTATTAATTTTTCCAAAGTCAACACATTTTTACATCTAACTGACTTTTGCTAGGAATGAGTTGTGAGTTTGCTCTACACTTATAAGAACTAGGAAAAGAAAACGAAGGTGGAGAGGAAAATTCTATCCACACTTAGTCCTATTATTTTCAACTGCCTGGTCATGCTTGACTTTCCGACAAGCTATGTTTTCATTTGTTTGTTTGTTTGTTTGTTTGTTTTTCACTTCTGAGCCAATCACAAAAGAACATTTCTTAAGCATCACATATGTGCATGGTGGGAATAGGGAGGAGAACGTCATTTCCTCTGTACTGTGCCTCATCAGAGCCCCGCAGAGGGTTTGGTCAAGCTTCATAGTAACAGCCACAGGAAGGCACATGATTACTAAAGATTAATATGCACAGATCCCTCAGCCTGGGGAAAAAAATAGGATGGAGGATTATCTCATATTAGTTTTCCTGAAATGATAATGAATAGATTATCTTTGCAGAATATATGAAGGTTTCAGGACAAAATTGCC
Organism: Acomys percivali; assembly: GCA_907169655.1. Classification (NCBI taxonomy): domain Eukaryota; kingdom Metazoa; phylum Chordata; class Mammalia; order Rodentia; family Muridae; genus Acomys; species Acomys percivali. Next base: position 40,261,560 of record OU015744.1, on the reverse strand, counting down.
ACCTTCAGAGTTAAACAGAACATGTTTATCCTTTGTCAGAGGTTGGGGGGTAGCTGAGAGGGACTCAGGATATACTCTGTTGGGTTCAGATGGTTTGAATTAAAACCCACTCTAAGACAAGAAAGGTTGGATCCTTTTGGCAATTCTGCTTCCCTTAGCAAGAGGCACAGGCTGTATGGTAATACCCACAGTTGAATACTGACATCTTTCAAGTGGACAGTTTTAGACAAAAATTGGTAAAGAATCACCAAAATCTCTCGCTCCGGGCCCCTTCAGAATCACAGGGCCAATCCTTTCTGACTCCTTCCAAATCTAAACCATGTCGTAGTTTTGTTGGTCAGACACAAACAGCATACCCTGGTCAGCACTGCTTTCCACTGTATTAAGGAACTTAGAAAGAGTGCTAGGGAAAGAAGTGTGTGGAGAGGCCATCTATGCCTCCTGTTAGAAAGTCCAAAGGGCTAGACCTCTTCGCACTTAAAATGAGCTAAGAGCCCAGTTTCCAATATGGGCTTGATTCTCCCACATAGCAAAAATAGACAATAAGAAGAAATTATGTGGATTCTGTAACCATGTATAGGAAAGAAACAATCAACCTGAAGAAATGCCTGCTTTGTGACATCACTCATTAAACTTCCCGAAGATACAAGCCAAGGGACTGTTTTAAAGCCTGGTTTCCAGGATCAATCTGTGTCACATCACCAAATTAGAAACGTACAAACATTTTCTTTTTTTTTTTTTTAAAAATTGGATGCCTTTCTCTTTGATAAATTGGGAGGTTTGGCAGTATTTGGTTCTTGTTCTTAAGCAGAAGCTATGGAATGTGAGAAATGGATGTTCCTTGATTGGGCTTGCTGTCACACCAGCAGTCCCCCGGGCCTTTATCAGATGCCTATGTGTTTCTTTTATATTGCCAAGAGGATTCTTACAGAATTTTAGATACACAGTCCCTGATATATAAGAAATACTGCCTCAGCGGAGACAGAAACACTAGAGAAGTGAGTCATACAGTAAAGATAAAAATAGAGGCACTGCCCATCTTGAATGGTGGGTGGGAGGAAGATCTCCATAGGTCCAGCCTTTCATAAAACTAATGAAATTACTTGAAAAATTGCTAAAATAACCTTTTTGGAAATCTGGAATTGCACCAAATATTTTCAGTGACTCATCGAACAATTTATTCAATAAAAACTGAAGTTCGCAGAAAGAAGGTAGAATGGGGGTTGGGGGAGATCACAGTAGTTAACCACACCTATTTCTCTTCCAGAAGATTGGGGTTTGGTTCCCAGCACCCACATCCTGGCTCACAACCAGCTGTTGCTCCAGTTCCAGGGGATGGATTCTATGCCCTCTTCTAGCCCCCCTTGTACTGCGCACAAGTGGGTCATAGACAAATAGGCAAGCAAAACAACCACACACATAAAAAAAAATAAATCTAAACTTTTAAAAGAATGGTCAGCTTATGGCATTTTAACATAGCCTATCTCTTTCCACTTTAGCCTTTACTACCAGCAACCTCTCAAATACCATAACTACGGAAAAAAATCAGCTTGGATGCCAAGAGATGGGGATACAGTAGGCTTGGAGTCTCTCAATTAAAAGCATACTGCCTACTACTATCTTACAGAAAACTCCTGGAGTCTTGTTCTCGATTAGTGAAAAACTAAAAGTACACACATGAGATGAGCCATTTATTGACCAAATTCAACCTTACTCTGTGGGAAAAGGACATCTATGGGGTGTTTGTGAGAAGCAATGCACTTTTATTCTAATAACAAATCTTTACTTTTTGAAATGAAAATACAATTACATCATTTCCCCATTTCCTCCTTCCAATGCCTATCTATGCGCTCTCTCATCTGCCCTCTTCTTTTCCTCTCTCTCAAATTCATAACCTTTTTTCCATTGTTATTACATATATACAATATATACATGTGTCTTAAAATATATAAATACAAGTCAGTTTGCATAAAAATAACTGTATACATATGATTTCAGGGCTATGGCTCAGGGATCACAGCAAAAGAGGGAGCAGAAAGACCATAAGAGCCAGAGGAACAAACAAAGTTTTCTGTGAGGTAGTGTCTTCTAGAAATGTCTAAGAGGCTACACTCATAAAGTCACATGACTGCTTAAAGAAGACCTGAACAACAATGTTACTGGTAGACATGTTAATATGGAAGGGACAAAGGTCAAGGGTCAAAGAACTACCGGTAAACAGGAAATGCTAAGAGTTGGAGACATGGCTATCCCCAGGGCAAAGCCCCATAACATTTTAATATTTGATATTTAGCAGTGCAGCTTCCAAAGGCTTTCATTCCATCGAGAATAAATAAGACCCAAAGCAATGTAGAAAAGGAAGATCTAGGGAATCATATGAAGCTTTGGAGAAGTCAGTAATATCCCTGGAGAACACGTGTAGATGGCCCCATACACATTCTTGTGAGCAGGGATGTCCTGAGAGGGTGTGGATGGTGGTCTTACTGCTTCTTTATGACACAGAATGGAAGAGCAAGAGGGAAGCCAGCAACCCTAGTGCTGGCTTTATGCTCAAACGAATGCACGGAGCAAGAATGAAAGGATTTACTTAAGTGTTTCAGTTTAAAGCTCTGTCACACTCTTACCTGACTAACAGAGAGTGGAGATTTACATAGACTTCATGAAAGACCTTGGTCTTGACATGGCTTACTGTCTTCAGGGAGTAAAGTTTGCCTTGGGTCTTTTTAAGTATGAGTCAGGATAGAACGAGAAAGCTAAAGGGATAGGGGAAGGGAAAGCAGGCTGTCTTTCTGAAATCTCATTATATAAACTGCTCACTGAGAATAAGAAACTTCAACATAACTGATAAAGCCAAGACTGTCACAGAAACAATATTCCTTGTCATAGGGAAATCTAAAACAAGTATTAAAATGGCAAGCCGTCTCCCAGCTGACCCAGCACTTCTCTCTCATCCCCAAATATGAACTATGTGCTTCATAAAGCCACATCACAATTTCATTTATGAAAGGAATTTTAAAAGAAAAATAATAAAACTATCTTGTAATTTTAAAATTTATTTATAAGATTTTGCTTACTCTATAAACTTGGTTATAAATTCTATCTTTTGATCAGTGTAGCTCAGATGTTATATGATCTCATCCTTCTTCCTTTTTTTTCTACTTATATTTCTAAAGACAACAGCAACAAAGGGAAAAAGAGCATAATAATTTTGCTTTTTCTTTACCGTAGTAGGATTTTCTCTCCACGAAACATACCATAAGGAGAAGTCGAGTTAGATTGAAGTTCACATTGGTGAAATATATCATTACTTTCATTTAAATTTTTATTTGTTTCAAAAAATTCTCCATCCCCAAATTATTAAAATGGTCACAATACAGAAAACCTCTAATATATAACAGCTAATGCTGTGACTTCCAGTGTGAATCCTTCATAAGGGAGAATGTACTAATGTTTGGCTTGTTTTATTAAGTTGGGTTATAAAAAATGTCACTAATTGTTGGAGGTTGGTCTGATATATTTTGATGTTAATTACTGATTGCTGTCTCTGTGCCACTCCTGTACCTTGCCTAAGAGCCTAACCTGCTTGACCAATAAAAGGCCATCATACCTGGCCAGGGCAAATGGGAGAGGCATGGCTAAAGTTCCAGGACTTGGGGAGTCAGAGAGAATCTTGTCAGGGAGAGAGACCAGAGGAGAGGAGAGGAGAAGGAGGCTGCACCATGGGTTAGGTGGAAGAGAAGCACGTGGCTGGTGTGGATGGAGATTGGCCCAGATGATGATAATTAGCAAGTATATGGGATTATGGATGGGAGGGAGGTAGCTTGATAGAAATTATTAGAAGCAGATGGCATGAGATAGGGGCAGGGATTCCATACGTACCCCACTATGGGAAGTAGTTTAGAAGAGTAGTATCTGCCCTTCCCCAGGTTAACTAAGGCTATTTAAAAATATAACAGGTGTCTGTGTCTTGATTGATTGCTAGCGGGTTAGAAAGAACTGCAGTAATAATAATTATAGGCCTAATGATAAACATTATTAAGCCATACCAATAAATTAATAGCAACAACTAATTATCTCAAGAATGGGTTTTAACCTTAGGAACACATGCACCCTTCTGATAATGACATTGAGTTTGATGCATGCCTTATGAAGGTACTCTGTATTAGACAGAGTCCTTAACCATGTATCTTGTGTCTGAGTGATTACAATGATCCATGGTACTGCTACCAAGATGAGACTTGACAGCCTATGACCAGATAGTCGGGGAGGAGGTGCCCCTCGGTCATAGACATAGGGGAGGGAAATAGGGTAAAAGCGGGAGGGAGAGAGGAACCAGAGGATACTAGGGATGGGAGAACAATTGAGATGTAATCTGAATGAATTAATTAAGTCATAAAAATGTATTTGGATATTAGAAAAAAAGAAAATAATTCACTTCGTTCTTATCCACAGAGAGGAAATTTCTAGAGTAATAACTGTTGTCGCTACTCATTTCACTATAAGTAAATGAATAAGAACATAGAGGAAGCACTGTAGTGACAATCAGTTATGAGAATGAATGTGTAAGTAGAGCTTTCATTTTATAGAGGTAAAGAGGAAAGGAATGTGAGGAAGGAAAGGCGAACGTGATAGAGCAAAGCTGCAAAGAGTCCTTACAGTGAAAGATAACAGGGCTTGGCAATTTGCTACCTTATTAGGCTTGAAATAGCAAGCAAGAAAAGTTGGTTACTAGGAGATTTAACAAATTCAATGAACAGCAAGAAAAACTCAATCGGTTTCAGAGACCACAGAGAAAAGTGGAAAATTAGGATTTTAGAATTCCCAGAAATGACTGGCACAGACAGTGTAAGCAGAAGTACAGACCACAGTCTAATACAGAAGCAGACAGTCTGGGAAAGCATAGATTAGACCCAGGAAAAACACACAATATAGCTGCTAAGAACTTGCAATTTATGGGGCAACACCCTAGCATGTTTTTTAAGTCAAGACATGAGGATTTTTCCTCTACATGGAAGTTTGTATCCTTGAGAAAGACAAGTCTGTATAGTTGGCAAAATCACCAGAGAATCTACTAACAGTTCCATGTAATTTACACTGTGTTTCTTGAGTGCAAATATATTAAATTTTATTATATTTCACTAATTTCCCTGTGCTAAATACTCAATATTTCCCAGGCCAAGGTCATTTTTAATATAAAGCGAGACACAAAAACTATGTGTCCTCAAGTAGGTGTCACAGAGTCCTCAGACAAAAAGAAATAAAATTGTTTGACACGGAATACATTTTCTAAATCCTATTTTTCCGTGTTCTTTCTTTGTTCTGAGTCACCAAATGACAGCATCCACTCTAATCTAATGTGTGCTTATGAGTGGAAATATGTTTCTGAACATTGCTGCTATTTTGCACAATAGAAGCTCAATAAATTCTGTCTGGGGTGAAACAGCTCTACAGTCTGTTTTTTTTTTTTTTAATTAAAAACACATGCATGTTGTGATTGCAGACATGTATATGCATGTCTACCCAGGAGCTGAACGCATTCCCAAGGAGAACCTTTCAAAGTGAGTGGAGACAATACCCAATGGACTGAGAAGTAAGTTATTTAAATGACAAGAGTAACCGATTTTCCAAGTTGTGCCAGGTATGTCAAAGAATGAAGATGAGAGAAGAAAACAGTAAGAATGGCTCTCTGTGTCTGTCTGTCTGTCTGTCTGTCTGTCTGTCTGTCTGTCTCTTTCTCTCTTTCTCTTTCTCTTTCTCTTTCTCTCTGTCTCTGTCTTCTGTCTCTCTCTCTCTCTCTCTCTCTCTCTCTCTCTCTCCCTCTCTCTCTCTCACACACACACACACACACACACACACCTACTACTGTCTACATCTCCTGAAGCAATTGCAATGCTGAGCAAACGTAATACCTTCTCATGGAGCCTGACCTGGCTTATAGAAGGGACTAGACTTCCATGAAACCCCCCCAGATTCCAGTCCTGAATATCACATATAAATATTCCCCATTCTTTCTTCTCAACTTACAATAATCACATTTTTCTTCTTTATCAAGTTGTTGAGTTAGATTAGGGCAAGACTTGAACTTCATAGAAGCCCACTTTACAAACATAGCACCCCACACACAACCCCTACACAGCTCCCCACCAGACACCATACACACAGACACACAGACACACACACACACACAAACATACACACACTACCTAGTACCCTCTGCCATCAGAACCTGAAAAAGAAAAAAGAAAAAAAGGCAAAAAGAAAAAATATGTAAAATTAATTAATTTTTATTTTTCTCAATAAATATTAGCTTAGCTATGGAAATCAGTGAGGCATCATTCGCCGAAAAGAAAGAAGGAAAATAAAATTTAATGCTTACAGACAAATCATCTATTGCTGTTTACTGCTAGAAAGAAAACAAGAACAACTTTTACCTTAAAGGATAAGGAAAAAGTGCTAAGGAATAGCAAGTTCTCATCTTCCCCTCTCTTACAACTGTCTTGGTCACAGGACTAAACAAGACAAAATAATGTAATTTGTTCCCTTTGCAAACTGTCGAATGATTATTTCGTGCAAGAACTTGCCGTTCCAGGCTGTAAACACCGCAAAGGTGGCAGCAAATGACGCTAGAACCACCACTCTGTGTCGCATTCTCCACTACGGCCTCCGTACAGACTAGCTCTGGTCATCAGACTGTCACAACAGCTGGCAAGATGGTATTCAGTGTGACATCGCCAGACAAGGAAATTGAACCTCCAGCGAGATTCAAAGCACCTCATGAAACTTAATGAGCGTCTTATCCATTTGAACAAATGAAAGCTTAAATTAGGTTGCTCTAGATCAGGGTGTTAAATGTGTGTACTGTTCAATTGACTCACCAGCATTGTTCTCCATAACCTTTTTTTACTCCCTTAAAAAACTAAATCCTGGGCAAATGAGGTAATAATGGAATGTTACACAGGGTTTTAGATGAGGCAATTAGTCAGCACATCAGAAAAAGAGATTGCAGAAGGTCAGAGGGAAGTGTCTCGCTTTCTAAGAGCGGCTGTTTGAAGGGATACTAGGATCTCCAGGAAATGTGATAATGTGGAGTATCCCACTGAACCTAACAGTGTGACCCCGCTCCCAAAAGTGGCAGCTGGAGTTCAAGACTCGTACTATAGGACTATGCTACACACAGAACCCATCCCAGCTTCAAGTCACCGGATCTTTTCTTGATCTCTTTTAGAAGTATTTAGAAAAGGAACTCCGGCAGAGAGATAAGAGGCATATAGCTGCATCTGAAACTGTACTAACTCAGGATATGGAAAGAGAAAATGCCAACAAAAGCTTTAGGTCTATAAAACCCAAGAGTATGACAAAAGTACTTGGCTTAAATTGTTTCGACCATTGCCTAGATTTGCACCATTACTACCAGTATGATGTAATCAAGATGAAGTCCAGCATTCCTGTCCCATTCTGAGATGTCACCATTGGCCTTCCTTCACAGTGATTCAGCTGTTAGGATTTAACAGTGTATAGGCATTGTGTAGCATCAAGGACATTTACGTGTCTGCACTTTCCGACATGGAGACTAATGGTGGCCGTCAACAAGAAGGCCAACTAAGAAGACGTAGAACTCAGGTGAGTGAGCAAGCTCACCCCTCCCTGAACGCCAGGCTACTCACAAGATGACAACACTGAAAAGTTCCCATGGACTCAATAGGGAAAATGAAAGAGACACTGAGATTTTGGCTCCAGGTTTGCTGTTGTGACAGGAGTGTTGACAAGCTGCCTGAGCTCTTTGGCTTCTGATCACCTTCATGTGTGAAGTTAATCAGGTTAAAGAATTGGTAGCACATCTTAGTTGTGTTTAGGAATTGAGGGTGGATGCTGAACTTCACTTATTTTGGCCCTTACATTCTCTGATATTTATCTTTTTAAACTCTAAATAAATGAGGAAAATAGGTGATACATGATTTCTATGATGGAAGGGAAAATCTGAGTACCAAGAAAATCCCAGCATAGCAATGTGTCTTCAGATGCAGTTTGGGTGCAAGAGCCTTGAGATGTGACTCTCAAGTCCACTGAATTAAGAGGGGTCTTCCCTCTCTACAGAGAAGAGTGAGTAAAAAAGAATTACCTAGTACTCCCTGAGAATGGGCACTTTCCTGCAAACTTCCCTCCTTACATCTGTTGGATATAATGCTAGGGCTAGTACAGAAACGAGAGCCACATCTTCCCTGATCTGTGGGCCTTACCATATCTGAAAATAAGTAATTTCTAGAAATTCCATCCAAATGTCAGGCTGAATATTGACCTATGCCAACCAGTTAAAGATATATAGAGAAACATCAGATATGGCTTTTAATCAATTAAAGCAAGACCCTGGCCCTAGAATTGAAGCTGGCTAAGGTCCATGGCCATGTGAGAAATAAGCACTAATAGGGAAGAAGATTTAGATGGCTATTGTTAGGAAAACAAATTGATACACAGTAAAGACCTTCACAATGGCATATCATTTTAGAGGAATTCGCTAGATCAATGATCCATTATTATTAAGTTGGATACTCCCCAAGCTGCCACTTACCTAAGAAGGCATGCTTAGCAAATTAGGTCCCATGCCAAAGGAGAATACTGTCTCTTTATGGGATATGATGAGTTTGTATGAAAACATTATACATCACCCTGACTTTGCTTGGTAGACAACTCACTTCCACCTCATTGAACTAAACACATGAAGAGACCTGAGAGAAGGTGATCTGTCGGGAGGCTAAATGATGTGATGTGCAGGCTGGAGGCAACGACACCGTGAACCAGGCAGATACAGAGCGAACAATGGGATGGAGCATTGGAGTCATGCATAACACATGCATGGTAGCTTGTACTGACTAAAGGATGTAGGCAATAAAGAACATAGAAGAGTTGATAGAAGAAGAAAAAGAGAAGATGAAGTATATTTCCAAATTAGCAATGGGAAAAGATGGTGGATTACAATTTGTGTGTCTTTAAGTGGGAGAGTTTGGAGTGGAGATTGGTTCCTCTCACTAAAAGAACCATTTTGTGATAAAGACTGCAGAGCCAGAGAAGAAATACTAAGGACAGATCTCTCAGGGGAAACCAACACCTGAGGAGTAGCGAAGCAAAATCCTACATAACTACTCAGAGTGAAATAGGGAATGAGAAAAGAAATACATCCTTAGCATTGCAAACTAAGTATTATTTAAATAAGAATAATGTATAATAAATGGAAAAACTTTTGATTCTGCCACTTAGGATAAACAATGAAAAATATTCTAGGCATGTGGAGAAGGATTAGAGGGCAAGGTGCTTGCTATGCAAGCGTGAGGACATGAGTTCAGATCCCCAGCATCCACATAAGATTTTTGGTTGTGACCCCTCACATTTGTAAGAACTCTGACAACTTTGGGGAGGAGAACAACTTGAACAACTTTTACAGTATGGTACCCAAATGCTCACTTTTTTCCCTATCTTTTTCTTTTAAAGGCAAACTTTATGACCTCTGGTTTAAGGGGCTTTTTTTCTATTATTATTCACTTTATAACCCAGTCATATTCCCCTCCCTCCTCTCTTCCTAGTCCCACGCTCCTTCTCCTGTACCTCCTCCCCTATTCCTCAGAAAAAGGAGCCCCCACCCATCCATACCAGCTATCAAGTTGTAACAGGACTGAGTTCATCTGTTCCACTGTGGCCCTGGCAAGGCAGATCCATCAGGCAACAGAGTCCATGTGTGAGACACTCTCTGCTCCCCTTATTGTAGACCCACATGAAGTCTGAGCTGCCCGTTAGCTGCATATATGTAGAGGACCAAGGTCCAGTCCATGCATGGTCCTTGGTTGCTGCTTTAGACTCGTAGTAGCAGGGACTATGGAAATTGAAGAGGACACCCTCTAACTAGACAAGACTCCTAGTGGAAGAATAACAACTCACCTACAAAAACTGCAGTCCAAAATTTCCCTGTCTACAAGATCTGCAGGGACAAAGATAGAGCAGAGACTAAGGGAATGCCTAACCAATACCTGGCCCAACCCAAAACCAATCCCAAGGAAGAGAGCCAACCCCTGACACTGTTGGTAATACTTTGCTATGCTTGCAGACAGGAGTCTATCAGAGTTGTCCTCTGAGAGGCTCTACCTGGTTTGAAACAGATGCTAAGACTCATAGCCAAACATTGGGCAGAGAATATGGAGTCTAATGGAAAAGTGGGGAGAAAGATAAAAAGGACCTAGAAGTGACAAGAGCTCCATAAGAAAACCAACAGAGCAAACTAACCAGGGCACAAAGGGGCCTCTGGGGTCTGAAGGGGGGCAGAGGCTGTTTTGGTAGAGACAGAGTAAAGGATGTACTCTCTAACTAGTGCACTGAAAGCAGCTGGGAGCAGAAAAGGCTAGTGGGGGCCAAATGAGAAAGGTAAGACCATACGGACCTGATGTGCCCCGCCCCTGCTACTGGAATGTAGCTGGCCTCCAAGAAACAACCACTTCTTCTGGAATGCAGCCGGTCTGATGCAACCACTTCTTGATTTGAACAGTTCAGTGTTTACATCTGGGTTTGAATCTTCTGCAGAAAAAAAAGGAAAATATATTTTTTAAAGAAAATAAGGAGAAGAGAAAGGCATTGTGGGAGCCAAATAAAATGTGCTGTGGAGCCTCCAGATGCAGTCTTGCTGTAATCAATCTATCATTTAGGCAGATGTAGAAATTTATGACTGGCCAGTTTTGCAGACTGAAACCCAGCTTTATTCCTAGGGCTCTGCTCTTCTTAATACATCATCTTAGCCTTTCCACATGGCTACAACCTTCCCCACACAAACATCTTCTTATAGCTTTTTAAAAACCTGTCTCCTCAAACTGCAGTGTTCCAAAGAGCTAAGACACTCTGCAGTCTTAGGGAAGGAAAAGAAGAGTCACCCATGGAAGCTCTCCATGTAAGAGTACTTTGGAAATCTTGAAGTCTAAAAGCCCCCTCCTTAAATCTCTTACCATAATAACTCAAGGGTCTAGACAGTGTTTACAGTTAAAAAGTGTGTATTACTCCTTCCCCCCCCCCTTACCAGGAGTCTCAGCCTGGCACAGTCATCTTGTTAGGCACTCAGCGACTATTGCATATAGCTATCGCCTGTGCTCTCTGCAGTTTCACAGGAAAACAGTAGCTGATGAAGATCAGGGTGGACAGAAAACTTAAGGCCTGGAAGAAAGAACAAAAGTCAAGACAAAAACAAACAAAAACCTCCCAAGAGGACCATTGCCATTGCCTTGCTTATGCACCTTAACTAAATGAGATGGCAGTATCACTGAAGACAGTACAAACTTTGGCTGTGGGGGAAAATCAATCTCACAATAATCAAGAACACCTCCCCACCCCCACCCCCACTATCTAACTTTCAGTATTTAGAAGTAGAGGCTGTTGGAGGAGAAAAGACATCACTGCTTTTACTCAGTGCTAGATCTGGATGCTAAATACCAACTTGCTCAGTAAAATGTGCCTGCTGGGTCAATAGTGACACAGCTGTTATGGAGTAACTAATTGCTTTCTGGTTGATTTTGAGGCCTTCTCCACAGGAAGGAATGTCGTGCCTAGTACTATAGTCCTGGTCAAAAATCCCATGACTGAGTACTTGAAAGGGCCTATGGTTGAATCTGCTATTATTATTTTGATAAATGGTAACATTGTCAAAATTCCTTCTGAATATTTTTGTTTATACCCAAGGTCTTATATGCTTTGTCTGAGTTTTTTAATTGCAGTGGACAATGGAGAAACATATAACTGATCAAGGGCTTAGAATAACAGACTGAGTGTTTAGCCCTAAATGACACATATATAATAACTCCTCTACCACTATAGCTCAGTAACCATCATAGAAGAGAAGACAGAAAGAATTTAAGAGCTGGAGGGTGGGGAGGAGTGATATAAAATAAAATACTGTCTTCTAGATATGACAGAGCTATAAAAATCATGAACTCAGATCAACTGTGGTTGCCTGCATAAGACCTATACAAGATCAAGCCAGCCACATTTCCAGCACAGATGGAGTAGATGATGTGAAACTCCATTCTTTACTGAGCAGCTATTAGTAGTGGACAGTTGCTGAAGGAAGGAGAATCATTCTTAAGATGGGACCACTAACTGGTTCCCCATAGTTCAGTGGAAGACTCTACACCCATGCACTTATGAGCAGCATTAACTGGAGTTAATGAGTTATCAAAAAGGAGGTAATAAATTGCAATTGGGGAGTATATTTGGAGAGTTGGAGAACAGAATAGGGGGTAAATATGACAATATTTTATGATTCACGTGTATAAAATTCTCAAAAATAGAAAGACCTCAAGCCAAACAAAATTCCAACATTGAGAGCAGATGTGGGCATGAAGTCCCACCCCTAGCTAAGGAGATGATAGGTGCTTAGAGGAGAGCTGGCTTTCTTTAAGTGTGTGGCCCCTGGTAAGTCAACCACACTCCAGGGGAAGGCCATACATCTAAGAGTATATGTTTAACATTAATTGAACTTGATGGATTTAAACAAAACAAAAGGATGAAGGCACAAAGTTGAATTGGTATGGTTCTTGAGCAAAAACTAACTCAAGATGGCCAATAGACTTAATCATGAAATTTGAAACTGTAAGTATTTTCAAAAAATACAAAAGAAACTCTTTACAACATAGGACTGATCGTTTAAAACAAAAGACACAATCCATGAATGGAAGAATCACTAATTAGACCTCATGAAAATGTCAAAGTTGCTCTTTCAAAGAGAAGGAAGCGGGGTAGACAGTATGTGAAAGAACACACCAAGAAATGACCTGTCCGTGGAATAAAGGATTCCCAAAGCTCCACAGGGACAACTTAATTACCAAGTTAGGAAAAAAAAAAAAACAAGCAGGTAGTTCATTAAAGAAAATATACCAACAAGCACACAAGGAGAATTTTGCTACTAGTAGCTATTAGAGAGACTCAAATTACAACTCAAATAAGATGTGTACACCTTTGAGAATGGCTAAAATGAAATATAGTAGTACAGTCAGTGGTCCCAAGAATATGAAAAGACATTTCTATGTTGCTGGTGGGAATGTAAAAGGGAAAGGCATTATGGGAAAAACACGGTGCTTTCTTACAAAATTGAACAGTCAGCATCAAAGCCTAACAATTGCATTTCTGAGAAAGTATGCCTGAAAAATAATAATCCTCAGAGAAGACACATTCACAAAAACGCTCATCCCAACTTTCCTCACAACAGCCCCACCTGAGAACAATTGATGTCTTTGAACGGGTGAACACATGGCATCCACACAATGAACTTTTCTTCAATAAAAATAAACTATTAAACTTAAAACAGTGCAGATGAATCCCAAGGATGTTTTGCCATGTAAACAAAAAGGCCAATTTCAAAAAGTTATTTTGTTTCCATTTATGTAACCTTCTCCCCCCCCAGGTTTCATATGCTTCTTTTTTTTATTTTAATTTTTATTTTTTAATTAATTTATTCTTGTTACATCTCAATGGTTATCCCATCCCTTGTATCCTCCCATTCTCCCCTCCCTCCCAGTTTCCCCTTATTCCCCTCCCCTATGACTGTTCCTGAGGGGGATTATCTCCCCCTGTATATGCTCATAGGGTGTCAAGTCTCTTCTTGGTAACCTGCTGTCCTTCCTCTGAGTGCCACCAGGTCTCCCCCTCCAGGGGACATAGTCAAATGTGAGGCATCATACCCAGAAGATGCTTGGAATATGTAACCTTCTTAAAATAAAAATAATAAAGATAAAAAACATATTGACCATTAACAAAAGTTTTAAAATCTTAAAAAATAAACTAATCATACTGTATAGTTTTAAAAGTTTGTGTAAAAACTAAAACAGGAATCTTATAAGTTACATTAAATAAAAGTATTTGCCTAGTCTAATAGGTAAGATGGTTTTGATCTTAGAATTCCATGCTAAATAGAAAAACATTTTAGTCATGAGGGAAACATAAAATCTTTAAAATATACAAAAGAATCAAAAGAAAAACTGGGAATAATAACTATCTCAAGGTTGTGGATATGTGGTTTTTATGTTACATAATATATTTATATATGAGAAAGACTTTATACACTATTGATTTAGACTCCAACAACTGTCTAATGGCAAAAATAATTATAATAGAAAAAACTAATATCAAAGGATGAATTTGGCAGGGAAAAACTGAAAAAGTATAATTTCTCATAGCCTTCTTTATTTCTGAAATGTATTGTAATATTTTCCATTTGTACATGTATTCTCTAATCTATCTGCTTTGGGTTCTATGTGTTTCTGTTCCTCATCTCTCTCTTGGGTCAGCTGATTTATTTTCAGGAAAAAGCTAGCAGCATTTTTGGTTTAATGAAAATGATTTTTTTTTGTGTGTATAGCCCCATCACTATGGTGTGATGTAGCCACAGATAATATATATGTGTACATGAAAACATGGATGGACTCCAAAAAAACCCCAGCATGCATTAAAATTTAAGTCTTGTATCACTTTAATATGATTCAATAATACTATTTTCTTTCAACCACCTACAACTTAAAAAAAATACCTGAGGACCATACGGAAACAGGAAATGCTTAGGTTTTCTCTCTGGGCTGTCCTTTGTTGACTGTCCCCCTGAGCAGATGCACTCCTCAGCTCTCTATCCTGCCCTAGAAACATGATTTTCTGGTATTTTAGCTACTTTGGTTTCCTGCATTTCATGTTTAACACCAGTGCACACTTAAATAGTTGTTTAGTTAGGACTTCACACCGGGCTTAAACTTAAAATCCTTAAGAGTCTGACTGTCTACTAGTCCCCATGTGAAGATCTTAAAGTGACTCCCCGGGTTAGAGTGGCAGTAATGTGTCCATTGCTCTCCAGGTTACTGCAGTAGATCCCAGGAATTGGCCAAACTAGTTTGAACCCATTACCTCTTAATAGTCTGACTTGCAGAGGAAGCTGAATCCTTAACTTTGGGTCAGGTTAAATTGAAGGGCTCTTCAATTATTTCAAACTCCTCCAGTGAATAGGGGTAAGAGAGAAAGATGAGAAAGTTAAGATAAAGTATGAAAGATAAGAGGGCTTTAAACAAAGTCTGTGGGGGAAATAAAAGGTACACAGACCACATAGATGGTCTAAGTTGCAAATATACCTTGATGGGCACTTTCCTCGTTAAACCATGCCCTAGAATTCCCCCAAAAGAAGAAGTTCTGCCTCTATTTACAATGCCTACATGTATGCGTGTGTGTGTGTGTGTGTGTGTGTGTGTGTGTGACAGAGCCCTGTTTATTTCATAAGCAAGTGGGAGTTGTTCGCACTGCAGCTGGTCAAATTTCAACTGTACTCTTACCCACCTTGTTTGGGTTTGTGAAGACACACAACTGTCCAACTCAACTTCTCCTATCTTCCCATAAGACTTTGGCAGCCTTTGAAGTCTCTGATTTCCTGCATTTAAATTCAGTTCATCTGCTCCATATTCCTTGTTACTATGAAGCTTTATCTCATGTCTGTGTTCTACGCAGTATGCATATAGTGTAGTTTGAAAAGTATTTTCTCAACAATACTCAAAACCTCTTCTCATATGCTCCACAAATGTATATACATAATTGTCACACACCGATTTTTCTCCACTCATAATGTCACCTACTCTTACTTTAAAATTCCTACCACACTGCATAGCTCCATCCCCCTCCAGGTAACCTCATTTAGGTCAAATGACTAATTCTAATATAAATCTGCAGATAGCTTTTTAAGAGGAGGCTAATTCTCAATATATATACTGGATCTTCAAAAGAAGTTTATTTATCATATTTGAAAGCATTTAGGGGAGAATTAATTTCTGAAATGGAACTTAGAGGCTTAGTTTCCAATTAAATCAATATTACCCTAGCATAAGATACTGACATAATGACGCTAATCTGGTCCTAGGGGTTTGGATACATTCCAAGCTCTTGCTTCCCCAAATCCTGTTCCAGTTTCTTCAGTTTTCTCTTGTCATTGAGCTACAGACAGTGGCTACTACATCTCTGCCCTCTTGAGGATTATAGTTTATTCCATTTGTTTAGGATATAAATATAACGCTTTGACTTTTATCCACTTATACTGGTATTTCAACGTTTCAGCCTAGTAACATATATTCAACAGCTAGCGTGTTGGTTATTAAAGTGTCTGATATCAGCAATCTTTGGCTATAAGAAAAGACAACCTGACAATTTTGAATTTTTATAGGTAATGGGTTCTATGTGTGAAGACAAGTTTTAAAAATGACCCAGAACTCTGTAAGCCGGTGTCACAACAACTCAGTACCCACCAGTCAAATGTGACTAAGAAGAGAGGGGGTGTAGTACCACCCATAAACATCTTGTTCCTGGCTCGTTTCTTTCTTTTTTCCCAATTAATTAATTTTGGCTCAACCATTAAAGGCTAGGCTCACAACCAAAAAATATAAGAGTTGTTTTACTCTTTTGACCAGACTTGTGACTCCTGGTTCATCCTGCCTCTGCCAATGGAAATGCTGAAATTGAAAAGTCAAGTCTGATCCTTCTTTTTTTTTTAATTTTTAATTTATTATAATTTATTCAGTTTACATCCTGATTGTTATCCCCTGGCTTATGTGTTCCTGTTCCCACCATCCCTCCCTCTTCTGCTCTATTCCCCTTCCCTAGACCTCTGACAGAGGGGATATCTTCCCCGACCATATGACCACAGCCTATCAGGTCTCATCCAGATAGCCTGCTTCCCCTTCTTCTGTGTGCCCACTGGGCCTCCCCACCAAGGGGAAGTGATTAAATCAGGGGCACCAGAGTTCATGTGAGAGGCAGTCCATGCTACCTCACAACTGTGGAGAGTGAGCAGTCCATTGGCTGGATCTGAACAGGAGGAGTCTAGATTCACTGCATGCATTGTCCCTGATCCTTCTTTCTCCTCATCTATTATCACTTAATCATTAGAGACTATCATTGACTCAGTCTATAAAATATACACCATATTCATCCATTTCTCATTTCAATGCCACCCACTTAGTCTGGAACATTAGCATTTTTCCCTTTAAAGCCCAATACACCTTTTCAATTACATTCACTATTTTTCTCCTATATCAGTGTAGTTGATGATCATCTTTAACACACAGGTCAGAAGCCTTGAAGTAAAAAGCATAATAGTTTTTGTGGGTTATAAAGAGAAGACAACACAAAATTATATAGGTCACAAGTCAGGGACAAAGAAAGGTTCCATCTCTTGTATTGACTTCCTTTGATCTCCAATATTCCAAACTACAGCCATATTCAGGTACTATGTGCACTCTCTATTTAAATATAAAAGATAATTTTGCATCTGGGTCTTATGCTGCCATTCCAGAAATGCTTACTTGGGCTGGTACTCTACCATGGTAAGCTGTCATGATCAGTCTGAGCTCATCAAGAAGCCAATTATGGAGGTGGAGCTGTGCCTCACTCCTGATCTCAATCTACATACGTCTGCCTCAAAGTATCTTCTCAGTTCCTCTGTCTGGGGATGGGCTATTCCCCTGCATCTGTGATGGTAAAGGAAAAGAATAGAGCAACCCAAGAGTAAAAACAAGAAGATAAAGTAATTCCAACAGATGTTACTGCTGCTTGTCCTGTGGTAGAAGAAGTAGCTGCAGTAGGTAGGAGAAGCTGGATGCTGAGCCACAGAATCCTCAGCAACAATGGATAGAAGCTCAATTAAGAGCATCAGCCGACAGACTTGGGGTCCCTGAGTTGGTAGCTGCTGGATGATTACAGCCCCAATTTGACAATGTTACCTGCCTACTCTTACTTGTTCTTTTATATGAAACCCTCACCTGGTGAAATAGCACTCTACTGGGAACTCTTGTCTGCTGGAAACTCTAGCAGGCTACCTTCAAGAGGCCTCCCCAGTTATTTCTGGTGGGTGCTTTGAACACCTGATTTCATGATGTTTTGCCAACTATCTATCCGCTGCTTGTTATTTAGTCTTTTACTTTGGCTTGTTGCTGTATGCTTAATAAACTCATTCTTTCAAAAATCAACACTAGAACATATAATATGGAACATCCACCCACTAGCTTCCGGTGTCTATTGTAACAAGCTACATGGACTGGCTGTAACAACATGAAGGTGTTCTTGCTAACTTCAAAGCCAGATGTCTGAAATGGTTGTCACTGAACCAAAATCAGTGTGTTTGCAAAGTGGAGCTTCTGTTCTTTTTCTTACCTCTTCTAGCTGGGGACCACCAAGCATCTTTTGCCTCTGACCACATCACTCTAACCATCAGCATCTCCAGTTCTCTGCTTGCCTTCACATCGCCTTTCCCCAAACACACACCAAATGTCCCTCAGCCTCTCACGTGTAAGAATACTTTTGATGACATTCAGAGTCAATCCTGATCATCTGAGATCATCTTCACATCTTAAGATTCCTACGAAATCACATCTTCAAAAATGCTTTTTATTAAATAAGATCACATACAGGTTCCAGGACCTGATGCCATGGTGGTGACATTTTTCAGCCGGCATCATAGCAGCTACAGTTTTTAATTTGAAGTAAAACAGACAGACATCAGGCTCACCCAGTTCTTGAACTAAACCTCCCAATACACAATATAAAACTGTACACAACAGTGGGGAGCAGAACTAACATGCAGTTGTTGCTAAGGAAATACGCCTTCACTTTCAGCCCTACCAAAATGCCCACTTCTGTGACCCCTCCTGACAGATTCCACTGCTGTAGATCAAGCTATAAAATCCTTATTGCAGCCTATAAACCCAGTGTGATCTAGCAACCTCTTTTTTCTCTGTCCGTGTTTCATCTTACCCTTCCCATGTTCCGCAACTCTCTCAATACATGGAACCTCAAAAGCATTTCCTACCTGGGTCTCTGTCAATTCTCGGTCCAGAATTCTCTAGATATAAATTTATTCTTCTAATTTCTGCTTTTTAATTTATGTCTCAATGCCAGGTTTTCATAGGAGCTCCTCTGTTTTGTTTTTTATTGTCTCTTGCAATTATCTATTTTTCCTCATTTATTCATTGTCTTAACTACTTATTATAAATGTTATTAGAATATTGGTTGACTGGTAGAAGCTTTGCTTGTCTTTGTTTCCTAACATGTCCCAAGGGGTTGGCATATAATACAGTCTTTCAGCATGTTGTAATAGTGCAGGGATGGAGAGATGGCTAGTGTTTACAAATCTTCTACAGTACCTCAAATGTTGTTCCCAATACCCATTGAGGCAGCTTACAACTACCTGTGAGTCTGACTTCAAAGGCCCTGACATGCTGTTCTGTTCTCCTTAGGCATCCTCACACAAGTGTCATATACTCACACAGAATTATGCAAATATAGATGAATAAAGAATGAAAATATATCTTTTGAGAAAAGAGTGATTGCACTAGAAATGAGGAGGAATATAAGCACACTAGACTCTCAATCAAGGCTTGATAAAAAAAAAAAGACAACCTATAGAGATATATGTACAGGAGGTATCAAAGGGTAGCATTATATAAACTCATAAAACACCCCTACCATAAAACTCTAAGAAAGGAAGTGGCATCCATGTAAAAGCATGCAGGTATCTTGGGATTGTGTGGGGCTATATCCCAGGAAGAAGAGAAAGCTAAGAGTATAAAGATATTCTTGGTTTATAGCCATATCTCAACACTTCTCAACACTGCTGTAGTTTTCACAAGGAGCATGTATCTTCAACATAGATACAAGCTTATGTTCCTGCAATAAAACATTAATGCATTCTGAAGCTAATGTGATTATTTTCTCTATGAGAATATTTGACTTAGGATAGAAGAAAAGGAAGAGAGCGCTACAGCTTTTGCTGCAGTGCTTTAAAATTCAACTGTAAAAGCATTTCAAAATTACTTTCTAGAAAAATCTCTTAAGAGGCAGATTGCAAAGGGTGTGTGGGAGCTGCTTTGTAATGTGCAATCACAAAAATGATTATAATGGTGATATCCCAACAGACAAAGCTCTTCAGAGATAAAATCATCTACCAGATAGCTCTTCTTGTTGGATGGATGGTAAAATAATTAGTCAGCAAGACACCACTTCAGAGTTCCCTTGAGTTCTTCTCCTGTACTATACTTAAAAGTAATTCAAAAGGCCCCTTGGGATAAGTCAATTTTAGATCTCAACTGGCCCTGAGCATTTACTGCGGAGGACAAAATGAACTCCCCCAAACAGACTCCACCCAAAATTCTATATAGCCCAGTCACTAGCTCTGCCATGTTAAATGACTTGGCCTATGTCTTTGCTACTTCCCAAATGTTGAATCTTTAATAATAATAGAAATGCAATGTCACAAATCATCTTTAAAGTTGTGCTCAGTTGTTGGATTTGTTTGGTATTTACTTATCTGAATATCTAAGACCATGTTGTGATGATTAATGAAAGCCTCATGGAAGGTGTATGAAATAGGATTTAAGGCCAAGGAACAGGCTGAGAAAGACTTAAAATTAATAACCCCCTGCTCGAGACTGAGGTGTTGCAGTCATTTCTTCCGCCTACTTTTTCTGCGTTCCTGGCAGAGCTTACAGCATGTTAGGCTAGAGTATCCTGAGGTTCACCACCTCCCTAGTCCATTGCAGCCACTGTGAGGAGCGTCCTGATGAAGAATTTGCCATTTTCTATGGAAAACAAGTGGCGGTTACTGGCTATGATGACTGTTAACTTTAGATCTGGATTTGCTGCTCCTTTATAGTAAGACACCAGCTACTTAAAAAATAAAGATATTTATTCCAATCTTTTAACAGGATGAAGAATGTTTAAGAGATGATCTGAAAACTGGATTAAACTCTTGAACTCTTAAACTACATACAATTGTAGATAAACTAATGAAATAAAGATTTAATGCCTCTTCTCTGAAAAAAATAAAAATAACTCCCTGCTCCTACTTTCCTTGGTCTTTTACATCAGGAAGTATGGCCCTTACTTTCAACTTTGGTGAGCTATACACGTAGGTATTTTTCATACAGTATAATTTATAAGCAACATAAATTCCAACATGCTTCTGCACAATCCTCAAGAATCAGAGGCCAGGAAGTTCTGTAACAGATGTTCACAGAACCAGCTGAATTGACCCCAGCCCCTGCAGACTGAGTTTTCAGCACATCTGCAGAAGGCTCTCAAGCCATCGTTGACGTCATTTAATGGCAGAGCTTCTCTTCCCATCTGAATTTCCTGACTTCTGATCACACAAGGACTAGTGGTACCCATGGGTTTCACACACACATCACAAACCCTATCACAAATGCTTTCTATTTGGAGAGAAGCTGGTCTTGTTTCTTGGAAAAAGTGTATAAATTGTTCATGACTGTGTCACTAAGTACCACCTCTTGTATTTTTAAAAGAATGTCTTCACTGAGCTTAATGCTGCCTTTATGAATTTTTAACTGGTATTTTTTTTCTGATTTTTTTTCCCCTCACTAAAATGGAAAATGGGCTTCCGTGGAAGCTTTTCTGAGCCTTACAAGTTTTTAAAGAGTGTGTTTCCCTTTTCCACTTCTAAGTTTAGCTCCATAAGAATGAGCCTAATGATCTCATGCTCCAATCGCTACACGATACACACTTCTGGAAACTGTTGCTAAAACGCTAGTTGCCCTCTGCAGACTCCTTCCAAGGAAAGGAGCTCTTCTGTGGCCCATTGCTACTCAGAGCTAATGACGTTAAAGGATCTTGTACAGGGTGAGTTCTCTCTGGGGTACAATGGGCCTCCTGATACCATGTTTGTTCCACCTCCAGATGCTCGGAGATCACCATGTGCTCCAAATTCTAAAACAGAAAACAAACAACTGTCCCCCAATGAGCCCTATTCCAGGATGCTTGGTTCTCAGACATCTATGAAGAACACAGTCTCTGTAGCTAAAATCACAAGAAATGTAGTGTAAATAAAGACTGTTACACCTCCTTCTTAGGGGCCAATATTAATATCCTTAGAGCTCCATGTAAATAAGGCTGGGGGCTGGGGCATTGAAGCGACAGTGTCTAGGACTATATTGACCAATGATCATGAGTATTTGTAGATAGAAAAATAAAAAGTGAAAGTCAAGTAGGAATATGTTCGTTATTTTCAGCAGCATAAAGTGTCACGGGCCAACATTGAGCAAATTCTAACCAGCACCCTCCATTCCGTTCTCTTTTAGGTATTCCACCTGCCAACATGTTTACTTTAGTGAAAAGAGAACGTGCAATAAGATATCAACCCAAGTGAAACCAGTTCTGCCTGCTCCTACATCCTCCTGGTGTAGAAACAATCACAAAAGAAAACAAAACCTCCCTCTTGGATTTCTGAAAAGAAGGAATAGCTTCATTGAGAGTTCCTGGGGAAGGCACCATGAAGAAACACCATTAAGGAAGTCTTTTCAATATTCTTAATTATACATACATTTCTCTCCTGGTGTTCCATTTATCTCTCCCGGCTTCAGCTTCCTTACTTTTCTCTCTACTTTAAACCTTCTTGTGTGTAATAACTTTCTCTCACTTGCATTATTTTCATCATCGTAGCCTCTTATTGGCAAATAACATGCTGAATCTTTTTCCCACATAAGGAAGAAGAGATCTTATGCTAAAAGGGAGCTGAGATTGGAGGCAGGAAGCACCAATGGATTGGGACAAAATAAAGGGTGGATTTACCACCTCAGAAAAGGGTCACTTAGAAGGAATACCCTAGTCCTCTAAATAGATGTGACTAGCTCTAGTGAGCTAAGTGTCTTCTAGTACTTTCCTTACTTCTGAGACCAAATACCTACTGAAACAATGTTTCAGGTTTTAGTCTATGGTCACTTGGCCCCCATATGATCAGATATAACATGGTGGAGTAAGATGGGAATGATGCAAGAAAACTATTTATTTAAAAGATAACTAGACACTATATAATATTTATGTAATTCCTGATTGTCTCGTGGTTCCTCCTGCTGTATATAGTTTATTTTATTCATGTGCAATAATATAAATGTATATGTTAAAAAGAAACATAATTTTTAAAAATAGCGAAAAAAAAGAATTCAGAGTTGAGAAAAAGATAACTAGAAAGGGAAAGAAGAGAGGGAGGAAGGAAGGAGAGAGGGAGGGAGAGAGAGAGAGGGAGAGAGGGAGAGGGAGAGGGAGGATGAGGAGAAAGAGAGAGGGGAAAAGAGAGAGAGAAAGGGAAAGAGTGAGTATGTGTGTTCTCAGGATAGTATAACTTCCCAAATTTATCCTCAAGTGACAATCTTTCTCTAGGTGAAGCCAACCTCTCAAAGGTTCTCCAACTTCCCCTAACAGTGCCAGCAGATGGGGACCAAATGTTCAAGATAAGGACTTGCAGCAGACGTTTCATACTGAAACCACTACAGGCAGAAAACTGGTGCATGAGACAATGTCTAGAGATTACCACTTAGCAAAAGAACTCTGAGCTCATGCTCCAAGTCAGTTGAACAGACACACTGGCAGGGAAGAGCAGGAAGTGGAAACAGAAATCAGCATTTGGATAAAAGAGCCCAAACAAAGTAGAGAATACCAGGAAAGTGGAACATCGCGTGATTTAAAAAAGGAATGTTGGCCATATACAGAGAAATGAAGAAAGAATTGCATATAGGACAGTAACCAACAGAGGTTCAAGAAACCAAAACCTAGGTGCTAAGGGAGAGTGGCTTTAGAAATTCACAGGCAAAGAGTGGTAACCTCAGTATTTTACTACTATTTTTATGTAGGAATTAGGATTGATATATAAAAGCAGTGACAAAGAGGAGTGACAGACAATACCATCACTTGCAAGCTTCAGGGACCACACAGGACTTTACTCTGCTGTCAAGCATGTTCATCTCCTGTCCTGTGGCAAGTAGCTGAGGGCCAGAAAGAAACAACTCTCAAAGACGACCAACAGTTACTGATTCCTATGACTGCACCATCTGTGGACCTCAGGCGTTGCTATGTAGAGGTCCTGGCAGTGCTCAGAAGCCCCGCCCCTTGTCAATAAACAACTCTGTCATGTAATAGCCTGAAGGTTAAGTGTAGCTATCACAAGTTTCAGGAAGCATTGGACGATTATGCAGGTTAATTCCTTCTTCACACTTAAGAGTACTGAGATTCCATCTTACACCCACCAGAATGGCTAAGACAAAAAAACTCAAGGGACAGCACATTCTGGCAAACATGTGGAGCACCAGCAACTCCTCCATTGCTAGTGGGAGTGCAAACTTGTACAACTACTTTGGAAATCAATCTGGCACTTTCTCAGAAAATTGAGGATAGTTCTACTTCAAGACCCAGCTATACCACTCCTGGGCATATACCTGAAAGATGCTCTACCATACCACAAGGATACTTGCTCAACTATGTTCACAGAAGATTTATTTATAATATCAAGGAACTTGGAACAACCCAGATGTCCCTCAACCGAAGAATGGAGAAAGAAAATGTGGAACATTTACACAATGGAATACTATTCAGCTATTAAAAATGAGGAATTCATAAAATGTGTAGGCAAGTGGACGGAACTAGAAAATATCATCCTGAGTGAGGTAACCCAGACCCAGAAAGACACATATGATACGTACTCACTTATAAGTGGACATTAGCCATAGAGTACAGGATAACCATGCTACAACCACAGACCCAAAGAGGCTAGGTAACAAGGAGAACTCAAGGGAGGATGCTTGAATCTCATTTGGAAGGAGAAATAAAATAGATAATGGAAGTGGATGGAAAAGGAACTGGGTGGAGAGGAGGTGGGGAGGGGAGCAAGGGCGGGGAGAGCATGGGGTGAGAGGGGTTGCGAGAGAAGGAAAACCAATGGGTTAAGGCATTTCTGGGACAATTGGAGACCTACAACAGGTAGACTCCTTGGAGGAGATGACGATGACTCTAGCTGAGACTCTTAGCAGCGGGGCCATATGCAGTCTGACCAAGATTACCAGAATTTCAAAGCCTGTGTGAGCACAAGAGGGTTTCAGGCCAAATCTGAAACTTTGCCCTCAGAGTTTCTTCTCCCTGAGAGCTTTCTATTGAGAAACCCCTAGGTTCTATCACCAGAAGCAAACAATAACATAAAATGTTTCACCCTGTAATGCAATGTCAGAAGCCTCTCATCTCTTCCTGAAAAGCATTTGACAAGAAAAAATAATTATGACTGTCTAAACTTGGATCTATTGGGCAATGGGGAGCAGAGCAACATTGGGGTAGGAAAATTTCCCATTCCTTCAAAACTGACTAAGCAATCTGCTCACTCCACCTGGGGTACAGCTGGTCTTAAAACTGCATGTCTGAGAGAGAGAGAGAGAGAGAGAGAGAGAGAGAGAGAGAGAGAGAGAGAGAGAGAGAGAGAGAGAGAGAGAAGAAGAAGAAGAAGAAGAAGAAGAAGAAGAAGAAGAAGAAGAAGAAGAAGAAGAAGAAGAAGAACAACAACAACAACAACAACAACAACAACAACAACAACAACAACAACAACAACAACAACAACAACGAGGAGGAGGAGGAAGGAAGGGGAGGAGGAGGACGAGGAGGAGGAGGAGGAAGAAGAAGAAGAAGAAGAAAAGAAAAGGAAGAAGAGAGAGAGAAGAGGAGAAGTGGGAGGGAGGGAAAGGGAGAGGAGAGGAGAGAGTTATAGTGACACTCCTGTTACTTACTATCCGCTTCCACTCTTTGCAACATCTTTTTCAAACCAAAATAACTTGTTTTCTTCTCATGGGAGAATGTAAGCTCTGTGACAATGTTGGATCCTAAACTGACCCACAGGGCACTGCTCTGAAGTTTTCATTGACATAAACAGACAGTCCCAGTAAAATCATGGATGCTAATGGTTTAATTTTAGGGCCCACTTCTGAAAGTGGATTTTCCACCAAAGTGAAGGTACAGGGTGTCATCTTCAGTTACTCAGAAGAAGAGACATGGCTTTTTTGAGATAAACTGATCATGAGACTGAGTGCCCATCTAGTAAACAGGAGCTATTATTCTAACATTAGTGCTCCCAAGGAGACAAACACAGGAGTGTCTTCTCCATCAGTACGAGTCACCACTGTTCGTTAACAGAAAACACATTAGGATGGATATAGTGGGCTATATTTAGGAAATGACAATATTTGGAATGTACTCTACAACTTATCAGCATTTCAAAATAATGTAGCATTTGATAAATGTAATAACTTATAAGAAAGATAAAAAAAATAAGATACAATACTCAAAACAGTAAGAGAAGCCCCTTTTACAAATATAACATAACACAGAAAAATATACTCTACTTTTAGCTGCAACAGTGAAAACTTTGTCTCAGTGTGCTCTGAGATTAAACTAATATTGTTCATTTGAATTATACTGATTTATAGGTTTTAAAATTAACATTGTAGTTAGTTTTATGATGCCTAGAATGTTATATAGCACTAGAGTTGACTTCTAGTTTTCTGTTCATGCACAATTAAGTAACAGTAATCTAAAAATAATTTAAATCTATCATTGGAGTTTGGAGGGTTTTTAGAGGGGTTTTTGTATAACTCAAGATGAAAAACATTACCCCTGTGAGGAGCAATGAAGCACAATTGGTAAGGTTTAGGGCAATGAAGTCAGATTAAGCTTGCAGTTCTGGCTTCACTGCTTTCTGTGCAATTCTCTATCTTTATCTTTGTGAGTCTGCATTTCATCTGCCAAGAATGTTTAATTATAGTATTTCCCTTGTAGTATAGTGGTAAAATGAGATAAGACATGCATACTTAAAAATAATGCCTAGCTAATGGTAATTGTTCAAAAGATCATAGCAATTAAAAGTAGGTAGTTCATATCAAATAGCTCAAAACTAACACACCAAAAGCAAAGCCCATGCTGGCAGGGCATGACAACAGTCTCTGGACTTGGAAAGCTATAGTAGAAGAATTATGAGTTTGAGGCCAGCCTGGGCTTCTTCACAAGATTTTCTCTCAACAAAACAAAACCACAAAGAAAATGAAGAGATGGGTTGGGTTTGCTGGAAAGCCTCTGATGCAGGAGAGATCACTCTGGAGCATTAATGTTGTCTGGGAGACACAGCAACTCTATGTCAGCCTAGAGGTAACATGAAAGAGTATGTAAATTAGGTATGGTGGTGCATGCTTTCATCTCACCACTCCAGAGGCTGTGGAAGAATTTTAAGAGTTCAAGGCAACGTAGCCCTATCTTTGAAAACAACAACCAACCAACCAACCAACCAACCAACCAACCATCCAACCAACCAACCAACCATCCAAATAGCTGAACAGCAACAGAACTGTTTAGTAGCATCTTGCACAACATAAGGAATCTTTAGATCAATACCCACTTGTCCAAGTGAAATGGCTTGATCAACATCAAAGCTAGCCAATAATTACCTAGGCTACAGGTACCAATTTCACAAAACATTCCCATGTTCAAAGGTTCTAAGACAATACAGAATCCTAACTTTCCATTTGCTTTCTCAGTCTTCCCCATGCATTTCAATAGCTTCATGAACTACCTTTATATGGCCCTTGATCTAGCACTGATCTTGCTGCATGATGCGTAGTATATTTATTCAGGTTTTTAAAATTTCATACATGTTTATGATGAATCTTTGTCATATCTACAACCACTATTGCCTTTCTGATTTCCTCCCAACCGCTGATACATAGTTCCCCCAATTTAATGTTATCCCCCAAAAATTAGAACCTTGAATCCAATTTTTGCTCCCCATGAGTTTATGGGAATGGGGTCATCCCCTGGATCATAGGAGCCCTGCCAATGGCCCTTTCTACACAGAAAAATAACTCTTCATTCCTCTCAGAATCCATTAACTGCCAATAGCTCCTCAGCTAGGGCTGAGACATCAGGAGCCCCTTGTCCTCCTCCTGTGTAGATCTTGAGCAAATACCTACCATCCACTTCGAGTTCACATGTTCAATAGCCACACAATATCCAGAGGACAGCATTTCACAGCACTACTCCACCCATCCTCCTCCTCCTCCTCCAGATCTTAAATTCCTTCCGCCCACTCTTCTGTAATGTTCCATCTATGGCTGAGCACTCACAGTCACTTATTCTCAGAGTACCATGAGCAGTTGAGTGTCTATTAAACACCAATTGCAGTAAGAAGCTTTTCTGACCAAGGTTGAAATCAACACCAATATACAAATATAAGCCTAAATATTTAGAATACATTTTGACAATGTGACCAGTTATCAAATGAATCTTTACATCAATACTAATTTGCCAAGATGAAATGAGAAAGAGAAATGACTTGATTTTGCAACATAAGTAAAATAGTATGTGAGATATAGTAGGACACATGTGATATGAAAGAGTAGGGACTAAGGGCATGGAGGCAAGAGAAATAAAGTATAAGAGATAGGTTAACCAAAATTGCTGCATGAAGAAGACTTATGAAATCCCCCTAGCTTGTATGGTAATACAAAGGCATCTGAATAGGTGTATACTATATGAGTGAACTGTGCTGCTATTGTTAGAAGATATGGGTTATTAAATGAAACCTCCATGCTCATAATGGGTCAAAATCAATGTTATTGGTCACGGAGACCCAGAAGCACCCAAAACAATACAAGCTATTGCTATTGCTCTTGGTTGCTCACCTAACTAGAAAAATAAGACCCTATTTCTAAAGACGCTTTAGTTACAGGACATGAAGAAATCAGTCTTAAACTGAGCAGGAAGCTTTCTCCCTGCTGGCAGGCTTTCAGAGTGCTGGAAGGGGCTGTTCAGGGTGCTGGGAGAGAAAAGACAATGGTCCATTCATGCTTTAACACTTACTGGACAGGCAAATGGTGCTCATTGGTCCACCAGTTGTGTGACTGCTTATGGGGGTAATCAATCACTTTCTTGATTGGATTTGAGGCATATTGGACAGGAAAGAATTCACCCCTAATACTATAAATATGACCCAAATCCATGGCTAGGGAAATGCAAATTGTCTTTTTAATAAAGGCATACAATTTCTCTTAGACCAATAATTCTCAAAGGGTGATCTATCAAACTCTTGATAGGCTTTTGATCTATATGAAAATGCAAGCTCTATTTTGTACTTGATGAGATGGATAAAACAGACATGATAGGTGAGGTATTTGAATCATGCAAAGGACTAAAGTTAAGGGAAAATAATCTCATAGAATAACCAATTTGACCCTCATAGTGATATATTAGTGACACCCTATGTGGTGTGGGTATTCTGTACTAAGAATCACTCATATGGATGTTAAACCCTTAACTTAGAGAGAAATTACTGTAACAACAGTATACTTAGCTTAAGAAATTGAAAATTTTTTAACAACTGAAGAATTTTATAGAGATCCCCAAGGAACTATATCATACAATGCATTCTGAGTAAACAGCAGTGCTGTGGCAGTGCAACCAGACTAAGATTGGAAGCTTGAGCCTGCCAAGTCCTGCTTAAGTGTGATCCAACCATACAGGATGAGTCCAAGACTATTATGTAAATCTCAAAGTAGAAGAAAATTTTACAATATAAGAACATTTTGGAAATATATGCTATTTACTCACCTGGTTTTTAAAATAAGGTTGAATAATTAAAGGTGAGAGGTGTATGAAAACTACCTGAGCATCCTAAAATGTGCATCTTCAATTTTTAAGGACCCAAGTTAGCATCAATCTATCACACTTTCTTTGGATGTACACTGTGTGCTATTTATAATCTCAGAACTATTGCATTTGTTAGGAGCCCTGAATGAGGGGAATGAGTCTTCAGTTGTAAAATGGATTCTATATTCTCCACTGTATGTGTGGAGATACATGGAATCACTTAAATAAGACTGTCTTCAGCTGCCTTTCAGATCTCATTTCTTCTTTGACTTGGGGCTTCTCTGAGATGCCTAACCTAAAACTTCTCCAATGATAAGCTACTCTACCAATAGGTAAGAGCACCCATGGAAAATAATGTCTATACTACTGTATGTGTGTGTGTGTGTGTGTGTGTGTGTGTGTGTGTGTGTATACATATGCATGGTTGGTGGGTGTATATTGGAAGCCAGAGGACAACCTTGAGTGTCATTCCTCTATTTACCTTGTTTGGGGGACGTGGTCTTCTCATTAGCTCAGATTTCACATCAAATAGGATAGGCTGGATAGATGGCCAGAGAGCCCCAGGGGTCCAGTTCTTTGTACTTTCCCAGTTCTGTCATACAATGTGCTGTACACAACGAACTTCATTATGGCCACAAGTCTTCAGACATGCAGTGAAACAACATCATATAGGGAGTATATAACCAGAGGTAGGAACCCCAGATGCTATCTTAGAATTCTCCTGGCAGTAGACACCTCCCTACACTGATTTCACACCTCCATCCTTGAGCCTTGAAAGTTTTGATCGTGGGTTTCCTGCTTGTTCTGAACCACCTAAGACAAAACAAGCAGGAATCTTATGTTTTGTAGAATGTACTGCCCATCCCATTTTTAAAGGGCAAAGAACCACATGATATAAAGAAAATCAACTATAAGTTACAGGTGCGTATATGAGGAATGTTGGGTTTTTAGATGAAAAGTCACAATATATTTGTAAGACTATAATGATCTTTTAGCTACCTCTTAACATAAATTAATGTAGAATACCCTTGAATGAATTATCCAGAAACATTAAATAATTATTGAAAGGAATGGGTATTAAACAGCAAAATATATACAACTTATTTAGAACATTTTACAATTCAAAATTATAACAAACCCGAACAGTGAGTTCAATAGCTAAAAGGCACGTTTTCATGCCGCTCACAATAGCTTATTTTCAAAAGACCATTTTTAGGGAGCCCAAAATAAAAAGTGCACTGAACATCTGGTTCTTTCAGCCCATTGTGTGTGACAATTTATGGCAAATAATTCATATCCAACTCAGAAGTATGTACTCCACTTTGCTCCAAGAATACTCCTGTACCAAAAATACACAGAAATAAATTGGTTTTGGAATGTACAACAACTTCATGATATGGGTTTTGTTTCCAACAGCTTACAAACAAGAAGATGCCAGAACTTAGTTTTATTGCCTCAAAAGGAAAACGAAGTTTTGTAGTTCAATAAAATCCAGGCAACAGCATTAAATGCCCTTATGAGCTCGAATCATTTTGGAATGAATAGATGGTTAGCTCTCAAAAGTTAACCTGTCCATTTCTTGGCTGAGCAATACATTTGTGAAAAGATGCAGGAGAAAGGGAAGAGTGCTAAGCAGATGAGCTTTTCTCTGCAGTAGTGTGGAAGCAGGGGCATGATGAGTGCCTTCTTTCTGGATCTGGAGAGCATTCAGTGTAGCTGTAACAGGCAATCATTCCATTCTGTACTCATTTGCTCTGGCTTCATGTTAGTTTCATGAGATAACTCTCCTCCATCTCAAAGTGTTTTCAACCCAGCTCCTTCACGAGATTAAATCCCAGTGTGCTGCCCAAATACTCTTCTACATGTGGCCTTGGCCCAGAGCATAGCTGACTCTCCCTCTCCTCCCAGCTATTAATTGCCATTGACTCCCCAGCTTGGGGTAGACTCCCATGCCCACTCTTCCTTCCTTGTTGGGATTTTTGTCATCTTGAGTTTGCTTGGGTCTTGTACTTCCTGTTAGGACTGCTGGTAGCTTATATGCACAGGTACTCTTGTTGTTGTTGTTGTTGTTGTTGTTGTTGTTGCTTTTTAAATAAGAGTACAGTAAGTTGGTTGAGTAGTTAAATTGGGGTGGATCTGATTATGATGGTGAATATGAACAAAAATACATCGTATAAAGCTCTCAAAAATTAATAGAATATTGTTTGGAATTTTCTCAGTATGTTTAATGGCCCTCTCATTTACTGCCCAGACTCAGATAGAATTCTTTACTGAAGACAGACACAAAAATGTACTTTCTTTCTCATTAAACACATGGAACATTAGTTTCAATAACTTCTTATTTACTTTTAATATTTATGTATGTTTATTAGTTTGGCATAGCATATATGTGAAGACTATGAACAATTAGTAGGAGCGAGTTCCACTATTTCTACCATGTAGGTTTTAGAAGTTGAATTTAAGTTTCATCGGGCTTGGCAGCAAATGCCTTTACTCACTAAGTCATCTTGCTAGCCCAAGGATGGAGAGCATTGTTTCCAAGGAGAAAAAATTTTTTAAAGTCTACACAGGATCTATCAGGAAACAGGATAATTGATTAATTATCAAAAAAATCTTTAAGAATCAAAGATCAGCCAAAGCCCTGTAATCCCAGCACTCTGGGGGCAGCAACAGGTGAGTCTCTGTGAGTCTGAGGCCAGCCTGGTCTACAAAATGAGTCCAGGACAGCCAAGGCTACATAGAAAAACCCTGTCTTGAACACCCCCCCCCAAAAGCAAAGATCAGCCAAAGTATTAAGGAATATCATGTATGGCAAAGATTCAATGTAATTTTTAAAATTCACTGTACATCCTGAAGATAGCCCCTTCCTTCCTCTTTTCCCAGTCCCACCCTCCCTTCCTCTTCACCCTTCCCTACTCATTTGAAAAGGGGAGCCCCCCAACCCACCCCCCAACCCACCCCAGCATATCAAGTCACAATAGGATTGAGTGCATCCTCTTCTGCAGTGTCCTGGCAAGGCAGCCCCGCTAGGGGGAAGTGATCCAAAAGCAGGCAACAGAGTCCATGTCAGAGACAGCTCCTACTCCCCATACTAGAAGACCCAGACCCACATGAAAACTAAGCTGCCCATTGGCTACATATGTATTAGTGACTGAAAAGCAGGCAGGAGAATCCATGTCAGAGACAGCTCCAGCTCCCCATACTAGAGGACCCACATGAAAACTAAGCTGCCCATTGGCTACATATATATAGGTGGCCTAGGTCTAGTCCATGCATGGTCCTTAGTTGGTGCTTCAGTCTCCACAAGCCCCAATGGGCACAGGTTAGTTGGCTCTGTTGGTCTTCTTGTGGAGCTCCTGTCCCCTCTGGGTCATTCTATCTCCTCCCCCTCACCGCCAACTCTTCCACTGGGCTCCTCACACTCTGCCTAATGTTTGGCCATAAGTCTCAGCATTTGTTTTGAAACGCTGCTAGTGGAACCTCTCAAAGGACAGCTATGCTAGGCTATGGTCTGCAAGCATAGTGCAGTGTCATTAGCGGTGTCAGGGGTTGGTTCTCCCCCCAAGGGATGGGTCTCAGGTTGGGTCAAGCATTGTTTGGACATTCCTTCAATCTCTGTTCTAGCTTTATCTCTTCATATTTTGTAGGCAGTACATGAATATTGTAAATATTTTCTATGGGAATAGTTAAGATCTTTTACCAGAATTTACTCAAACAGAAACAACAAAATATATCTAAACTAATTTATATTGGGTGGAATCTTCTAGAATTATATAACATTTACACAATGAGAATCATTCATTTCTAAAGTAAATCATACTACCGTTTAGGAAAATTATCTTGTGTTTTGGGAACAGAAGGTTGGCATATACTACCTATATGTGTAATAACTGAGTTACAGTGCTAGCCTGAGATTCTTGGTCATTTACAAAGCTGACCTCACACTTATACACATCAAGCATTCTTTCTTTAAAGAAAAACACACACCAATAACTTCTTACTCCCATCGTTTCTCAACAGTTTCTTTCTGAAACACAGACTACTTCTCCCTTTTCCACTTCCCCAAATCCAATCACTCTGCTGATAGAGAGGATATATCGTCTTGTCTCTTTCTGAACACTGCCCTCTAATCACCTGATCTCTCTCCACTTGAAGGAGAATCACATACTGAAATGACTACACAGGAAATATGTTTAAAAACAAGAATTTAATTGTCTTTTCTGTACATAATATGAGATTAGTAATATTTCAGAAGCAAGAAAAGCTTATCAGCAGTGCTAGGGGCAAAACATGACACCCTGGGCCATAACTACTGCACAGGAACGCAGTGTGAAGAATACAGAAAGGTATTCTTATCACACTTTAGTCTTCAGTAGACCTCAAACCATTGATTTTTCCTTTCTCATTCTCAAGCTATTTTCTCAGTAATATGGAAGGTACTGGGAGTTATGGCATCAAAGGATCAGAGAGAGCGCCCTTCAAAGTGGGGACAGTACTGCCAATAGCTTATTTTGAAGGGTATCAGAAATACTCCTTTTCATTCAAGTAGATGATAATGTTGCAACGAATAATACTTTAAATATTTTCCAACTAATTCATTGGTTAATCATGTTTGCCCCTAAACACAGAGATGTGACTAGGGAATAGGACTGTTAGATGTTTCTCTTCTTTGGAAGTTTGCATGGCCCCTTATGGTACCATGAGGCCTTCATGTCAGTTCTAGCTCAGGGGCTTCTGGGTCCTTTGTCTGAAGGGAATGGTGTCTTCAGCAATAGGGACCTACCCTTCCACCTCTCAGAGGGACAACCGAAGTCAATAACGGTAGCAAACAATATTTGGGGAGTCTCATGAACAACCCTGACCAACAACTCAAAAGGACTCATGACTGATGTTGGGTTTTTGTTAGGTGGTCTTTGGCTCTTAGCAGGAGTATTGTCAGGTCCAACAAGAGAATTTTATTTAAGCCATATGCATTCCTTATGAAGTTTACAGACATCCTAACTTATTTTTTTCTCAGCTCTCTCATATTTCTAATTAAGCATCCTCCCATTTCTGATTTTCTAATCAACTCATTTGTACTCTGCTAGTCCCCTGGCTATTGACCCCCTACCTGCCACCCTGGCAATGGTCCCTACCTGCCACCCTGGCT
>OU015744.1:40213633-40225581 GCA_907169655.1 Acomys percivali | reverse complement strand
GAAGGAAGGAAGGAAGGAAGGAAGGAAGGAAGGAAGGAAGGAAGGAAGGAAGGAAGGAAAGAGGGTTCTATATAGCTGAGAGTAAGTTGGGTTTTCCTCTGTATCTATGATGCTTCATTCACTTTAAATAAAAGTGAAACAAATATAGAGAATTTGATAGAAATGGGTGCTATGTTTCAGTACAGCTCCTTGTCTTTCTCTGTGTTTATCTCTTCTGAATGTTTCTCCATTTTAGAAAATGCATATGAAAGGTAAGGAGTTGGTGGTAATCTAGTGAGACGACTTATGTAATTACCAGCACCCTCTGAAAAATTCATGGAGCACTGCCTCCTATAGTAAATGTTTCATCCTACTCCATGAAAATGCAGAGAAGAAAATCACACAAAATGAAAAGGCTTGTTTTTAGTAATCCTTTAACATCACAAAATTTAAAATTGAAGATTCAGAAAGAATGCCCTGACCCTCTGTATGTCCGTCAAAAATTGATGTCCTCTGAAAACCCAATTACAAGTGGTTCCGCTCACCTCTCCCTGGTCTCAAATCATGGAGAATGGATAAGATTAATGCTACTTGTGGGAAATTTTATGTGACAGGCTGCCTGCTGGGGATACAGACTTGAAAGGTTTATTTGCACTCGATTTCCCTGTATGTTTTACTTTATGAGAAATAATGAGAAATGTTGGTGTATTTCACTGTGCAGTGTGTTTTCCTCACTTTTATTTCAGAAGTTGTTTCCTGCCATGTGTTAGAGATTGATTCACTGGAAATTGCCCTCTAGCACCTGTGCCACCACTAAACAGAAGCCTCCTGCATCACTGTCATATAACAGAGGCAACAGAGGCTCATTCAAACTACCCCAAGCATCTGCCTGTAGCCTGGGATAGGCTTCCTGATCCCTCCCAACTCTAGTTCTCTGCCTGTCCTGAGCTTGGTTCAAAGGGAAGATTACTAGTGATGGGCCCAAAGGAACATGATACCAGAACAACTACACAGAAAGGAAAAGAGGATAGTAAAGAAAGCAGTGATCTTGGTTCAGAAAATTTATCTTAGAATTCTGACTTGAGTGGTTGGACCAGTGAAAACTATTTTCACTTCTCTGAGCCAATGGCTTTGTTGTCATCATCGTGATCGTTGTTGTTGTTGTTGTTGTTGTTGTTTTTAAGTAAGGAACTGACAGTCTCTTTCCATATTCTCGTGTGTTTTTCATGCTGTGAAATATTGAGAACAGTCCATGCTATGAAACATTAGAAGAAACTGCCTCCTACTGGCCCTTCAAAGCATAAACCACTTTCCAAATCATCTTTTTCAGATTCCATTCTATTTCATCCCTTTCCCTTTGCAGTCATTATACTGAGTTAAATCCTCCACTTCATCCCACAATTTGTTCACAAGTTGTTTGTTATCCTCATTAGTGTACAAGGTATTTGAGCTTTTGCATGTCCTGTCTACTCTTTCTTCATATGTGCAAGGTACTGCTCTTTGGTTGAAATGAATACTGTGCCACTTGTAAGTAGACTATTCGATCCCCTATAGTAAAAGACAAGCCCACCCAACTTTTCTGAGTTACAACAGATATGGAGCTCATCCAAATGTGATCAAGAAAGGATAAAATTTCAGATATAAGTGATTATGGAAATGTTTCCTACCCCTAAGAGGACACTCAGCTCTGTCCATATTTCATGCCTTAGAGCTTTACCATAGTAAAACTGAAGATTGTTTTCATGTCTCCTCTCCCGAGGAACACAGCATTGGTCACTGACAGGCTGATATGGTCCACCTAGTTTTGACAGCTAGAGCTGTAATATATACATATATATTATATATAATATATTATACATATTATTGTATGTGTAATATATTAACCCTTAATATGCTATACACTGTAATATATATATTTATACACACATATGCATATGTGTGTAGATATAAATATGTGCCTGTATGCACACATGTGCACACACACACACATACACACACACACATACACACACACACATACACACACACACACACACACACACACACACACACACACACCTATATCTCGGATGTTCATTTAGTAAAGGCTCTTACTATGTAAGCCTGACAACCTGACCTTGACCCCTGGAACTCATGTAAAGGTGGGAAGAGAGCACTAAACCCACTAAGTTGTTCTCTGACTGTCACACACCATGATATACTCTCTACTCCATGTCATGCACAGACACACAATAACAATGAGGAAAGTAAAATAAATCATGTTGCAAAAAAAAAAGCCATTTATTCTCCTTCCCTCATATTTCTACCAGCTTTCAGTTAGGGCTCCTTCTCCATTCTTTTTTTTTTTTTTTTCTCTTTTACTCAATTCTTACCAAGGGAAGATGAGTCAATGACCTGGTTTTTTCAGAACATCACAATGCCCTGGGGCCTCAGCCACTGCTTTGGCCACTTGTTCTCCTTCTTCTCTTCTTTCTAACACAGAGTCACAGTTCTGACTAATGAAGCTGGATGAGTGACTAATTCCATAGCAGCAGTGTGGGACTGGCTGTGTTCAGTCCTCAGATGAGGACCTACAGACATGACTTAGCACCTTGTCTCCAAAACAATTTTAGGAGACATCCTTGTATTTGAGTGACTGGGTATAAAAGTAACTCTTTTTTGCCTATGGAATTGTCACCTTAGAGGCTTACTGCTTCCATCTGCTAACCTACACCTAGATCTGAAAGTTTCTAGCCTTGATACAATCTAATCGAGTGGTAGAATGCTTTCAGCCTCTGGGACTTACTGCTGAATAAACTCACCCTTTCTAGCACTTTCTGAACTGTGTCTGGCTGGCTCAACTCAGCTGTTCTGGCTCAAACGTCTCCCTAAGATGACTAATTCTATCTGACTTTTCTGAGTTTCTCATTGAATTGTTCTGCTTGGCCTCAAACTAACTCTAGTAATCTGTTTCAATCTTCTGTCAACTTCTCATTTCTTGGCTCATTCTGCCTTCACCTGTGTCTAGCTTGTTCTCTCTTCAATCTGTCTCTATAAAACTCTCCCAGTAAAAACTGCCTCTGAAGTCCATGGACGGAACTACCGTTAACTCAACTCCAATGCACTGCCTCTCAACTCACTGACACAACCAAATTGACTGCCAGAATTCAGAGATCTTCTAGATGCTGGAGTGAAAGATGCTTAAAATCATTTCTGGGCCTAAGCTTTTCTTTACCTGAAGCTTGCTCTACACCAGGCTGGTCCTGAATGTCTGCTTGCATCGGTCTCTTGGGCTTAAAGTCATGTGCCATCACCTTCCAGCCTATCTTTATTCTAGCTGGATCATGTAGACCTAGAATGTCTTTGGATGTGATCTTTTGCCAGAGCAGCCATGTTATGAATTAACAATACTCTACAGCTGAGTGCTTGTTATCCACTTTTCTAGAGAACATGTGTATGTTTATCAAAGAGACCACTAAAAGCTAAGAGGTGCATGGTGGGATTCTGGCTCCCTGAATCTCTAACAAGGTTAATACTTTATAGATTGAATTTACCATCATAAGTTCTAAGCAACACCCTATAATTCTTAAAGAAAGAACAAGTCTCCTGTGCTACCAAGCCTACCCTACCATGTACTAAGTAAGTACCTTAAATGCAAGATTGGGGATGCCATCAAATTTAGCTGTTCTTGAGAGGAATAGCCAGGTTCTTTCAGGAAATGTGAGGGGTCACACCTCTTGCATGCACCATGGAGCTAAATCGTGAGACTTCCTAAAATCATGACCTCCCGAGCAAGTGGAGCATAATGAGATTGCTACTAGTTTGATTTGGATCCCAGACTTATCACATGGCAGAAGTCAGCATTAGTTTATAGTTGATGGTCAAAAATCAGGCAAGAGCCAAGATCAACTCACTGGGGAGTAACATCTGCTTCCCTTACCTACTAGACAGTTGATTCCTGGGACTGAAGACAGTAACCAATCATGTACATACTATTCTTTTTCCTATATATACATACCTAAGTGATGATGTTTACTTCCCAAACTAAACATACCAAGAGATTTTAAAATAATAAAATAAAATAAAACTTATAAACTACTCTCTCCTAGAACTTTCCATTTAATGTTTTGGGACTATAGTTGACTAAATTTGAAAATGAAACTGTGGAAAGTGAAATCACAGAGAAAAG
This sequence comes from Acomys percivali, assembly GCA_907169655.1. NCBI lineage: Eukaryota > Metazoa > Chordata > Mammalia > Rodentia > Muridae > Acomys > Acomys percivali. Next base: position 40,221,434 of record OU015744.1, on the reverse strand, counting down.
TTACTATATTCATATGACACACATACCTGTAGATAAACCGAGAGAGGAGAAAAAACCCTCTTTTTATAAATAAGACTTAAGAAATTCTGTAACACAGGAGGATGTCAAATGGTTGGGTTTGAAACAGAAGCAATAAATGGATATAAAGCAAGATTTGAGCAAATATAGACTTTCATATTTCCTTCCTTCTTTCCTTCCTTCCTTCCTTCCTTCCTTCCTTCCTTCCTTCCTTCCTGCCTTCTCTTTTCCTGCATTTACTGGGTGACTACAACTCCCCAGTTTCATGTGAGCAGATAAGCGACATCTAACATCATTTCTGTTCCCTTTGGTATATGCTCTATTGAGTGAAGCTAGCACCAATAAAACAGTCACACAAATATGCTGAGGTTAACATAACCATGCATGACGATCGGTCACATCACATCCTGATAGAGAGCCCAAGGCAAATACGAGTGGTGGCATATAGTTCTGATTCCTATATTACAGAATTTATCAGGCCAGTCATAAAATTTCTGTAGACTCACTCTTTTTTAATGCATAAAAATGCCATTTGCTTTTTATACCAATATATGCTCTGAGGTAGCAAGCACAGGGATAACTTAGATACTCAGGACCCTGCTTAGCTTGAGCTACATATACATTGCTTTTCCAACGAGGCCCTTAGCAACCTGGGACACACACACACAAACACACACACACATACACACACACACACACACACACACACACACACCAGCCTGTATGCACTGCAGCAGGCTTTAAATGAAGCAAATAGATTGTTCTAACCTATAGCTCCCTATAAATCTTCAGAAACTCCCTTTTGTGAGCACACTCATATCTCATAACTGAAACATATCCTGGAACAAAGGGCAGTGGGCCAATCCCAGTTTGGACTGGTTTTGGGTATACGCTTAGTAAGAAAACTACCCTGTGAGTGATTGTTTAAGGGGAAAAAAATCCCCAAGACAATAAAAAAGAAAGAAAAGAAAAATCTCCTACTTCCATCTTATACCTCTGCATAATTGGGTATGCATTTGATTAAAGTCAGGTGCATGATGGGAAAAGACATTCACAGTGAGCAAACACTTACATAACCCACGCCTATCAATCAAGCCAGAAACCTAGCTGCACTCTGCCTCTAGCGGTCAATTCCTTTTCCTCCTGGACCCACAAAAGGAAGCCTCCAGCCAGTGCACAAGTGCTCTTAAACAAATCTCACTCAGGGCCCAGTGGTCCCCTGCAGGGTGGACATTCTGTGCCTTTGTTATGCTTTGAATAAAACCTTCAGCAATTTTGCTACAGATGCTCTTCCTCAGTTCTTCAAACAGGGTACCAAGCACCCAGAAATGGATGGATTAGACAGACCACACACAGCAGCTCTTAGTTGGGGAGAGTGGGTGATTTGGAATACACACAGCATTTAAACACAACTCATTTTAGCTTAGGATGAATTATCAGGAATGACAGCCTTTACTTCCAGATCATATCAGAATAACCCCTCCCACAAGGCAGCCATGGGGTTATTATAATACATGTGCTCCTGAGATTCTTTGTGGAGTTTTCTAGAGCTGTCTGTACCACTAAACTAACTCCAAAAAATACAAAATGCAAATTCTGATCCTTGTTCCTTGTAAAGGCCTGAGGACATAATGGTGAACAGGAAGCAGCCTTTGCCCTCAAAGGATCGTGGCTGGAGATGAAAGTACAGCATGTTAACATGATCTGGGCATCCGAATAGCAATGCCCGAGCAACGTGAGGCCAGTAGAGAGATTGTTTACTTTGTATTATATGCAGAACTAAGTTTTGGGTTCTGAAGAAAAACGACTAGTGGTGAAAGTTTGACTTTCAGTCTTTCCTGGTAGAAATATTTGATGTTTTTGTCTTGAACAGACTATCCAAAGATTTAAAAAAAAATCTGACTTCTTGTTGTTGTTGCTGAGTCTATATTGCCTATGGTATTTCTTGTCTAAACCTGAGTATGGAGTGCAACATTAATAACAAGAAAATTTAATTCTGATTAGCTTAATGAGTCAGGAAAATTCTCTCCATATAGACATGGGTCACTGTGACCTTCTCTTTCTGTACCTTGTGCACATTGCCTCCACTCCCAGAATCCCACGCAGCCGAAACAAACACTCATCCATTGCTCAGTCTAACGAACTGGTGTTTCAGAAAAACAGGGGAGTAAGAACACAGCCTGCCCCTGAGTTTTCCTAGACATGATTTAGCATCCACAGCCAAGCAAACAGTACTCAATCTTCTATCTCTTTGCTCTCAAAAGAGAGAGCTATGCTGCCTCCCAAAGCTGGGGCAACCTGCTTTGTTTACTTGTTCAGGACTGATCTCCAGTGGAAGCAACATGAAGTCAAAGCAAGGCCTCAGCTGGCTGTAAAGGAAAGCTGATGTGCTAAAAAGGGCTGCAGGAGGCAGGAACAGGAAAAGTACCAATGTGTAAGCTCCTTCCCAGACAAACAGTAGTAATCCAGGTGACAAGAAGAAAGAGTAAGAAAAGAAACTCTTTCCTAAGCACTGCTGGGCTCAGTCCTCACTTCTCCAACCTTTAGCTTCTTGTTTTAGTACCTAACAACTCTGGTTTGGAGAGATAAACTCAGATTCTGCCCAGAGAGAGCTACATAAAGTAACAGCAAACATCATTTAGACAAGGCTCAGTGAATTCTTTGCAGCCAAACAAAGCTGAAGTGCCTTGAGTGTTTCTTTTCAGTTGGGCCAGGATCATTTCCTTCCAACATATTTACTCAGCTCTTAGGAAAGGGGTTACTTATGGGAGTTAGGCTATTCTGTTTCTACTCTCGAAAAGCTAATACAACAGATTATGTCAAAGGATTTCATGTTATCTATATTCAATATCCATGAAGATTATGATAGTATACTTAAATCATAATTATCAAGTATACTCCATAAGATTCTCCATGGGGCCCATCCGTCCTTTCCAGGACCATAACAATAAGATGTCTACCTCAACTATCATAAAGCACTCCAGACCCATTCTGCCTGCCTGTCTATCAGCCACCCTCTCCACTGTACCACCAGGTACCACAGTTTGTCTAACCTTGAACTCCAGGTAGGGATGCTCTGAACCAGTCTATATCCTACTTACCCTGATGCTCTGGGACCACATAGTATCCTACCCTTTTGCCCCAAGATAAGAAGTCCCATCTAGAACCTACACCTCTAACCTGCATCTGAGGACAATATGGCATCCTCCCTCCCACCCACACAGAGCACTATCCACCATTGTGACACCAGCGTCTCCTATCCAAGGACTACGTGTAGAACAGTGGCTGTCTACACATCTCTGAAGATCATCAGAGAAATTTTAAACCTGAAGAAGGTTTGCTGCTGGACTCAGCTGTCACATCTCTCCTTTGTAGAGTACTCTGGTCCCTCACTCTCACACCAACACAGGGAAGCCCCAAGATGGAACACCAAGCACCATTCAAGTGCTCCACAGCCTGACTAGGTGAAGGAATAACAAACAAGGATCCAAACACCCACTCACAAAAGGTGAGACCATATATCTACACTGTGACACATCACCAATGACTAACTTCAGATCTTTAGACCCTATCACAAAAATGCAAGCAACATAAATCACCAGGACAATATGGCTCTTCAAGAAATTTACACACACAACCCTGCAATGTTCTCTGACACAACAGCTTACCTTGTATATGGGACAAGGATTTCAAAACAGCTATTATAATATGCTTAAGATAGGGATAGAGAGGTGGCTTGCTGCTTAGGAGTACTCACTGCTCTTGCAGAGGACCCAGGTTCAAATACTTATAAGGCAGCTTACACACATCTGTAATTCCAGGTTCAGGGAACCCATAACACTTTTTAAGTATCAATTTATCCCACATCCTTGGGCACAATTATGTGTGTTCATATAACACACTGTGTAAGACTCTTCACACAATGAATACGTCATTTTGTCTGTCTGATATTTTCTTGCACTGTAGTACATACTAAAATACTATAGCACACGGGATAAGAAACCCAGTTCTGTACCTCATGGTCTCTAGATGGAGAATGGAAATGTCAGTAATATAATTGCCATTTAAGGGAGTATAGGGCTGTGGGTGGAGTTCAGAGATAGAAGGCTTGCTTAGCATTGCTAGACCCTCAGTTCAATCCCTAACCTTGTTCTAAATAATAAAATTACTACAGTGGAGACACACGTGGGCTATGAGGATAAATAACGGGTGTGACGAGTCAAGGAGATAATAAAAGATTAGTTTCAATCTGATGGAAAATGAGGTAAAGGAGACAGGAGTCATTCAAACATGGGTCTTCCTACCCGTTATAATTTTATAAGTATCCATATTGCTAATGGCTATATTTAGCAGTCTGACAATGACAATGTGAGCATTACAAAGCAAAAGTTTTTAGAGAAATCTGAGAGATAAATTTTATAGACCTTGAATCTTGCATAAGACAAGGCTATATTTTATAACTCTTTTATTTCTTTTATTTTTTTAGTATTTCATTTTTATTATCCTAATAAAAGTATCAGCCTGTGGTTGATCAGAAATTTAATAAACAACTGGTCCTTCTTCCAGGGGGCCTGAGGAGATCTGTCCTAGTCAGAAGAATGCTTTAAAATGGCATATGCTGGGGGAAAACAGAGTCAACAAAAGCAAGACAAAACTGAAAAAATATGTGGAACATGTCTACGCGATCTGAGGGCAGGAACAAACTCACAATGACTAAGGTATGATGAGTATTAGAAAGCACCAGGAAAAGTAAGGAATGGGACCTGAGGGAAAGACAGCTTAGGATCCTTCTCTGTAGGGCATCCAAAGTGGTGGCTGGTTGGAAAGGGTCAGCCCATAAGAGAAATAATGAAACAGAACTGGAGAGTTTAGGTATTGAGAAAAAGAGTTAATTCTAAGAAGCCAGGATGCTAGATATTTTCTCCAGGTAGAGTGCTGAATGCAACTACAGGAATAGATTGACTGGAAAATGTCATCTAGATAGGCTGGGATATAGCTCAGTTGACAGATTACTTGCCTAGAATGCAGAAAGCCTGTGTTTGTTCTCCAACACTATATAAACCAGGTGTGGTGGTGCACATCTGTAACCCCAGCGTTTGGTAGGTGAAGGAAGGTAGACCAGATGTTCAAGACCAGCATCAGGATATATAAGATATATAGGCTATCATGGGTTACATAGAATCTTGTCTCAAAAAAATATATCTGGATATAATTATATAGAAAACATCATTAGCTCTAGTATAAGCAATATGGTATAGAAATGAGAATAATCTGGAAAATATTAATGACAAGAATTTGAAGAAAAGAAGACAGTAGCAGTGAGAAAGAAAAGAAGCAGGAGCTAGGAAGCTGGGGACAGATGTGGCACAATGGTTTTGTGGTTGTAGCCAGCACAGCTTTATTTTTCATCAAAGTTGACTCCTGTTGACTATAAAAGAAACAGAATAGAATTGTTTCCTTTTTTTCCAAGAAAGTAGATGAGTTTGGCCTAAGAAAGGAAGGTCAACTTAACCCCCAAGAGAGGTGTTGTTGAAACAACCTGTACACTCTAAGCTGACTCCTGGAGAATTAACAACTAGAAAGTTGGGTGTGAAGATGGTGGATGTGTAATTGGACTGAGGTGAGTGTGGAGAGTGATGTCTGTGGAAAAGGATGCCATAGTGAGCCAAAAGGAAAGTACCATGGCCCCTAAGGCACTGGGGACCTCACTGTTTAAAGAAAATATGCAATCCTCATATCTTTCCTGTTATCTTTCCCTTAAGTGTTTTTTCTATTTATTCTTCAAACTTTGCTTTAAAGGGTATTTGTCCCTTAACTTTTGTTGAGACAACAGAGAAGCCTTTGAACTTGGGGTACTTTCTCACTGTAAGATACATACATTCTCTCCTTTGCTTCTATTCTCCTACTTCTGGGAGCCACACCACACCTTGCTGATTTGTTTGTTCCTGTTTTCTGTGCCCATGTGGATGATGTCATCAGTCCTACAACAGCTTGCACAAACCAGCTTGCTCAAAAACAAGTATGGAGAGAGGAGAGTGAGCCAAAGTTGGCCCAGGTTCAAGTTGCTTGTCTCTGACACTCACCTAAATTAGATGTACCATGAACTATATTTGTAGCACCTGGCCCCTAACCTGCAATGCTGATTTTTGGAGTCTGGGAGAGACTCTCAATGTACCCCATCAAATCCCAGAAACCCAGCTAATGATGCTGTTGCCTCTCTCTCAGCCTGCTCATTTCATGCAATCCCCTTGCCCACAAGTGTCATCATAAGCAACTCTTACTTGTCATGTTGTATATATACGTTCCCAAGCCCCCTTGTTATACTGTGGAATCCCTATCTGTAGGGACGCTTCTCTTCCTCTCCAAAGAATTACTAGATAGGCCTTTTAAAAATCTGACACTTACTTTTTGAGCTGGGATCATAGACTGGCAGCCCACAGATGGAATCCAGCTGGCAGATATGATCTTAATTGGCCCACATAAATTTTTGAAAGATAAGGACACTTCATTTCAAATTCTTCCTGGCTTCCTTTTATAAAAAGTCGGATCATCTGACAATTCTCATGGTAATTTTCTGCATGGTAAAAACTAACTGGCTTTGCTCCATGGCTGTCCCCTTCAGACAGGACTGACTGTACCATACCAGTTCCAACCAGTGTTGGATGGAGCAACCCCAGCAGAGTGTGAGGGCTCCTGGTCACTGTCCCTGCCTTTAGAAGAACTGTGTGGAACTGAGCTAATGATCTTATACATTTCACTATTTAGCACATCAATTTTAGGGGACATAGGGATCTCTTTTCCTATCCCCCTCCAGGTAGATTTTCTTCTATTTTGTGTTTCAATTTTTTCACTCACTTTTTCCATGTCAGCCATTTTTATTAATATGCTTAAAGGATACCATCAAAACACTTTTATTTCATCATAAAACCTTAAAGCCTTCTTTACCTTCTGAGTTTTCTTATATTTTCAAAGATGATAAGTTATGAAAATAGCTTATAAAATGATTGAATATCAGAAATGGCAAAATCATTGGTACATTGCACTAAGCCTTAAGACAATATTACTATATTATCATGCACAGAAAATTAGCAGTGGCCGATACATTAGCAGAAGAAATCAAGCTACACACCAGTAGGTTTTTAACAAACTCATTTTTTTCCTGTGTTTCATTCCTTAAAAAGAAATATTTTTGATCATATGGATATGCAAGGAAAATGTAAATAGCTTTTTTCAGAAACATTTAAATACAGTTTCCCAGATGAAGGTATTTATAGAGAGCATTTATAGCTGGGGGTGGGGGTGGTAATCCACTAGAAGACTTCACGATGTATTATGATCTGTCAAGAATTCATATGGCTATAATGTTAATTTGAGCAGCATCTTAGTTGCTGACTATTGTATGTTCTACTCAGCATCTTTGGGAGACTTCTTTACTCATCTACAATCATGGTGCTTAAGGGATGTTCTTTCTCACCCTCTAGAAATATTGACTCCTTGAGAATATAGACCAAAGCTTTTTCATTGTAAGATTCCCAGATGACTGGCAGAATGACTGGATTTATAGATGACAAAAACAAGATTTAAGACAGTGGTCCAGGCAAATTCCCACAACTACTGAAATAAAGTCAGAACCTTGTTGATAACTATTTAGTTTAGTTTACTAACATGAAAAGCCTATAAAATAGTTAGAATGTTTGAAAGAGAAAGATGATATCAAGAGTCAATTTTACTATGTCTCTCTCTCTCTCTCTCTCTCTCTCTCTCTCTCTCTCTCTCTCTCTCT
>OU015744.1:40196927-40209347 GCA_907169655.1 Acomys percivali | reverse complement strand
CACACACACACACACACACACACACACACACACACACACACACACACCACTTCCATACTGAGCTTTGGGCTGATTTGATAGTCCTCAGACCTTGAACATGGAATCACAGATGCTGTGAGCAATGGCTCTCTAGCAAATACTGTTTCACCGCAGTGCCTATTATCTCTAGCTTTTGCAATGACTCAAAGAGATCATGAGCTACATCTTGGTTTCTATTCCAATTGCTATGATAAAATACTCCTACAAAAGCAACTTAAGGGAGAAAGGGCTTATTTTGGCTCAAAGTTCAAGGTGAAGCCCACCGTGGGAGCCACGGGAGCCACAGGAGCTACAGCAGCTGGCACTTAAAGCAGCTGGTCACACTCATCCACCCTCAGAAGGCAAAGATGGTGAATGCATGATCTTTCTCAGCTCCTTTCCCTATGTACACAGTCCCAGAGCCCAGCCAGGAAATGCACTGCCCACAGTGGATATATCTTCCCATCTCAATTAATTCAATCAATACAATCCCCAGAGGTATATCCAGAAGCCAATTTCCCTAGTTGTTCTGGATTCTGGTCAAGTTGGCAACTAGCACTATCATGAGAACTTAGAAAAAACTAAAACACTCAAAGTCTGCATAAATACAAGCAAATAGCACCATAAGCAATGAAGAATCATTTAGGAGAAACAAATACCCTCCTTGGTACATGAGGAATTCTTATGAAGAAAAGCTATAACAAATCCAATAAAAAGCTGGGGTAAAGATATAGCAAAAAGACATATGTGGTTGGCTAATGTGCACATAAAATATCAAGATTAGAAATCAAAGACATGCAAATACAATGAAATACAAGTACAAATCAAAGAAAGTTTTATTCTCAGGAGAGCAATGAAATAATGCTATTGATATATTTTTTTTCAATTTCCATTGCTTTTCACAAATCACCTCCAAAAATGACTCACAGGTTCTAGAGGTCTAGAATTCTAAAAAAGATACAGAAGAACAAGCTAGTTCCTGTTTCACAGTGGGATCTGGAGCCTCAGACTCAAAGCTCGGTGCTCTCCAATAGCAGGGCCAGTAAGCATAGGAGATGCTCCCGCTTTCAGAACAGTGCTACCTACGTGCTGTGAGCTAGAATACTATCTGTGTAAGAGGAAGGATTCTGCCATGAGAAGCCTCTTGTTGTACAGCAGCCCGCTCTTCCGAAAATCAGGGTCCCAAAGAGGCAGGTGGAAAGTGTAGTGCACAGGTCTCACAAGTCACATAGCACCAAGTCAGCTGACGTAACTCACCAACCGGCCCAGGTTCCAACACATGCTGCCCACCAAAGAAAGGAACGCCGAAGCCACATTTATGGAGACAACATGGAGTGGGAAATGCTGTTTTATCCACCCTCACAAGATACAATCTGCCACTGAGTCAAAATGAGTATGCTCACAGACTGCCAAGTGTAAATTAGCATCTTTCTAAAGAGTGAATTGGCAACATAAGCGAGAAGCATTAAATATGCCCCAACCTTTATTTGTGACATGATTTCTCCCCAAACCATGTTATGATTGAGGCATAGATGAAACATTTTATAGTTCAAATATATTAATTTATAATATTTTAAACATAAAGTGTTAGGGATTTTTTTCTTGTAATGAGTGAATTCAAGAAACCAGTTACATAGTTTTTCAATAAATAGCTACCATCCACATAGAGGTTGACCAACTTCATCACTGTCCATGTTACCATCAGTTTAAATCTACTGGAGAGGTATGTATCACAGAAATAATTACATAATTTGCCTTAGAAATGCCAAGGAATACCTTTAAAATAATGTTCACAAAACTATGAGAGGATTTCAGATTACATGAGGACTCAAGAAGTTGATACTTGAAATCAAGAACTAAGGAACACCAAAATGGTGCTGAGCATGGTAATTCATGCCTTTATCCTAGACAGTTTGATCAAGGGAGCCCTGAAGGATTGGGACAGAAGGTTCACCTGTGAGTTTGAGTCAAACAAGGGCAAAAGAGTAAGTCCTCTCTTCATCACACACACATACACACACACACACACACACACACACATACACACACACACACACACACACACACACACACACACACACATGGCAGGCAGTGGAAAACTTCACAGGAAAGTCCTGAAGTGTGACCCACCTTTGCATATTGATCAAGAAGAAGACCAGTGTTTACATGATGCACAAAGTGAGGGGCACAGAAGGAAGACATATGGCATATAATCCAAGGCTGTATATGCCCGTAAAAGGCTTTACATTTTCATACAAGCGCCAACATTCTTGGAAGCTCTTCGGGCCTATGTGCCAGAGCATTACATGACCTCACTTATTCTGACTCTTCTCTTACGGGAAAGTACTGTGAGTAGAGAAAGAAAAGCTGAAGGAAGCGTCATTGCAATGGTCTGCATGAAGGATAATCACAGTGAGCGGAGTGTGTGACTAGAGATCCATCTTTGGTGAAGAAATGAGGTTTATTCAGTTTTCAAGTTCAAAACTACAAACTGTTGCTGTACCACTGACAGTCATGTAAATGGGTATGGTTTGTCGTTTGGTTGTTTGGTTGGTTTGGATTGGTTTGGTTTGGTTTGGTTTGGTTTGGTTTGGATTGGATTTTTGAGACAGGGTCTCTCTCTGTAGCCTTGGCTGTCCTGGACTCACTTTGTAGATCAGGCTGGCCTCAAACTCACGGATATCTGGCTGCCTCTGCCTGCCAAGTACTGGTAGTGTGTGCTACCATGCCCGGGATTATACTAATCTTTTTATGTCTCATGCCATTTAAGTCGTCAATTCCAAGTTATAGGCATTTAGGAAGAATAGTAGTAGATATGTATAAAAAATTAGGGAGTGAATATACATGAGCTGAACTGTATGACACCAATAGACACACCAAAGTGGACAGGAGAAAGCACGGGAGGCCTTAGAGCTAATCAAAGAACTCCAGGCAACTAAGGAATGCTTGAGTGGGATAAATAGTCTGTCCCAGAGCACACCAATTTGTTGTCCAGTACCAAGGTGTCATCCCTGAAAACACACACACAAGTAATGTTATTTTACTTGCACTTGTGTACTTAGGAAGGAGTGTGTGTGTGCGTATGTGTGTGTGTATAAAACAATAATTAAATAAAAGGAGTCCATAAACTCGAGAGAGCAAAGGTGTACAAGAGAGAGTACGAAGGGATAATGAAGAGGTGATAAAAGGCACATGCTTCCTAATGGATAATTTCAAATAATACATGCCAATAAATATCCCCAAGGGACACATATTTCCAGTCTTCTTCCACCTCGTCACCTTCTCACCTTCACTGAGTATGTGCCTGACTTAGAGACTCTGGATTTGGTAAAGTGAGGATTACCTTTACAGTGGAGGGCATGGAAGGTCCCACCACAGCGGAGTTATCACCGTTAATGTCCCAGGAGAATGGTGAGTGCTGTACATTCCCAACATTGTGTGAGGAATGCTCTTCGCTTCCATTCTTTACAAATGCTCTAATTCTAGTCTAGCCATGAAAGAAAACAGTCAGAAAGACTCAAATGGGGAGACAGTCTATGAAACTTCTGACCAGAATTTCTTAAAACAAGATGACAAGAAAGGTCTGAGAAGATGGCCAGACATAATAAGGGCACCAGAATATTGACTCTTGGACTAGAAAAAGCAACATTAGTAAGTTCTGGCACACTGTTGAAGCTGTCTGAAAGCATTGTACCAAAGTAGAGTTCTAACGTTTCACAGATGCATTACAGTTTTGTAAACTATTAGTGAATGAGGAAGTTAGCTGGGGAGTGTTTAGGAACTCTTGGATTACCTTTGTGAATTTTCTGCAGAATTATCCCCAAACTATAATGCTCCTTGAAGAACAAAAACTTAGAGTGTTGTCTGAAGAAAAACAAAACAAACAAAACCCTAAAACAACTGAAGAATGGTTAGGAGCTGGAGCAGAGCTCTGTTGTTGGTGATTTATCACCCACGCTGTGTTTTCTGCCTGAATCCCTATGCTGTTTGCATATTTATGTTTGCCTGGTGACTATAATTTTCTTCTGAGACACTAGGAAAATTCAATAAGTCAAGTAAGAACCTCAGAAAAGCCTTACAAATAGAATGGACTGTTTATGAGACGAACTATTATGGCTTGAAAACAAGATAGAGGAATTTATACGTCAGTTCAAATATCATCTCTTCTGAGATTTCAATGACTGACTTGTATTTTTTATCTCTATTACTCTTCCTCAGTGTACTTTGATCACTTTTTATAAGACCAATTCAGAGCCAAGACCAATCTTAGAAAATAACACCCATAGGGACCCACTTCCTTCAGCTAGGTCCTTTCTACTGAAGTTTCCAAATTCCAAAAATAGGACCAGGAGCTGCAGACCAGGAATTACATACTTGAACCCATGGGAGTCATGTAACATCTGAGCTCTAATACTCAATACTTGCTTCTCAATAGTAAACAACAAGGCAATGATGCTCACATGAGTTATGAAACTCTATGATCGATTAGAACAGCTTTCTCCCTCCAGACTTAATGCCACCTGAATGTACCAGTCCGAATCAGTCCTTTTGCCAAATTAATTTAATCAGCCTAAGCTCTCTTCAGGATGAACATTCGGAATGGCTCTTTCCATAGAGCTGCCAGGTGTTGAGTAAAGCAGTGTTCACCAAAATTCTCTTAGATGCATGATGGCAGGATTTTAAATCTTGTAGATGGTGCCACAAAAGAAGAAAAGCCCTTCTACATTAAAAGATATTGAGACCAACAAGATAACGTGGCTGATCATTATTTTGAGCTGAGAATTAACATGGCAAGGCTTGAGAGAGGGGGATGGGAGGCAGGCAACGTGTTAGTTCCAGGAGCTGCATGGGGACACCTCGGTTACTTATCCTAGTTCATTGCCAGCTTCTGTTTCCTGTTGTACCTCAGAAGGTGGCAAATGCCAGCCCAGTCTCTGAGCTGAGGAAGATCATCATCTCACTGCTTTGCAATGTTTTAAGATGATTTCTTCCAGGATCCAGGGGGTATTTTTATTCAATTTTTCAAAGCCTTCCAGAGAAAGTCTTTCAGAACTGAATATTTTATCAAAAGGAAAGAAAAAAAGGGAAGAAAAGCCAAACAAGGCATATATACCAGGACGGCAGTTCTGAAAAGCCTATAGGATATTATATCCCTGCAGATTATAGAACGACCAGACCCTCTTTTGTTCCCTGCTCCCTGGTTCTCATCTTGTTCCTTGTTTGTTATCTTAGCATCATTTGGACCAGGACACACAGTGGCCTCCCCTCAGTCTACTCTGACGTTTCACTATCCACTTCAGCCACTGCTACCGACTCTGGAAGGCTTAACCTGACCCTACAGGTCTCCTTTTTTTAAAGGGGTATCTCCTAAACAAGAGAGCCGGTAACATTTCAGGTTGACATGGTGAACGCATTTAAACATGCATGAGCCTCGACACCAGCGATCCAGATCTACCATCGGTCCTGACACCAGATCCGTTTATCCGCGCAGCACAAGCAAGTGCCGTTAGGACACAGATTAAGGGTTTTGTTTTGTTTTGTTTTGTTTTTTTGATGCTTTGAAACACAGGGAAAGAAATGCCAAATTCCTAAGTGAACAGTCTAAGAGAATGCAGTAGCTATGTGCTGTTGTGTGCACTGGGATCTGCATGTCTTTTCCATTTTGTAGACATTCAGAAGGTGAAATCCATGGGGTTGGATTCTGAATACATGAGGTCCTCTCCGTTTTATTTCTAGGACATCTCACATTGAAGAAATACCAGACTAGGAAGGTCTCCAATCATCAGGCAGAGTAAGAATTTTAGAAGTCCCTCTTCCCAGACATAACAGTGGCCAACTTCAAGAGGAAACAATCAAAACTTCCTGACTACTCCAAACACTTCTCAGCTTCCCAGCTTCCCAGCTTCCCACCTTCCATCATGGCATGTGCTCCTTCCCATAACCCAGCTCTGAGATCCCCTAACAGTAATGATTTGACTTAGATCTCAATGCGTCACTTTAAAGACAGAAGCACACAGTGGCAGGAATGACTGATGCACAGCATCAAGCCCATCCTTTATTTAGATAGCTGCCGAAGATGCTCTGCAGAAGCCACGTGACCAGTACAAAGGCATTATTTGATGAGCAGTGCTACTGGCAGCAGCTCTTGTTCAATGTGTACCAGTCTGACAGGGTTCTCAGTAACAAAGAAACTTACTAAACAGGCAGGATGCTTCCTCTACATTATCCCTTTCCCTCTATTCCTGTGGTCCTCAAAGCGTGCAGCAGGACCAGCATCACTTGGGATCTATTTAGAAATGAACATTCTTAGGCTCCACCCTGACCTGCTAGCTCAGAAATTCTGAGGCCACAGCACTCATCGCCTATAGTTTAATAACTCTTCCAGAGGATTTTTCATACACACAAAATTCTATGGGGTGGCATTCTGTTTCTTATACCCATTCCCATGTATTTTGCAATTTTGCTCTATGTCTGAGAAAATAAAGCATCTACTTTTGATAGAGCTAGATATAGAATAGATTGCTATTTGTCACTTTCATGTGACCAATAATAACTCAGAGATTTTAGTAAAAGGCAGGTTCTAATTCAGGAGGCCTGGAATAGGGCCTTAGGCTCTGCCTTTCTGATAAACTTTAGGGTAGTGCTATTGGGATGAACCATGCTTTGAGAAACAAGAGGGCACAGTAAATTTACATTGACTAATTTTCAATCATGGGCATAGATATTCTACATCAAAAAGGGATAAAAATGACAATATCCGACTCTTAAGCTCCTCATTTGGTGTCTCAATCCTAGTAAATTCTAGATCTTTCTTTATAAGAGGGGAAGTAATCCTGCAGTCTGTCTAAGCACTGTCTAGCACTAGGCACAGGGCTAAGCAGAGGGAGAGGTTAAGACCTTTGTGAAAAAGAACAGGCTAAGGGAGAAGCAGCCCTGGGAGAGTGGTCAAGAGGAGGAAGAGACAAGATACTAAAAGGGGCAAGGTGGGAGGGAGATGCCAAACGCAAGCATGGCCAGCCTCACAATTTTAATAAGAGCCAGCTCAGGAAAATTGTGTGGAAGAAAGACATTTAATCAACCAATTGGTACATAAGAGCTAAGCTGTGTCTTCATCCAAGATACATGTCTTGGCTTTTATCCTAAAACTACCATCTGTGTTGTGGTTATTGAACACAGTAATCTCTGACCTGTCTTTCTCAAAAGGAAAAGAAAAACAGAAAAAGAAAAACCCTTTTTTCATCCTTTGTTTCTTTTTCTTTTTTTTTTTTCTTTCCTCATAAAAACATCTTCTGCACAATTGCTAATAAAGAAATACCTCAAATGCCTCACATTGGAAATGCTGTTGACCTATAGGCAAAGCCACAAGTGATTGCCATGGGGTCTGGCTGGTGCTCCAGAGGTGATTGGGTGTGCACTGTGGTAGAGCAGTCAGCGCCAAGATGACAAAGGCACGAGCGATTCTGTTGTGTGAATGCCGCTAGCAGTGAGGAAGCACGTTGCTTCTCTGATTCACAGGTCTGTCTGCTCTCTACCTTCAGTTTTCACTTTGACACTTCCTGCTGACTGGGGGCCCTGGCATCTATGTAGTCCAAAGTTCAAAGGATAGTTAAAACAGCACTTACAATAAAGAATGAGAAAGCAGGCCCCTGACTCCTATCCCTGTACGAACGTAACACCAGACATACTGTGACCACTCAGAGAAAATTCAGGTTGAATTGCCACTGCTGTCTTGGCAATATCATATATCTAAAGAGAATAATACCCCAGGACATATTACCAAACACTGACTCCAACAGAATCAAACTTGCAGCTCCAGTTTGCCACTGACGAGAGTCAAAATGAAGGGAACTGCCTGCCTTGTTCTCAAAGTGACGTGGAGTTTGTGAACAAATTATACACTTGGTAAAGCTGAACTAGCTCTTAAGACATTCAGATGGCAAGACTGGAATGCCCTTTCCTTGTCCTCTGCATTTTATATGGTGACTCAACTTCTTATCTTATGAGCCTAGAACCCCAAGCCCATTCATCTCAATGGTTCAGCAACTGAAATCCGTGTCAACGCTCCTCTAGGCCACAAGACTCTCTTTGCCTTTCCAGATACACCGCCAAGCTCCAGAGAATTCCGGAGGCTGTGGAAGTTTGGGGACGTGAATTAAGGCTGCCAGCAATCTTCAACCAGGTTAATCATCGCTGTAGACTCTAAGAGAAAGAAACAGGCTGGCTGGCTGAGTAATGCGGATAAGCAGATGGCTCAGGCACAAGTTAAATGAACTGAGTGTAGGCTTCCAAATTCTCCTGCCTCTAAAGTCATCAAACACCATGATACTGCTGCAGATTTCATTATCGGCTTGATGAGTATTTGCCATGATGGGAAAGAAGGGTATAATAAATCCAACACCTCATTACCCTTTAAATGTGAAATTCTCTTAGATGACATGTGTCAAAAATGATTAAGAGAATAAAATGCTAAAGATATTCAAGTATTTACTAATGTTTTAAAAAAAGATAATTATATATATTATATATTTATATATATATTATCTGAGGATAATAAGGATATCAAAGAGTTCTTTAAAACTAAAAGAACAATTATTTTATACAGATGGGCCTAAATTTTATATAAAAAGTTTCATTCATATATTTAGGAATAGCACAAAGTCACACCTTGTTTAGAGAGATGAACTTAGGAAATGAAAGGTAACATATTTTTACCATTGATAGGAAGCTCCAGTTCTGCCCAAAGAGTCACACAATTTTAACCTATGTCAATGAGTTCATAGCAACAAATGTGTTTAGTGTATATTAACCAGCACAGCTGCCACCTTCCAACAGAGTAAAATTTATAGCTGCAGGTTGTCATAGGTATGAGTCAGGACAGAGAAAGAACACCTGCCTCTCTTCTGGAGTGACTAGGGTAAATCTGTTGGCAGATAAACTTTTCTTACTTGATAAACTGGGGGAAGCTTGAATCCATTAATTGGAGAGTTGAAATACTGGTCTGTGATCAATTATATACTAGTTCAGAAACCAGTAATGGAAACTTATTATTCCAGGAAAAGCAGATATCTATTAATTTGAGAAAAATCACTTTGAGAAACAAGTTGAAAGATTTTTTCACTTGGTCTTCATATGCACTGTCCCTTATGCTTAAACACAGAAGGTGGCCAAGGGTCACAGCCAGAAGGGCAGGACCCAGCACTGGGAACAGAAGGAGATGGACTGTCATCCGGAGGTACTGACAGATCATCATTTTTAGAGAAATTCTTATGCTATTCTAGAAGTTTATCTATTATTTATAAATTTTGAAATGGCCAGGAAAAGAAGATTTTGTTTTGTTTGTTTTGTTTTGTTTTAAGTAAAAATACAGTAATTATAAGGAGACTATTACAAGGTCTGGATAACCCACACAGCCAGTAAAAGTCAGCGTGACTTTACAGACTATGTTCTGTCAAAATAAATTCCTACTAAAAACCAGATGAATCACAGGGAAGCAAGCAATTCATTACACTGATGTAGCTACAGTGTTTTGTTAGGCATCTGCTATCTAAAAGTGCAGTGTTAGGTACTGGTGATATAAACGTTAAATTGGCGTGCTATTTTATAAAGAAAGAAAGCAGGAACACTCTTTAAGAGAACAGCTCTCCCTCTTTCTAAGGGGAACAGACTCACATGTATCCTAATCACCTATAAAGGTGGGACCCCATCACTGCCTCCCACAAACACAGGAACAAAAGGTAGCCTACAAAAGGCCAAGGAGTACCCTTGAAGACAATCGCTTCCTTAGAGATGAGCACATGACTCTAGTCGGGCCAATCAGTGACTTGATCCTAAATAGGTACAATCCTCAGCTGCCATTTGCCATGACCTCTGGCCATGGAAAGATTCTGAGAGAACCAAGCTCTCCATCAGAGGTGAGGAGAAAAGATAGACATTGGTGACTATCTTCAAGCTAAGTTGAAATCCTTGGAATCCTTACAACAGCAAATGTTCTTCAGTTCTTTCAAGTCCTGGAAGCTACTCTCAGTGGCCTTCAAAGACATTCAATCTGCATTGCATTTAGTTTTTTATTGAGTATCTGTCTAGACACTGGCAAAGTGTTTTCTCCCAACATCACAATCTACTGAGAAACAGCACCAATCATATAAGCAAATAGATGTTTTCAAGCTGGGATAGACAGATGGTCCCCGACTTATGGTTTGACTTTACAGCTAAGCAAAGGCAGTGTGCATTCAACAAAAAGAGCACTTTACATTCGGATCTTTTCCCAGGCCAGCAAGAGGAGCACAATGCTGTCAAGTTGCTGAGTGTGGTCCATGCAATGTTGGTCAGGCCCAGAGTGCCTCAATTGCACAAGTCAATGATGACTACTTCTATAGTTCCTCTGAGTTTCACTTTCAGTATTATAGTCATTGACTTATATGATATACTCAGTAATTTATTATAATGGGGATTTTATTAAATGCATTTGCCTAAACTGAAGGCTACTGTGCCATAAGACCATTAAAGGTAGGATAGGCTGAATGCTAATGTTTGGTAGGTTAGGTATATAAGATGTTGTTTTGACTTGTACTACTGCTAACTTGAAGTGAGTTTGAGAGGATGTGTACCCACAGTAACTCAGTAATCAGCAGTGTGGTAAAGAACATTACACAGGCTAACACTTCACCTTGTACAGGAAGTCTACTTGGTACTGAGACATCTGCAAACTCTGTAAGGTTTCTTTTCAGGATTCTCTGACAGAAATGGCTTCAGAGAGGACTAGACTCCATTGTTTGGGACCCCATGGTTTTAATACCTGAAATCTCACCAACCTTAGCCACCTCAAAAATGAGAAAAATAGACATGGTATGACATATGCCACTATGCAACATGAAGCACAGAGTCCTACCTATGCTGGTACTGTCAGAGGTGAGCACAGAGTCCTACCTATGCTAGTACTGTCAGAGGTGAGCCAGAGTCCTACCTATGCTGGTACTGTCAGAGGTGAGCCAGAGTCCTACCTATGCTGGTACTGTCAGAGGTGAGCCAGAGTCCTATAAAGCTTGTAGGAACCTTCCATGCACTAAAAGGGCATAGTCAAAAAGCAAGTTAAACGAGAAACTCACAAATCCAGAGGGTAACATCTGCAAGAACTAACTTGGCTTTCTTCAAGATATTTTGGTAGACAAGAACTTTCTGAATAGAATTCTAGTAGCACAAGAATCAACAAATAGAACTATATTAATATTAAATAAAAGTTTCTACAGCCAAAGAAACCCTCTTCAGAATGTAGAGTCCACAGGAAAAAAAATATTTAACAGCTATACTTCAGACAGGGGCTAACATCCAGAATTTACAAAAAGAACTGCAAAGATTAAATACCATGGAAACAATTAGGGACAATAGCACATGGGCTAATGAAAGGAACAGGCAGTTTTCAAGAGAAGAAATACAATGACCTATAGTGTGAACTGGTCAACATCCCTCATCCTCCAGGGAGTACAACTTAACATTACTTTGAGACACCAATGGCCCCCACTCAGAATGGCTAACATTATGAAATATGACAACAAATAGAGGTGATGTGAGGAATGCCCAACTTGCTTATACTGCTGATGGGAGTACAAATCAATACAGCCATTATGGAAATCAGCTTGCAGGAGTCTCAAAAATTTTAAATTAGGACTATAATGATCCAGCTGTTCTACTTCTGGGCATCCCCCTGCCCCAAGATTTCATATCCTACCACAGTGATATTTTCACATCTATGATGTTTTATTTACAATAGCAAGAAAACCCTGTTGTAGGAATCTTCCATTCACTAAAAGGGCATAGTAGAAAAGCAAGTTAAATGAGAAACCCACAAATCCAGAAAGTAACATCTGTAAGGACTAACTTGTTGGCTTAAATCCAGTCAAAGTGGATCAAAGGACTTAATTTAAAATCTAAAACAATGAAACTTCTAGAGGAAGATTTCCAACAACATATGAACATATAATAAAAATGTGGTATATATACAAAATCAGATATGATTATGCTATAAGGAAATTTTCAGGAAAATGGATGGACTCAAACCTAACTCAGAAAGAAAAAAGGCATAAATACGTATTCTCCTTCATATATTAGTTTTTTAATATTTATTTATTTATTTATTTATTTATTTATTTATTATGCATACAGTGTCCTGTCTGCATGTACACCTAAGTGCCAGAAGAGGGCACCAGATCCCATTATGAATGGTTGTGAGCCATCATGTGGTTGCTGGGAATTGAACTCAAGACCTTTGGAAAAGCAGCCAGTGCTCTTAACCTCTGAGCCATCTCTCCAGGTGTGATGTGTGTGTGTGTGTGTGTGTGTGTGTGTGTCTGTGTGTGTCTGTGTGTGTGTGTGTGTGTGTGTGTGTGTGTGTGTGTGTGTGTGTGT
>OU015744.1:40165268-40188641 GCA_907169655.1 Acomys percivali | reverse complement strand
TCTCTCTCTCTCTCTCTCTCTCTCTCTCTCTCTCTCTCTCTCTCTCTTCCATCCCTGCTCAGAGGCACATTTGTGTGTCCTCCACTTCCCAATAAATCTCTTATATGAGGTCCATTGCATAGTGTGACTTTGTGACATTCCTTGGCCCTCCAATTGCTAAGATACTCTATTCTTCCACTGCAAAACCCTTTCACAAATCAAACTTAAATAATGTTAGAAATGGAAAATAGGAAGGCTACTGACTTTTTTTAATTAATTTTGTATCCAGCCAATTGCTAAAGGTGTTTATCAGCTGTATGAGTTCTCTGGTGGAATTTTTGGCGTCACTTATGTACACTATCATATCATCTGCAAATAGGGATAATTTGACTTCCTCCTTTCCCATTTGGAGCCCCTTGATCTCCTTTTGTTGTCTTATTGCTCTGGCTAGAACTTCCAGTACCATACTGAAGAGATATGGAGATAGTAGGCAGCCTTGCCTTGTTCCCAATTTTAGAGGAATTTCCTATCTGGACACTAGCCCAAGGGGCATGTCCCATGAATGTCTTCACTTATCAGGAAAGTAGGACAGAGGGGAGGACATTTTATTGGGACTCTAGGTGAGAGAAGCAAGGGAGAATGGGGAAATAGAAGGATCCAGAGGATCCTAGAAACCTACAAGAAGAACATTATGATGGGCGGATCTGGGCCCAGGTGTCCTGCTCAAGCTATGGCACCAGCCAAGGAAAATACGTGCAGTAAACTTAGAACCCCTACCCAGATCTACCCAATGGACAGGACATTCTTCACAGTCGAGTGGAGAGTGGGGTCTGACTTTCACACAAACTCTGGTGCCCCATATTTGACCACGTCCCCTGGATGGGGGGGGCTGGTGGCACTCAGAGGAAGGATAGCAGGCTACCAAGGAGAGACTTGATACCCTATGAGCATATACAGGAGGAATAGGACCCCCTCAGTCACAGACATAAGGGAAGGGAGTAAGAGGAAAATGGGAGGAAGAGAGGAATGGGAGGATACAAGGGATGGGATAACAATTGACATTTAAAGAAACCTACAAGAAGAACATTATAATAGGCAGATTTGGGCCCAGGGGTCCACTCAAACTATGGCTCCAGCCAAGGACAATACAGGCAGTAAACTTCAACCCCCTACCCAGATCTAGCCAATGGACAGGACATTCTCCACAGTTGAATGGAGAGGAGGGTATGAATTTCACACGTACTCTGGTGCCTCATATTTGTCCACATCCCCTGGATGGGGAGACCTGGTGGCACTCAGAGGAAGGATAGCAGGCTACCAAGAAGAGACTTGAACCCCTATGAGCATATAAAGGGGAAGGAAGTCCCCCTCAGTCACAGTCATAGGGAGGGGAGTAAGGGGAAAATGGGAGGGAGGGAGGAATGAGAGGATACAAGGGATAGGATAACTATTGAGATGTAATAAGAATAAAGTAATAAAATTAAAATAAAAAACAATTGAGATTTAAATTAATAAATTAATAAAAATAGATTTTAAAAAAAGAAATAGAAAATAGGAAACTCAGTATTCCAAATAAAACCTCAGTGGAAAGTCTAGCCAACAGAATCGATCATATGGAAAACAGAGTCAAGACTGAATAACAAACAGAGGAATTGAACTGTGTGTAAAAGACAGTGAGATAGATAAATAGATAGATAGATAGATAGATAGATAGATAGATAGATAGATAGATGTGTATCAACATATCATATAATACATATGTATATATAAACAGAACATGTGAGAGCTTTGGCACACCACTAGAAGACTTAACATTTGAATAATAAACATAGAAAAATAATAATGCCATAAAAAAGCATAGAGACATTTTCAATAAAATCATATCAGAAAATTCCCCAAATCTAAAGAAAGAGATGCCAATCCAGGTACAAGAGGCTTATAAAACAAAAACAAAAACAAAAGCAGGACCAGCAAAGAAATTCTACATGATTTATTATAGCTAAAATCTTAAATATATGACATAAACATTGAAAACTACAAAAGAGAAAACTCAAGTCACTTTAAAGCCACCAGGGCCTGGAAAGATGTATTCTAAATTCTGAAATACCACAACTATCAATCCGGACTATGATACCTAGCAAAACTGTCTGTTAAATTAAGAAGATAGAAACTTTCTATAATCAAAACAAAGTAGAAGAATTTATGACACAGAGAAATAGAAGTCTTAAATAGATATGTTTATTTCTCCCTTGACTCTTTCCCCATTTTAAAAATACTTTGAGGATATATAGTAATCCATAATAAGAGTGACAGGTAATCAAAAACTTAAACCGGTAGAATATTTAAAGCAGAAGTGGGGAAGACAGAAGCTAGTTGGGCTGAGGAGGAGCCTCTGGGATCTTGCTGTAGACACACCAAGTCAACATCTCTTCAAGCAGCAAAACTAACCCTACAGGAGCTGAGGAAATAAAGTAAAAGGCCAAACAAAAAGAAAAACACACAAAAGACAGAAAGGAAAGAGATGTCCATGTCACCTTCCCCCAACTCCAAAATGCATGAAGAGAGATGATTTCTCCTCAAAGGAAGAATAAAATTTCATCTTGCAACATTAAGCACAGGAAACACCTTACAGACCCTGTTCCCTGTCCAACATCCATGCATTGACCTGTTGGAACTGTACTAACCTAGATGATTGACTACCTGCACCAAAGCTGCCCTGAGTTCTGGCCACGGGGAAGGCATGAAATCTGGCATCAGACTTCATATTAGTGCTCAGGACCAGGCCTACCATAGTGATACTCTGTATCATGTAGGAGTACACAGGCTAAGCCTCACATGTGGAATCTCTGTACCTGAGCATGAATTATACAGGAAAACCTTCCTACTGGTGAGATGGAGTTTCATACCATATTATAGCTGGCTTTGGAGTGGGCTGAGGTTGGACATCACCAACCTCTAAGACATGGTCACTGCGACCATGAGACTTAAAGAACAGAAATACTGTGAAATTATACTATAACAAGTATCTGGATACTATCAGAAACAAGACAGGGATTTGAAAAAGCAAAATGAAAGAGTGTTGGACAGTGATACTATCCTTGCCTGACCAGTCTCAATTTCTTTCTTTTTTTTTTTTAATAAGAAAAAGAGAACAAATCAAGTGACTGGTCAGATCCTTTCCACAGTCTGTGCACTGAAGCAAACTTCTACCACTATTTCTGTCTGGAGGGCTACCTGCCAGACACAATCTGAGCACATGATCACCATATACTCTCAAGTGACTGAGTGACGTCAATGCTACATAACTGAAAATGGGTATTTCTTTTTTTCTCCAATCCCTTTTGGTTAGGTGTCCACCATGCTAGATAATGGAGGAGGGTGGGAAAGACAGTGAGAGCTGCTTAAGACCTTTGCAAGGTAGCATCATAGTTTCTTTTTTTTTTTCACAGTTAGTGACTAAGGCAGCCTTGTCAGTCACAGATAAAGATAAAATCAGCTGTCCTTCTCTAGGAAAAGAAGAGAGGGTCTAGCGGTTTAGCTGGAAGACTAGAAAGCAGAAGAAAAAGCCTAGCCCACCTCCTACAGGTCAGACAGTATCACAGCCTCCTGTCCATTCCTGCTCTGCACGGCTGCAGGTCTCTTGGGTAACCAAACCTGGGTTCCCCAAGTGCACCTGGAATCACTGTCTGCAAGAAGGATGTACAAGCTAAATTTTTTAAAAAGATTTATTTATTGTGTATACAGGAATACATCAGTATGCATCAGATCACATTATAGATGGTTGTGAGCCACCATGTGGTTGCTGGGAATTGAACTCAGGACCTCTGGAAGAGCAGTCAGTGTTCTTAACTGCTGAGCCATCTCTCCAGCCCCACATCATAGTTTCTATGACTGTCACACAGCATCCCAGCATTCCAGCACCTCCTGATTCTGTGTTGCAAAGAGCATGGCAGAAAGAAGTGCAGTGTGTACTTTGGAGTCATTGGACTTTTCACTTCCACCTTCTCATACACTCTGCATGCCATAACTGTCCAGGTTTCTGACTTCTGAAAGTAATTTATACCATCTTCGCTCTCCATAGCTAAAAAGCCAAGTCTTGCACCCAATGACTATTTCTTCACAAAGTTTGCAATACAAGCTCAAGGCCATTGAACCTTTGCTGCTTAAAGAGGTTCACTGGTTTGTGTGAGATGCTCCACACACACTCTGTGTGAAAGTATACCATGGGCCATGACCCTGAAGAAGGTGTCAGCTCCCTATAAGCATTTCCAAGTACTTCACACAAATCTTGCTCATCGTGCAGACTTGGTACTGTGGCACCAAATTAAAAAATAAACAAACAGGGGGATTCCAAGATGGTGTCGACCAGTAGGCACCATAGCTGATCTACTCCGAGGAGACCAGGGACGTGAATGGAGCCACAGACTGCTGGATTTTGAGAACTGTAGGTGAGTGGGGTCCCAAAAGCCGCAGACCACCAGGGGGTCTAACCCCGGGACAAGCAACAGCCCGGAGGTGCTAAACGCACTGCCCAAACTCTGAAACGGAATCCACAACCAAGCTGCAGCGGACACATAAAACCCTAACTCGCCATTTGGGGAGGGGATTCTCCAGAGCCCCCAGCCTGAGGAGTCTCAGTGAATAGGGTGAAACCACCATTGAACCTCTCCATCCATACCACGCCAAACTGCGGAGGTCACCTGCCTAGCCTAAGTGGAAACACAGGTGGTGGGTCTCACCAAAAACAGCTAGAACTGGCGTGTAGCTCGCAGACCACATCCGCGTCCTGGGCCCAAGCTGAAGCCAGACACAAAGGATTGACCCTGCAAACAGGGGCAGTTAAAAACCAGCATGGTCTACTCTCACAGCCCAGTGGGACCACCCACGTTATCAGGAGCCATGGATCTTGCTTACAGGGTCTATCTGCTGACCTAAAGCAACCTGGGAGCATTCTGGCTTTCACTGGGGGAAAGAGAAGATACAGGGGATTCCCACCAGCGCCCTGAATCACCATTGTTGCCAGCTGCCCGCCCGGGCTGCCAGCACTGACCCGGCACTCCCCAAACAACAGAACCTAGGTGGGTCCATTCTTGTGGGCCCACGACAGGACCTCCCACAATATAGGGAGCCATGGGTCATGCTTGCAGGGTCTAACTGCTGATCTAAAGAGACCTGGGAGTGTCCTGGCATACAGGGGTGTGGAAACTGCTGCCTCTTTGGATACTGCCAGTGACCTGAAACCATACTGTCTCAGGCCCACCAGGCACTGATCCTATAATCTCCAACAGGCAGATCCTAGCTGGGTCAGCTTCTGCAGACCCAGCAAGAACCCCCAAATTCATGGGAGAGGCTGGACACTCCTACAGAGTATAGAGGCAGAGCTAAAAGACAGCTACAACCCAGAAGATCTGATCCACCTGGGGTCTTGGCTACAAGCAACAGGAAAGACAGGCAGCAGGGATCAACCAACACAACCAGAGAGCTTGTGTGCTGACCTTACTCTAGATCCCAAAACTGCTGATCTGAATTACAGCAATAAGGTGAAAAAGCCCAAACAGAAACCTACTTTGCATGACTCAGCCTGGTGCCTAAGGTGTTGAGAAAAATCTCCAGGAGTAGAATCTGAATCATCTGCCTGGTCCAGGGAAATATTACCTGATCCCCACAGGTAAGGGCACCCTACCTATAATCAGACATCAACTATCCACTCCCAAACAGGGAAGGTCACTACAAACCACCTCCCAACATCAGAGTCACCAAAATGACAAGGGGACAATGAAAGAACACTAACAAAAACCAAAACAGGATGGCATCACCAGATCCCAGCAATACAAATGAAAACAATCTGGAGAACCCAACAACAATTGATATACAAGAAAATGACCTCAAGTCCTTAGTAAGTAAGATGATAATGGAAGAAATAAATAAAATCTGTAAACAAATGCAGGAGGAGGCGAACAAGAGGGCTGAAGACTTAAAAGAGTCATACAAAGAGGCATTTGAAGAATTTCAGAAAAATACAAATATCCAGATGAAGGAATCATTAAAACAGTTCAAGACCTGAAGATAAAAATGGAAGCTATCATAAAAGAATACACGGAAGAAAAACGTGATCAAGAAGCATCAGAAAAGAAAGCAAGTATCTCAGAGGTGGCCTTATCTAACAGATTGTAAGAAAGGGAAGAACGAATATCAGGACTTGAAGATACAATCGCAGAACTGGAAACAACCATTCAGGAAAATGCTAAATCTGAAAATTTCCTGACACAGAACATCCGTGAAATAAAAGACAACTTGAAAAGATGAAACTTGAGAATAATAGGGATAGAGGAAAGAGAAGGCAATCAACTCCACAGCCCAGAAAATATCTTTAATCGAATAAAAGAAGAAAATTTCCCCAATTTGAAGAAGGAGATGCATATGAGCATACAAGAGACCTACAGAACACCAAATAAAATAGACCTGAAAAGAAAATCTTCCCGCCACATAAGTATAACAACACAAAATATACAGAACAAAGAAAAAATATTAAAAGCGGCAAGAGAAAAAAGCCGAGTAACATATGAAGGCAAACCTATCAGAATTACTCCTGACTTCTCAGAAGAGACCATGAAAGCCAGAAGGGCCGGGACAGAGGTTCTGCAAACCCTAAGAGAACACAGATACCAGGCAAGAATACTTTACCCAATGAAATTATCAATAACCATTGACGGAGAAGACAAGATTCCATAACAAAAACAAATTCAAACAGTACCTAGCCACAAATCCAGCTTTACAGAAGTTACTACAAGGAAAACTCCACCCCAAAGGGTCAAACTACAACCAAAACTATATAGGAAATAGGTAACTATACCATCGCAAAATCACAACCTCACAAAATCTCGACTGTTACAAATACCAAAAATGAAGGGACTTAGCAATCACTGGACATTAATATCTCTCAACGTCAATGGTCTCAATTCTCCAATAAAAAGACAGAGACTAACTTAGTGGGTGCATAAACATGACCCAACATTCTTCTGCATTCAAAAAACACATCTCAACCACAAGGACAGACATTTCCTCAGAGTGAAAGGTTGGGGAAAAATATACCAAGCAAATGGTCATAAGAAACAAGCTGGGGTAGCCATTCTAATATCTAATAAAATAGACTTTCAACCAAAATTAATCAAAAGGGATGAGGACGGACACTTCGTACTCGTCAAAGGTAAAGTCAATTAAGAAAACATCATGATTTTGAACATCTATGCTCCTAATACAAGGGCTCCCACATTTGTAAAAGAGTTATTAACAAAACTTGAACCACTCATCGATATCCACACATTAATAGTGGGAGACTTCAACACCCCGCTTTCACTCAAGGATAGGTCCTTGAATCAAAAACTAAGCCAGGAAATAACTTCATTAACCAATGTCATGAATCACATGGATCTAACAGATATCTACAGAACTTTCCACCCAAATGCAAAGGATTATACCTTTTTCTCAGCAACCCATGGAACGTTCTCCAAAACTGATCACATAGTGGGTCACGAAGCAAACCTCAACAGATACAAGAAGATTGAAATAATACCTTGTTATCTTATCAGATCACCATGGTCTAAGGCTGGACTTCAACAACAACAGAAATAACAAAAAGCATTACTAACACGTGGAAACTAAACAATTTTCTCCTTAATGACACATGGGTCATGGAAGAAATAAGGGGAGAAATAAAAGACTTCCTGAAATTCAATGAAAATGATGGAACAACATACCCAAATTTGTGGGACACATTGAAAGCAGTGCTAAGAGGAAAATTCATAGCACTAAGTGCCTTTAAAAAGAAAATGGAAACATCCCACATAAACAACTTAAGAACACATCTGGAAGCTTTAGAAAAAAAAGAAGCAGAAGCACCCAAGAGGAGTAGACGCCTGGAAATAATCAAACTCAGGGCTGAAATCAATAAATTAGAAACAAAGAGAACAATCCAAAGAATCAACAAAACAAAGAGCTGGTTCTTTGAGAAAATTAACAAGATAGACAAACCGTTAGCCAATCTAACTAAAAGACAGAGAAACACTATCCAAATAAACATAATCAGAAATGAAAAGGGAGACATAACAACAGACACCGAAGAAATACAAAGAATCATAAGAAACTACTTTAAAGGCATTTATGCCACAAAATTTGAAAATCTAAGGGAAATGGACAATTTTCTCGAACGATTCCATTTGCCAAAATTGAATCAAGACCAGATAAACAAATTAAATAGCCCTATTTCGCCTATAGAAATAGAAGCAACCATTGATAGTCTCCCAACCAAAAAAAACCCAGGGCCAGATGGTTTCAGCGCAGAATTCTACCAGTCCTTCAGAGAGGAGCTAATACCGATACTATTAAAGCTATTCCAAAAGATAGAAATGGACAGAATATTACCAAATTCATTCTATGAGGCCACAGTCACATTGATACCTAAACCCCACAAAGACACAACAAAAAAAGAGAATTTCAGACCAATTTCTCTTATGAACATTGATGCAAAAATACTCAACAAAATACTCGCAAAGCGAATACAGCAGCATATCAAAGACATCATTCACCATGACCAGGTAGGCTTCATTCCAGGCATGCAGGGATGATTTAACATAAAGAAATCCATCAATGTAATCCACCCATATAAACAAACTGAAAGTGAAAAACCACATGATCATCTCTTTAGATGCAGAAAAAAGCATTTGACAAAATCCAACACCCATTTATATTTAAAGTTCTGGAGAGATCGGGAATACAAGGCACTTTTCTAAACATCATAAAGGCTATATACAGCAAACCAATAGCCAACATTAAATTGAATGGAGAGATACTCAAGGAAATCCCTCTAATATTGGGGACCAGACAAGGTTGCCCACTTTCCCCATAGCTCTTCAATATAGTTCTTGAAGTGCTAGCCAGAGCAATAAGACATCAAAAGGAGATCAGGGGGATCCAAATGGGAAAGGAAGAAGTCAAATTATCCCTATTTGCAGATAATATGATAGTGTATATAAATGACCCCCAAAATTCTACCAGAGAACTCCTACAGCTGATAAACACCTTTAGCAAATTGGCAGGATATAAAATAAACTCAAAAAAGTCAGTAGCTTTCCTATATACAAACGACAAACAGGCAGAGGAAGAAATTAGGAAAATTACTCCCTTCACGATAGCCACAAGCAATATAAAATATCTCGGAATAACCCTAACCAAGCAAGTGAAGGACTTATTTGAAAAAAACTTTAAATCTCTGAAGAAAGAGATTGAAAATGACATCAGAAGATGGTGGGATCTACCTTGTTCGTGGATTGGGAGAATTAACATAGTAAAAATGGCCATTTTACCAAAAGCAATTTACAGATTCAATGCAATCCCTATCAGAATACCTACAAAATATTTTGAAGATATTGAAAGAACAATTCTCAACTTCATATGGAGAAACAAAAAGCCCAGAATAGCAAAAACAATCCTATACAATAAAAGATCCTCTGGAGGAATCTCCATACCTGATCTCAAGTTGTACTATAGAGCAACAGTAATTAAAACAGCATGGTACTGGCACAGCAATAGGCTAGTGGATCAATGGAATCGAACTGAAGACCCAGAGATGAATCCGCACACATTTGGTCACTTGATTTTTGACAAAGAAGCCAAATCCATTCAATGGAAAAACGACAGCATCTTCAACAAATGGTGCTGGTCTAATTGGATGTCTACATGTAGAAAAATGCAATTAGACCCCTATTTGTCACCATGCACAAAACTCAAGTCCAAGTGGATTAAAGACCTCAACCTAAAACCAGAGACATTAACCCAATTAGAGGAAAAAGTGGGGAAGAGTCTGGAACACATAGGCACAGGAGACAACTTTCTGAACAGAACACCAACAGCCCAGGCCTTAACGTCAACAATTAATAAATGGGACCTCATGAGGCTGAGAAGCTTCTGTAAGGAAGGTGACACTGTCAAGAGAACAAAGCGACAGCCTACAGACTGGGAAAAGATCTTCACCAACCCTTCATCTGACAAAGGTCTAATATCCAAAATATATTAAGAACTCAAGAAATTAAACACTACCAAACCAAATAACCCAATAGAGAAATGGGGCTCAGAACTAAACAGAGAATTCTCAACAGAGGAATATCAAATGGCGGAGAAACACTTAAAGAAATGCTCAACCTCATTAGTCATCAGAGAAATGCAAATCAAAACAACTCTGAGATTCCATCTTACACCCATCAGAATGGCTAAGATCAATAACTCAACTGACACCACATGCTGGCAAGGATGTGGAGAGAGAGGAACACTCCTTCATTGCTGGTGGGAATGCAAACTAGTACAACCACTTTGGAAATCTATCTGGCGCTTTCTCAGAAAAATGGGAATAGGGTTTCCTCAAGACCCAGCTATTCCAATCCTTGGAATATACCCAGAAGAAGCACTACCATGCAACAGGAACATATGCTCAGCCATGTTCATAGCTGCCTTATTCTTAATAGCCATAACATGGAAACAGCCTACGTGTCCCTCAGTAGAAGAATGGATAAAGAAACTGTGGCATATTTACACTATGGAATACTACTCAGCTATCAAAAACAAGGAATTTCCGAAATTTGTGGACAAATGGATTGAACTAGAAATTATCATAATGAGTGAGTTCACCCAGAAGCAAAAAGAGTCAAATGGTATATACTCACTTATATCGAGACACTAGTCCAAGGGGTACGCCCCCATGAAAAACTTTACCTACCAGGAAAGTGGGTCAGAGGGGAGGACATCCTATTGAGACTTTAGGTGCGAGAAGCCTGGGAGAATGAGGAAATAGAAGGATCCAGAGGGTCCTGGAAAACTTCAGGCGGGTCTGGGCCCTGGGGTCCTCCTCAAACTATGGCACCAGCCAAGGAAAATATAGGCAGTAAACTTCGAACCCTTACCCAGTCTAGCCGATGGATGGGACATTCTCCACCGTTAAGTGGAGAAGGAGATCTGACTTTCACACAAACTCTGGTGCCCCATATTGGACCATGTCCCTTGGATGGGGACGCCTGATGGCACTCAGAGGAAGGATAATAGGTCACCAAGAAGAGACTCGATACCCTTTGAGCATATACAGGGGAAGGAGGTCCCCCTCAGTCACAGACATAGGGGAAGGGAGTGGGGGGGGGAAGCGGGAGGGAGGGAGAAATGGGAGGATACAAGGGGTGGGCTAACAATTTAGATGTAATATGAATAAATTAATAAAAAATAAAAAAATTTTAAAAAGGAAAAAATATAGACAAACATGCACTGGAGAGCCAGGAACTTATCATGTGCCAGATTCTTTGACTTAAAAAGCAAGAAAGGAAAAAATAAATAAAAAGAAGCCCCAAACCTGCTTTTCATTCCTTCACCCATTTATTAAAATATTCACAAAAGCCTGAGAAATGCAAAGTAGAACAGCATGGGTAATATTAAACAGCTGCTCACAAGGTACCCAGAGGAATTTTGACTAAGAAAGAGGAAATATCTCTAAAAGAAAAGACCTAGGTAAAGGAGACAGGAGGAAATGCCCAGCCAACACAAGGGCCTCAAGAGAACACACTCTTGTGCCAAATGGCTTTTTTACTAAGATAAAGGTCCCTTCCACCTTAATGGTGACCATTTTATAGTGTTTGCAGGCATACTCTAATTCAAAAGTATACATCTGATCTTGAAAATGAGAAGCACGGAGGAAACCCAGAATCCTGAAGAAGGGCTGAGGATGAAATGGTTCAGAAAGGGGAGTGCTGTGGACCCACAAGTCTGGGACAAGTGCATGTGGACACTTGTATGTGCTCATGATAACAGGAGACATTGACAGCTCTCATATGAACATCCACAGGAGCTCATGGCCAGGAGGCAGAAGGAACCCAATTGTTCTCACTACTACAAAATCACACTGGGAAAGTGAGCAGGAATTTGGCAAGAGGCAGAAAGCATCTCTGTCCTGCATTAATTCGCAAATGGCAAGGTCAGAGGAACAAGCTGAGTCTGCCCAGAGCTATGGTCATCAATCTACCTCCATGCACTGGCCCATGCTTCTTGAGGAAGAGCCAACGAGCACTGCGCCGACTTTACCCAGCACAGGCAGAATAGCACTATG
This sequence comes from Acomys percivali, assembly GCA_907169655.1. Classification (NCBI taxonomy): domain Eukaryota; kingdom Metazoa; phylum Chordata; class Mammalia; order Rodentia; family Muridae; genus Acomys; species Acomys percivali. The sequence continues at coordinate 40,176,523 of OU015744.1, read as the reverse complement.
TGGCAGGACGGAACTATTCATCTGAAAGCAGAGCTCATGGAAGATGGTAAATATTATAAGAGAATCACATCATAACAAAGCTAGCTCCAACTAAGAGAGAAACACAAAGGAGACTCAAGCTTCAACGAGTTGGAAATGAACAGAGGTGTTAGATGCACCATTGGAAAAGACAGTGAAAGCAATAAGAAATAGATTTTACAATGCCGAAAAGATAATCAGGATTTGATATTGAGGACAATTTTCAGAATTCTGACAATGTGACAAAACTGAAAAGGCCAAGTTCTATGTGAAAAGAGAATGAAGAGTCTTGTCCTACCCCCCCCCACTCCTACCCCGTACCACTGTACATGGTGAAAACATGCAGAAGGGCGTGCCTTTTCTAATTTCCAGTTATCTGCTTTGACATGGTTCCTTTTCTTCATGTTCAGTCCCTTTTCCCACCTGGGCTAATAGGATCCAGAACTCCAGAATCACATCCACTAAGCCACAGGTTCTCCTAACTGTGATCCACTACAGCCTCTGCATGTTAGAAAGAAAACATGCCCTTCCTCCACAGCATCAGAAAGAAGCTAATAGATGCACATCCTGAGCTCTCCTCTCAGAAATGTCCTGGGCACCACCCAGAATGCAGACAGCAGGGCTATCTAGAAAGAGATGTTCTCAGTCTCTGAGGGCTGTGGTTCTGAATGATTAATCATTTAACGATGAACTCTCCTGGGACAAGAATTCTAGCATCTCCAATGTGTCAGATGTAAACCAGAAGACGGTATATAAAAAGTGGGATAAATAGGAGATGAATAGGTGGCTCGGTGACTAAGAGCACTTGTTGCTCTTACAGAGGACCCAGGATTGGCTTCCAGTACCACATGATGACTCACAATCATCTGTATCTCCAGTTGCAGGGGATCTGACACCTCCTTCAGACTTCTGTGGGCACCAGGCACAAATGTGGTATGCATGCATACATTCTGCCAAAACACTCAGACACATGCCATAAAATAAATAAATCTTATTAATGGATATATAGATAAGTAGATAGGTAGGTAGGAAGGTAGGTAGATATATAGATAAATAGACAGACAGACAGATAGATACATAGATAGATAATATATAGATAGTAAATACATAGATAGACAGATAGGCTGGTTGACCCTGGCAGAGCCTGGGCAGGGGAGAATCTTTTTTATTTTCTCTGTATTCCTGGTATAAGATGAGATGGAAGGCAAAATGAACAGAAAGAATCTAAGAATATTGTTGCCTGAAGACATTTAAAACATTTGAGATATTTCTACCAATTGTTCAACAATTTGGAATGGTTCTCCAGTCCCATGTGGTATTATTTGTTACTGTTAACCACATGTACTATCTAAATGTCAAATATCAAGAAAAATGCAGAAAAGAAAAACTGTGCAATGGAAAACATCTCAGCATCTCCTGATATACAGTGGATGACAGACGACAAAAGAGAAATTTCAACACAAGCAGATTCTCTGAGGAGTTAAGCAATGAAAAATTGAGTAATCAAAATAGTAAAAAATACATACTCTATCAACACACATGCACAAATTACTCTAATTAATGTAACCACATTAGATTAGAAACTTTAAAAACACACTACAGAATTATAATACTACTTTACAAAGAACACTAAACAGAACTACTTACTATTCTTTAGATATAATAGTAAATAGCATATAAAAAGTAACTGCTCAAAGTTGCCTATAATAAAATAATTCAGAAACCCACCAAATCAAATAATCCAATTAAGAAATGGGACTCAGGGTCAAACAGAAAATTCTCAACAGAGGAATATCGAATGGCTGAGAAACACTTAAAGAAATGCTCAACATCCCTAGTTATCAGAGAAATTCAACTCAAAATGACTCCAAGATTCCATATTACATCTATCAGAATGGCTAAGATAAAAAAAAAAACTCAAGTGATAGCACATGCTGGCGAGGATGTGGAAAAAGGGAACACTCCTTCATTGCTGGTGGGAGTGCAAACTTGTACAACCACTTTGGAAATCAATTTGGTGTTTTCTCAGAAAGCTAGGAATAGGACTACCTCAAGACCTAGGTATTCTACTCTTTGGAATATACCCAGATGATGCTCCAGTACACAACAAGGACATATGCTCAACCAGGTTCATAGCAGCCTTATTTGTAATAGCCAGAATATGGAAACAACCTAGACATCCGTCAATCAAATAATTGATGAAGAAACTGTGGTACATTTACACAATGGAATTCTATTCAGCTATTAAAACCAAAGAAATCTTGAAATTTGAAGGTGAATGGATGGAACTAGAAATGATCATCCTGAGTGAGTCAACCCAGACTCAGAAAGATACACATGGTATATGCTCACTTATAATTGGACAGTAGCCCAACAGAAGATGTCCCCTGAAAATCTTCACTTAGCAAGAGATTGGGATAGATACTGGGACTTCCTATTGGGACTCTAGGTGAGAGAGATAAGGAAGAATGGGGAAATAGAAGGATCCAGAGGGTCCTAGAAACCTACAAGAAGACCATCAAGGCTGGCAGATCTGGACCCAGGGGGGTCTGCTCAAACTGCTGTACCAAGCAAGAACAGAGCATGCAGTAAACCCTATTGAGATCTAGCCAATGAACAACCCATTCTCCACAGTTGTGTGGAGAGCAGAGACTGAATCTGACATGAACTCTGGTGCCCCCTATTTGACCACTTGCCCTTGGTGCTAAGGCCTGGTAGCACTCAGAGGAAGGGGAAGCAGGCTACCAGGATGATACCTGATAGGCATGATCATCTGGTAGAGGAGGAGGTCCCCTCGGTCACATGCCTAGGGGAGGGGAATAGGGTGAAAAGGGAGGGAAAGGAAACAGGAAGATACAAGTGAGAGGATAAAAACTGAGATGTAATCTGAGTAAAATGCTTAAATAAAAAAATAAATAAAAATTTCAAAAACAATAACCCAATCCTGAATATACAGATTATAAGAAAAAGGTGGAAAGAGTTAGGAGTTGCCTCAATCTACAGGATGAAAAACAGTTTCACAATTTTAACTGCTAATATTCTATTCTTACTATTTTAAACATGAGACATTTGATTTTGCTGTATTTTAAAACAAAAATGTACATATTTAGAAAAAGCCATCCCTTCCATGTGACTGGAAAAATGACAACAAAAAATTTTAAAGGCACATAGTAAACCCAGTACTATTCTTGGCAGTAAATGTAATAGTTTAAACTAATATGATATAAATATTGTCATAGACAGTTTAAAAATAAAATTCAATTCCATTTCATTTCTAGAAGCCATAAAGTATAAAAGTTTCAAATAATACTAAACAGTAAACACTGAATAAACATTTGATAAAGTAACAGTGAGCATCTCTCAAACAGATGAAGATACTCCAAGTGCTGTTATTTGGCGCGTTAGGGACACACGATTCAGAAAAGGGAGCTTTAAATACATGGTTTTATTTAGTTTTCCAAATAAGGGAGCTACTGTTTCCCCAATTTTATAGACAAAAATATGACAGAAACATCACATATTGCCCACATCAGGCAACAATGACTGACAAGGCAACCCTAGGCTCAATTCCATTCATTATTTTTCAAGGATATTGACTTCATTATAGAGTTCCCCCAAACCATATTTATAGAGAAACATTGTAACTATCACAGATTTCCTCAGAAAGACAAACTGCATCCAGCAGCAGCAGAAGATAGTATATAAAAAACAATTTCAATGAGGACAGCTACATGTCTTATTGACACTGTTATTTCTAGGACAGATATAAAAAGTCAGGCTTAAGAACTTGAAAAGTCAAGGGCCATGCATAGACTGCACCTAGGCCCCCAACACATACATAGCCAGTGGGTAGCTTAGTCTTCATGTGGGTCCCCTAGTAAGGGGAGCAGGGGCTGTCTCTGACATAGACTCTGTTGCCTGCCATCTAGAAAGAAGGCTAAATAGATGTTTTCAAGGCAGTAGTGTTTGGCTTTAGTTAGCTTCAAATATAGACTAAGTATCATAAAAATCTACTTCAGGGGCCTTAGAAGGTGTGTCAGTCAAGGAGACCATTATGTTTCAAGACTGGGAAAAGTTGCTCCCTCTGATTAGGTGAAGGTTTTCCTCCACCCATCCTCCCTGGCCAGCAAACAGTGTTGCCTATGCTGTTTTCCAATCTCAATTACTATCTTTCTCCATCCTTTTTACATTCAGTCTACACAGTCTCAACTACCAGTTTCACTCCAATGGCACTCGAGGCTGGTTTGCCGTTGTGACCTTTTATCCTAGGCAGTCTTGACACTGCCACTTAAGTGCTGAGCATTTTTACAACCGTTGCAGTTTTAACTCGTTGAAGTTACTCTCCTCTCTGCCCTCTCTCTATTCTCTCCTTTCTGCATTTGCACTCCCCAAGGTCTGACAGTGACACCACAATTTTTACAAGCAGGGACCGTGTACAATGCATCCACAAATCCCGTAAGGTACTAAACCATGAAATATTCATATTTAACTGAATCTGTGGGAAACACGGAGCAATATGGCCATTTTCTCAATGTAAATCTATCCAATCTGTGATCATGAGAGCTAGTTCCCACTTCTAATATCTCCTGTTTATTTTTTCAGCAGTTTATAATTTTTAACTTAGAGGCCACTCACATTTTGTTTAGTTTAGTTTTGAAGTTTTATTTAATTTTATACAATATATTTTCATCCTATTCTTTCTCCTCCCCTAACTCTTCCCAGATTCCTCCTTACCCTCCTCCCCTCCTTACCTACCCAATTTTATCTCCTCTCTCCATCTCCCTCTCTCTCTTCTCCCTCTGCCCTGATTTAATCCTAGGTGCTTTTTAAAGAAGGGCTGAATACCATGAAAGAGATTGTTTTCCTGGTTTCTCATTTAATTTGGTAATTTTGTCTGGACATGGCATTGAAAGAGATGAGAGGGTATGTGTTATATATTTGGTTGTGTGCATGTATGTGTGGAGACCAGAGGTCAATGTCAAGTGTCTTTTTAATCATTCTTCACCTTAGTTTTTAAAGACAGCCTCTCTCACTTAACGTTAGATGGGACAAATGCTTCTGACTGAGCTATCTCCACATCCTAAAAATCTATTAGTTCCTTTTTATGCCTTTGTTTTACATGTACGTATGTTTTGCCTGCTCATGTTTGTGCTGGTGCTTACAGAGGCTAGAAGAGAGTGTTAGATCCACTGCAATTGAAGTTACAGATGGTTGTGAACTGCTATGTGGGTCCAGGTCCAGCGAAATAAGTCAGTGCTCTTAACTGGTGAGCCTTTTTTCTACCTGTTTTTCTAACTTTTGTACTTTGCTATTTTGATGAAAATGCTTATCAAGTTTAAGTCTTTTGGTTGAGTTTAGGGATCTTTTAAGTGTATGAGTGTATCATTTACAAATATAAATAATTCTCTTTCTTCTTTTCCTATATCTACTTTCTTTTTCTTTTGCCTTATCACTCTGGGTAAGACTCCAAACACTATTTTCAATGAGAGAAGTGGCAGAGGAAACCTTCGTTTCATTTCTGATTGTAGAGAAAATGCTTTCAGTTTTTCCCCTTTCGGTATGTTGTTGGCTTTAGTTTTATCATATGTTGCCTTCTTTATTCAGATGGAGCCCCCTTCTGTTCCTCATTTCATTAAGGCTTTTATCATGACATCGCATTTAATTTTCTAAATGTGTTTTCCTACATCTATTCAGATGATTTTGTGAATTTTTGTCTTTGATTCTATTTATATGCTAGATTACATTTTATGATTTGCATGCGTTCAACCATCCTTGCATTCCTGAAACAAAAGTAGCTTAACTGTGTCATGTCGTCTTTTTAATATGCTGAAAAACTTGCAAGTATTTTAGTAAGAGTGTTGACAATTATACTCATCAAGGATATTGGCCTATAGCTTTCCTTTGTGTTTATGATGTGTCTGCCCTTGAGCTAATGGGGATAGAAAGGATGAGTAATGTTGTGTCTAGCTTAGGGCTAGTAGTGATTGGTAGAATCAGCATTTTATTTTGTGGACTAGCTTGAGGATCATTGATGTTAATTACTTCTCAAAGGAAGATCTAGTAGAATTCTATGGTGACTTCCACCACCTGGATTTGAGGGTTTTCTTTATTGGGAAACTTTTGATTGCTGTTTCTATCTCTTTGCTTATTGCCTAATTGTTCAAGATATTTTTATGACAAGTTTAATTTGAGCAAATCTTATGTTTAGAAATGTATTTATTTATTCTAAGTTTTGTAATTGATTGGCATATAAACATTCCAAACATACCTAAGTGCTCCACTGGATTCCACTGACATTCATTACGATGTCTGCTTTCCCGTCCTAATTTATTCATTTGAGTCTTCTTTCCCTTCTTTTTGGTTGGTTTGGGTAAAGATATGTCAGTCATGGTTATCCTCTCAAAGAATCAACTCTGAGCATATACAGGGGGAGGTAATCCCTCTCAGGAACAGTCATAGGGGAGGGGAATAAGGGGAAAATGGGAGGGAGGGGAGAATGGGAGGATACAAGGGATGGGATAACCATAGAGATGTAACAAGAATAAATTAATAAAAAAAAAAAAAGAATCAACTCTGCGTCCTTGATCCTACATATCAGATTTTTAAAATATCCATTTCACTTAGTTCTCATCTTTGTTATTTCACTTTCTGTGTAATTTGTGAATTGCCTCAGTGACATAAGTGTTGATTAAGGGATATTTATGCGTAGATATAACAACTGCAAACATATGCGCAACCAAGTAAGTGCTGGCATGCCAAGTTTTGTAAAACAAACAATACTGGACATAAGGCTTCAGACTGTAATGCAACAGCAGTGAGTGACTTCAGTACGCCATCTTGATAAATATAGAGGGTAACCAGATCCACTCCCCATGAAAAGTTAATAAACATGAGAATTAAATAATACAGCAGATCAAATGAACTTTAACACATATCTATAGGATATTCTACTTAATATCTACTATGTATACTTTTCAGCAGCCAATGTATTTTTTTTCTCCAAAATAGATAGTTTGAGATTTAAGGAAAGTTTTACAAATATAAAACAACTAATATAACTTCTCGTATTGTTTCATTCATAATGAGAAAAAACTTGAAATCAATAGAAAGATAATTCCTCCCCCTAAAAATTAGTCAAGTACAAGAAAATAAAGCCTTTTTGAATAACCAGTGCATCTTCAAAAAACTCAGTCATAGGAGAAATTTTATAATTTGTATAATCAAAGTAAAGAACAAAACATACAGAATCTGATGTATATAATGAATGCCCTATAGCTAGGAGCCTGGAACACATGGGGAATTCAGTATCCCTGTTTTAATACTTGTGTTGTTAATCTAAAACTTAAAAATTCTTGAATTCTGTGCTAACCTGGGGAAATGGGTTTTATGCAATTTGGTTTTTATGTTTTATCAAATTATGAGAAGACAAATTTACACTAGGTAATTTTGGGGACATATAGACCAAAAAACAAAAATGATGAGTGCTATCATTTAAAGTATCTGATGAGAGCAGTATTAGAAAAATATATGCTAAGGAGGAGTATCTTTGTTTTATTTTTATATTCCCATTAATTCTTTGAGAATCTCATGCAGTGAGTTTTGATCAGACACATCTTTCATTCCCCAGCTCTTCCAAGATCCGTTCTTCTTATTTTTCTATCAAGGCTGTTGTGTGCTGCCCAGATACTTTTGGATGTGTTGTCTTCCACTGGACCACTGTCAACTTATGGGGCCTACACTGAGAGAAAACTGACCCTTCCTTTCCCAGAAGCTAAGAACAGCCAACCACTTTCAGAGAGGGGTAGAACCCTGTGTCCAACTCTCTTCTCTGTGCTGAGGTTTGGTCTGGCTTGCCCTTGCACAGGTCTTGTGTATACTGATGCAACCACTGTGAGTTCCTATGTATAGCTGCTGCGCTGTATCTAGAAGACACTGTTCCTTGTAGTTATCCACCCCCTCTGGCTCCTATGTGCTTTCTGATCCTCTTTCACAGTGATCACTGAGTCCCAGGCGAGGTGCAATATATATGCTAGACTTAGGGCTGAACATTCTTCAGTCTCTTATCTTCTTCACCTTGACCAAGATGAGTAGCTTTAAAGAAGAGACTTCTGGGTACAATGAGGAAGTTTTAAAAGCTAGAGTAGTAAATATAAGGAAATACAAGTCTTACAGGATGTGTCTTAAGACATCGTTACATTATTAAGGATGCTGCCTATGACACTAGATCAATATAGTTCAACAAAACAAATATACACAAGGAGTATTAATAACCTTCAGAATCATCTTTATTTTTCCATCACAGACGGAAAACTAAACTTATCAACACAGTTCACAAACAGATACAAACTGCCACATTCAAGACGGATAGCTTACTTTATTTTCATGGCAAATTATACCATTTCATCATGTTATGTTACGATAGAATATCTTGAACCACCTCTTCACTGTGAAAAATTGAACATCTGCTCATATCAGACGCTGTTTAATGATGTGTGCCAAACCGAATGCAGCTGCCACCTGACACCCCATCACTTATGCTTAAAGCACCATCTTTTTATACACCAGCATTCAGTAGTGTTACAGTGTTGTTCTCATCAACTGAACACTGCAAAAAATTAACTCGCTCATTAAATATTCTCATATGTTCTTCATTCTACGGTATATATGAGGAAGTAAATTAGAATCCCATGGTTTCCACTTCTTGCATGAATCAAGATATTAGAAAGCTGCTTCCATATGATGGCACCTACCTCCATCTTTGCTTCTTCCCTTTGCAGATCAAGAGTAATAAAGGAAGGAAAATGCTCTGTCTGAGGGTTGTTTAATGATGACTCGTGTTGTCCCATTGTACTTTCTCTCAAAAACTTGAGCAAAGCAGAAAAAAAATTGCAAGGCAGTGAAAGAATGCATGTTATTTCTCACAATTCTCACTATGATTGAAATGTTTTGTTAATCTACCTTCATTTTTGGGTGTATAGAAATGTGCATGTGTATATTTGTGTCTGTGTGCCTCTGTATTTATGTGTATCTGTGCATCTCTGTTCATATGCTACAACTAGTGGTTTTGGAATCAGGGGCAAACTCTTGGCAGTTTTCTCCTTCTGTCGTGTGGGCCCAAGGAATTGAACTTGAGCAATCGGGTATGGCAGCAGGCATCACCTCACTGGTTCACAATTAAAACAACAACAACAACAACAACAACACATCCTCAACAGGCATGGTGGTGGCACATGCCTGTAATCCCAGCACTCAGGGAGGCAGAGGCAGGCTGACGGCTGATCTCTGTGAGTTTGAGGCTAGCCTGGTCTACAGAGAGAAATCCTGTCTCAAAGAGAGAGGGAAACAGGGAGGGAGAGAGAGAAAGACGGGGGGGGGGGGGGGAAGAAAATGAAAAAAGAAAACAAAAAGGAAATGCCACCTCTGTAACAGATCTACAAGCCATATCACCATAAAGGGTTTCATTCAAAGTAAGAAGGGCCATGATAGGAATGGCAATAAAATCATCAAAGCTGTGTGTCTGCATCTCATAGACTGTTTGCACCTTTCAGGCACAACCATGGTGACCAGACATGAAGTTCACAGTCCCCTCTCTAACTCTAGAACACAGCTTTATAAGTTCAGATGCGGAAAGTCATAAAGGTCTGACAGGTAACAATCTGATGCCTACCCCAAGGCTGTATAGCTCTAGCGATAAACCTACAGTCATCCTTTCTTGACCCCTGTGCCTGTAGACCTCACAGGGAAGAATTGGGACTACAGAACCCAACTGACAAAGTTGCACCACCGTGCAAGTGTAACACAGCAACGACACGCCCCCTTTACTATGCTTCCTAGTGAGTTTGTCTCGTCAATGTGTCTTTTAGGCTTTGCACCATGATTTTAGTTTTGCTTGAGAGTTTGTTCTGTCAGTTTTTGTTGAAGGGCAAATGCCAACCTATTTTTCTACAGTTTACACCCCAGTGTTCTAGCTTGATTGGCATTCGGTGCTTCCTGAACAGCCTGGAGCTTGATTCCTTTATTTCAACTTTGGAAATATTATCCTGAGTCAGGGAGTTGAACCTGCTCACATTTACCAGATACTCCCATCTACTTTCTATGTTTTGTTTCTGTTCCTCCTTGCCTCTTGTTCATTTTGGACTCAGTTCAGACCCTCTGGGATCAAGCATCCTACTAGCATATCAATGTTTGTACTTCCTTTTCCTATCCAGTTCATATCAACTGGTCTTGTTGAAAAATAAATGTCACCTCACATTTTCTTCAATTTCTTTCAATTCTGCATTAAAGTAATAATGAATTTTTTCTGCCAATGAACAACTATTTAGACCTAACTGCAATTGTGTATTCTCTCCAGCTCCCTATTTTTTTGTGTGTGTGTATTTTTCTTAGGGCATACTTTTAATTTTTCTGGGATGCATGCTATTTTTTATTTCTTCACTGAGATTTTAAGCTTTAGAATTCGTGTGTGTGTGTGTGTGTGTGTGTGTGTGTGTGTGTGTGTCTGAGAGAGAAAGACAGACAGACAGAGAGAGAGAGAGAGAGAGAGAGAGAGAGAGAGAGAGAGAGAGAGATTTTGTTCCTATAAATTAATCAGTTTGGCTAAACACAGCCACGTAGGTTCAACATTTCCTCTGTTCCCGTATCTAATGTTGCCCTGGGGAAGTCCGATGTCAGTCCAGTTCTGCTCCCTCTGTGTTTGTTTTCTGCATTTAGGGGGTTCTGCTTCCACTTGATGATCTGGAAGTCTCCATGGCATGTTGTACCTAGGAGAGGAGTCCAGTCAACCAGTCTCTGAACCTCTAATTTGTGAGATCTGTACAGATCTTTGTGTTCACCTTCCTACTATGCTTTTCACTTTGGCATCTTCTTGTGCTGGTCCTGGAAAGTATCATCTGCTGGATACTTTTATCATTTTGGAGCATGCATTCTGTATATTTTGCCATTTAAACATGGTGTTGAGGGGCTTGAATTTTTTTTTGAGACAGGGTTTCTCTGTGCAGCCTTGACTGCCCTAGACTCACCTTGTAGACCAGGCTGGCCTCAAACTCACAGAGATCCACCTGTCTCTGCCTCCCAAGTGCTGGGATTAAAGGTGTGCACCACCTTGAATTTTAACTGTGGATAATCTTACTTCTATTCCCAAAGTCTCTGACTACGGTAGTTTCCTGAGTTTAAATATGGTCTCCTCCCAGCTCATATGTACTGGAAAGCTAAAATCTACTTCTTAAAGTTCTTCTAAC
>OU015744.1:40143949-40164868 GCA_907169655.1 Acomys percivali | reverse complement strand
TTAACTGTCAACTTAATCTCACCTGTCTTCCTCCATTAATCTGCGGAGCCTACTCCACTGATGATACGATTTCCCCCTGCTAGCTCTCTCTCTCTCTCTCTCTCTCTCTCTCTCTCTCTCTCTCTCTCTCTCTCTCTCTCTCTCTCTCTCTCTCTCTCTCTCTCTCTCTCCCATTCCCTCTTCTTCCTTCTCTCCTCCTCTCTTCCTGATGTTATCTCATACTTACTCATCTTCTTTACATATGTGATCTATCATGTAGGTCTTAAACAATGAAGAAATGCTTTGCCCAGAAAAACACACCAGCACAGAGGAGCTCCAGAGTCCTTGAGTCCCCAAACTCTAGGAAGGATGAACTCGAGGTAATATCCCTGAATGACATCTTTTTGTACTGTTCAGCCCAGATTTTCCAAGAAGAATACAACTTCAGACCCCATCTCAGAGTTTCTCTCTGACCTTCAATTCCCTCTCACATTCAGGAGCCATGCTAAATTTCTAGCAGCGACCCTTCTTCATCTGATTAAATTGCCATGCCCTCTGCTTGACTGTGTTTGAGACCAACATGAATGTGTACCTTGTGGTGGCTTTCCTCCTACAGCCATAGCTCCATACTGAAGACCATGAAAACAGCTTGGAAGGAAAAGAATAGAAAGAAGAAAGAGCTCATATAACTGAGCACATAGTAGCTGAGTTGGGGGGTGCCCTCAGGCCAACAGCCTCAGCTGGGAACAATCACAGGCAGTGATGAATGGTGTGACATAGAGTCATCATTAGCCTCGGAGATGGGGACAGCACAGGATGATAATGAATATGCTGGAGAAATAATAACACAACTTCATCTGGTATAGATGGGTGGTATTAGCTTTTAGGCTGCTGGATAGGAAAGTATGTTGACATTATTTATAGCTACAATACAGAGCTATGACATAGATCCATTGTAAACAAGGCCTTCTGAGGCAGCTGCTTTCCATTAAGAACATATAACACAGAAGCATTTGTAAAGGGTGGCTTGGGTTGGCAGCATTAAAAAGGGATGTCATCTTTGCTAAATCTGGGACTCATTTTCATTCCTATTTTTATTTCCATTTCCATTTTTCATATCTAAGCAAGCTTCCTAATTTTTTTAAGCAGCAAATTAGAAGGGGAAAGTGTGTGGCTCTATTTAGAGTTCTCATTACTTGAAAATGGGCCAAGTAACATATTTCTCCAACTACTAGGGAAATTTGTATAAGAAAGTGTCTCTAAACCCCTACAAAATATTTCTCTGTATTAAAGGCTTCAATGGCTGAGTCTAATAAAGGATTGCCATTCTCAGGGGAGAAGTTTTACTTTGTGAGAAAATAGGTTAAAAGGTCATTAAGAATAATAAAAAGAAAATCTGATTATAAGTGAAAAGAAGCTACTAATATCCTGAGGGTAGAATACATTAATCGAGAAACATGACCTAGATAAGCTTCCATATATCTAATGCCAATCTCCACTTGTAAAACCACAGACTCTTGACATCAGAGGAAATGAGAGCCCCTGAAGTGAATAATATTGAAAAGTTCCCATCAAGATAGGAGTGTGGGACTTCTCAACTTTTCACAAGATTAACTTCAAAAGCCAAAGAAATAGATTTTCATAGCAAAATATGTATAAGTCTCTTGAATTTCTTTTCCCACATTCCCGTCTCCTTTCCTAGCGGTTAAGTCCTATCTGTGGTGATTAAGCCAGCCCTGCTGGTGGATCAGTCCTCTGTGTGGTGATTAAGCCAGCCCTGTAGATGGAAGCTCACATCAAGGCCTCTCTCGTCTGCAAAGAATTATCAGCCTTCCTGGAAAAAAAACAGCCTTCCATTGCTTCTATACCATGAGACTAGGCAGCCTGTCCTCTTAAAAACAACCCATGTACTTTGTGTATGTCTTCTAATCTACATCTCTCATCTTTTCTCCATTGTCACAGCAATTTATATCCATGGTTCATCTTGTCCTCTTCTTTGGCATAGGACACTGGATGGTGTAACAATGGCCCCAGACTTATGAACGTGATGTAGTCTCCATTAGCTTCTTATTCATGAGAATTTTAATTCCCACTTGTGCCCAACCAAAAACCTGGGCCTGAATCACCTGTCACTTCTCTTTCATGACATCTTCTCCTCCTTTGCAAGTCCATCCAGAGAACTCATGTTGTTCCCCTAGGCTCTCAGAACAGGCAGCTCTTGGCAAGTGGTCCTCAAGCAGGGATTCCAAATACAATGTCAGAATGGTGAGAATTACAGCCATAGACAGTTTGGCTTCCCCAACCAGTACTGGGTTCTGTCGCCTGCTAACTCAGTGGCTTACCCGTCATTTATTTCCTTTGATCACCAGTTTGTTTATAAATTGAGGTAATCATATTCCTTGTGTATGTTATAACTTTTATAAGAAAAAAGTCAATACAAATACTATCACTAATATGACAATTTCCCAACCAATATTAGGATGCTTCCATCCCTAAATGATTCCCCTTTGTACTAACTGACAAAATTAAAACACAAAGAAAAAGAGAAGCCATTTGTCCCTACCAAATAAGACCTAACAAAACCAATTTAACAATTATTTAACTCTTCTCAGAAAATGGTGATATTTTTTGCCTCCCTTTTTCTCATGGGACACTTAGTGTGCAAAGAACAGTCTCCTCTTGTTCTTTACATGGGCTTTAGGTTCCCAATGTTGAGCCATTGGTAATTATGTCCATTAACAGCTCATGTACTGTTAGGTATTGTTGAAGTCTAAATACTCCTGTGGGATTCATCTCCAACAAACAGGTTTCAATTTGTTTCCAAGCTACATCCTCAGAACATTCACCAAAGAGTTCTCAATAAGACAAAGAGTAGCTGGTGTTGCTTAGCTAACCACCATTATCATAGAACATTCTGGAACCATGCCAGCTGCAAATGATACATTGTCATCTACTCTTTTGCAGAACAATTTTTCTGTGTTATATTATACAAATTACTCCCTCTAAGCCTTAAGTTCATTGTCCTTATTTTTGTTTTGCATGTCTTCCTAGGTAATTATGATGGAAAATGAAAGTTTAAGGTAAAATACATTCACTTAAATATACTCATGTCATTTACCCTCTTTACAGTACAACCTGACCAGGCTCCATCAGGAATCCAGTTACTCATTAGGCAGGTGGTTCTTCAGGCACAAGACATGGTTCATGGCCAGGACATAGAAAATAGAATAGTATTCATAGAGATATGCAGCAAAGAAAAAGATTTAAAGGAAGTGGAATTAAGAACAAATTTGAAGCTTCAGGGGCTTACACATGGAGCTGTGGTTGGGGACATAATACCTCCAGGTCAAAGTCAGGCAATGGAGATGTGAAACAAGGAAGGCCCAGGTGAGTTTAAGTGCCTGTGATGGTCTGTTGAGTGTTCAGATCTCCACTTTGGGCAAGCAGGTAGGTGCGTTGGGCTCTTTTACAGATTCTGGGGCTAAGTAGACACATTACACCTCCAAACATTACAGCCTATTTCAGTTCCCCTAATCATTCAGCCTTAAAATCTCAAAAAAAAAAAATCAATCTGAATAGAAGACCATCTATTCATTTTGCCAACATTCCAGAATATCCAAACTCATGCCACAACCAACCCAACTACTCAGAGTGAAAAACAAACAAAACAACAACAACAACAAACCCAAAAAACACTGAGTCTCTACTCACAAAGAATCTGCTCTCCATTGGTTAGTCAATGAGAAAATGGGCTCCTTTAAGAGACCAGTGAGCAAACACACTAACAGTCAACGCTAAGTGGGAAGAGGGCCTGGGACATGGTAGACAGCACTTAGGCTGGTGGGGAAGAACTGGTGGATGAGCTCAATCTTACAAAAGGGTGTAGGTGGGGGCTTCCAAGTACAGAAACAATTGAAAATAACAAACATGTATCACTCGTTAGACTCTTGAGAGAAAGGATTCAGAGAATGTGATAATTCACGATGCCTGGTTCTGGCTGGTGCACCTATGAATCAAGGATGGGTAAAGCTATGAAGGGTAAATTCTCAAAAGGACCAGGAGGAACAGGAAATCACAAAAAACCCTGAAAGTCATGCTAAGGAGTCTGAAGGGCCATAACCTGGATTTAGTCAGAGAACTTCAAAAATGAAGAGAAACCTAAACTTGTGGGTTAGTTATGTAAGGAATTAGATGTCTCTGAAACAAAGCAGTGGCTTAGTTATATAAGGAATTAGATGTCTCTGAAACAAAACAGTGGGAGAGAAACGAGAGTTTGTGAAATGCCGTTATCCCCACATGGTCACTATAATTTACTATCACACTCACTAGAAATATTAGGCACAGTTTCAGCCACTTTCTAAAGAAGATACAGATTATCATCATTAATATCAAACACTACTGGGGACATGCTCATCAATTAAACCAGAGGTGAGAAAGAAAGAAAAACTAAACATTAAGCTGGGAAGTGTTACTCAGTATTTTAGATATAATTTCACATCCAAAAAACCAAAAAAAAAAAAAAAAACCACCAAGTGAATTAAAAGAAATTGCAGCATCATTCAGTAATGTGCTTGCTTATAACAAATAGATCAATGAGTTCCTGTATAGAAATGGCAAACAGTAAGTAAGCTATAAGAAGTAATTAATTTATAATATGTGTAAAAAAGTAGGGTACATGGATACAATAAGGATATTTGCAAGAGAAATCTTGTTCTAGACTAAAACTT
The DNA here is from genome assembly GCA_907169655.1 of Acomys percivali. Classification (NCBI taxonomy): domain Eukaryota; kingdom Metazoa; phylum Chordata; class Mammalia; order Rodentia; family Muridae; genus Acomys; species Acomys percivali. The sequence continues at coordinate 40,160,162 of OU015744.1, read as the reverse complement.
TCAAACACTAAAAGAAAATATACAAAATTGTGAGGGGGGAAAATACGGATTTTATTTTTAAGTGAAAAGAAACTTAGAGGCTTGAAGGTAGCAGATTTCTCACTCAATTCACAGTTAAATAAGGAGGTGCTAAGAGGAAACTTAATCAATACTCCACCAAAATGAAACACTGCCTTCAAAATACTCATCCCCATCCCCAAGGTAAATAAGGCTCTTACCTCTCATCAAAGAAGATTCTTTTTGCAGTAGTCAGAGGCTACTAGAGAGACCCACAACGAGTCATATACAGAGGCCAGATGACAGTAGGTGCCAAGCTCCAAATGGGTCACTGATAGCACAACAACTACACCCGAGCTCAGGGAACATCTTGAAAGAGGGAGCAGAAATCTTGGAAGCGCCTGAGAGCTGGGACACCTGTTGCAAGCGCGTGTCTCCTGGAAAGAACAGAGGCCGCATCCATTAATTCATAACAATATGGCTGCCTTCCCAGGCCCTGCAAACAGCACACCAGTCAACGTGCTACATGGACGGGGAACAAGTTTACAAGGCCCTACCCCCAGATACAGGCAGTCAATAGCTGTGAGGGACAAAGAACCTTGATCTTAAGTGGTCAACTGCAAACATAGAAATAATAGCGACACTAGTCTGACCAGTAGGCCGGTCTGTGTATGTAAATATATGTGCACATGTATATATAATTATAGAACATTGTGAAATTCAGAGTGGCGACATGAGAAGAATAGATGAAAAAAATCTCAACTTAAAAAAAAAAACACTGAAAAGGAAGATAACATATCAAAAATGAAATGGCTAGTACTGGTGACTCAAGAAGAGACTAGAGCAGAAGGAAAAAGGAAAGGGAAGTTAACATATAATAAGGAATTTTGGATCAATGATGTTAAGATAAGTAGGATTAATCCACAGCAGTGGGGAATTATCATGCTCCCTGCCCTATGGAAAATTTCAAGTGGAACAAAGATATATGTAACTAAACTGCAGTAAAATCACAAACTATTTGACCAACTGTGCTATATAGAGGGAAATGTGTGTGCTTTCCGGGTCAGTGAGCCAGGATTCACCCGTCAGCTTCTTCTAAGTGACATCTAGTTCAGATTTACCGTGATTGTTTTATTATGGTTTAAATCTGCTTCTAATACTGATAACCATGAGTTCAAATTCCACCTTTCTTCTGTGTTATATGTCTCACTCTAGTTGGGGTGAGGAGGAAGCCAAAGCAATAGAGGTGAGTGTCTTTATAGAGTGGTAGTGACTTGCCTAACTCTTAGAAGCCCTGGCTGGTGTTTGTGCTTTGTGGGTCTTCAAATTCTGCTCCTGTGTTGCAGGCTTCAGCATCTGTGGCCCCTAGACTTCTGCCTATTGCTCTGACCCTCTTTTCTCTTCTGCAATGGCATAATCTTCTCACCTCTATGGGAAAAAAAATCAGCTGTACCAATTCAGAGCTGTTTTGCCCCTCCCGGCCTCCTAGAGAAGCATCTCTCAAGTAGCCAACTTCTCCGAATGTGGAATTCCTTTTCATTTTTTTCAAATGGAGTCTCACTCTGTAGCCTAGGCTGGCTTCCAACCACACAATACTCCTGACTCGGCCTCCAAAGTACTGGGATTAGAGGCCTGTGCCAACACTCCAGGATGAAAAAATTTTTTTTCAAAAATAAACTTCAGAACACCAAACATTTTGCAGCATTCTTGTAGTCACAACAAAATAGTAAAAACTAGAAACACCAGTTTGAGAGTGAGAATATTATGAATGAACCCAAGATTGAAGTATGAATCTTCAAAACCTCCTAAAGCATGACTGACCAATTTTATCATGACAAACTACACGCATACACACAGAATAAAACTAGAACAGAATAGGTAAACATGAGCCTGACAGTTCAAGTAGAACCATGGGTAAGTTTATTCCTCTTAATTTTTGATACTTATAAGCATGAATATACTCTAACTTAAACATCTAGTCATTGTGAACAAATCAAAACTGCAAGAGAGAGTTAAAGGAGTCAACTGTCTATTCCACTGTTCCAGAAAAGTATTGGGGTGCTCCCTCTTCTTGTTTTTATGGCATTTACTCAAATTTCACGTGTGATGTTTTGGAACTGCTTTTGCTTACTTACTCTGAAACATTAAGCTTTCCATGTCACTTAAAATTCAAGAATATTTCACTAGCTAGATGATAACCCAATGAGGGGTGACATCATAATTTTATTTCATGTGTCCCACACTGTTGAGCATTCATAAATCATAATGCATGTACAGTTATTGCCATATGATAGAAATAGTATCCTGACTGCTTACCAAGTGCACATCTTTGCAAGTAGAATTACTATTATCAAATAAAAACAGTTTCATACCAGAGTATATATTCTATAATTGGCTTTAATGGTTTTACTTTTCTATACTAATCATGTGAAATTCTCATCTTTACAATTTTTTCTTCACAGGGCTCACAGGAAGGTCACATCCTAAAAATTAAGTCTTCGAAGACCATCAGATGAGAGTTTCAACCAACTGGCTCACTGATTCATACCTCAAAATTATATATATTCTTATCTTTTCTCATCTGTTCTATGAAATCTTAGGAGCAAAGCTAAATCAGAGAACTCATTTTTGAAAATCACACCATAGGGGCTGGAAAGGCGTAGACAGCCCAGGTTCAGTTCTCGGCACCCACTTGAAGGCTCAGAACTGCCTGGACTTCCAGCTCTTTGGGGTCTTCTGGACTCTACAGATACTAGGCATGCATGCAGTGCACATACATCCATGCAGACTGAACACTCATACATGTAAAATAAAAAAATAAATTATAGATTTTTTAAAAAAAAAGAAAACAATCTCCACAACACCCTCAAGTTACCTAACTTAAGAACTCATTAAACCTGAGGATCTCAGACCCTAAAACCCATGAGAGATCCCTTTAGTTTGTTAAAACTCACAGCCAGGCTGTATGTATCCCAGGGTCATCTAATTCTACAAGTCAGACTGAGGCCTACGAAACCTGCTTCTAACAGGGCTGTTATTGCTGACCTGGAATGGTACACTGGGAGCCACTACCCTGAAGGGTTTTATCGGATCCTTATTATGTCAGTTTGGAGGATGACAGCACACAAACCAGATCATTGTTCCTGCTGTCAGAGTGTATTCTAGTAGGTGAAATAGACATCAGACGGTTGGCAAGTAACCAAATGAACAAGGGCTTGGGGGTAGATGTAAATGTTAAATCTTCTCAGGAATTTTCTAGGGTGTTTGACAATGAGCAGTCATGAATGGCAGTCTCCCTATGTGGCTCTTCTTGCTTGTGCAGGGGGAGGGGGCCAGCAAGGAAGCAGACTAGCTAATAGGTTTTGGTAATATCCCTCTGACGCCAAGCAGAAGGCTATCAAGCAGGGCACCCAGAAGTCAGGAAATTAGAGGAACACTCTAGCAAGTAAAGGTTGCAATGCTTAGAACCAGGGAAATGAGCCCTTTTGCATCAGAACACTAAATGTTCCCCTGTCCCTATACAAGGCCCCATAATACACTGGGAGTATGTGCTGGTCAATAAAAGGAAACTACAGATGCAAGTTGTATACACAGATCACCTGACTTAGCAGGATCCATGGAGATGGAACCAATGACTCCTGCTGAAGCTGCTTCAAACAAATGGAAAAAACATGCTCAGATGTAATGAACACTGTGGCCTAGTTCACAGGTGTAAGGTGTCTTGCATTGGCTATCAGGTATTAGAGGACGGCGTCTCTGCTGGCCTCATATAACACTGCAGGAGGATTGTGCAGGCCTTCCCTGGGGGAAGGAAAGTGCCCTGTCCTGCTCCTATGAGCAGCTATTGAATATGGCCTAGTATGTGGTTTTCTGCTATAAAACACTACAAACGAGCTTTTAAGTATCCTTTGCTCTTTGCTGCAGGGTCCAAAACAGTTCACTAACACAATCTTCCACCTCCAAGACCAGCTTTCGAGGCTAGTTTAACCATGATTCAGAGCAAAGTGTCCGATTTACATGGTGAATGCAACATATCCAAGCACATCCTTATCTAAAACAAAACTCCACATAATACTCTCACCACTCAAGCAGCATACCGACTTGAGCTCTATTTCTTTCATTTTTATGCCATCATGATGTCATACATTTCTTTTTTCCTTTCTTTTTTTTTTTTTTTTTTGATGTCATACATTTCAACTGTAGCCTCTGGAGTTGCAATCTAGTTTGAGAATCTACTGTTAGGTACCTATACAATGCTACACATATACCTCATGCAAAACCATACATCAAAACAAAGCAATAACAACAACAACAACAAAAGAAACTTACTGTTTCCATTTCCAAAGTGTGGAAATAAGCAACTCTTGAGTGCTCACTTGCTTCTGAAGCTCAAGCTACAATAGCTTGGAGAGGAAGGGCCTGCCAGGGCCTGATCTATTCCACCTGGCCTAATTTCTAGTGACACAGGCCTTCCCCTTGGTAATAACAGAAAGTCGTGGCCAGTCATGTTGCAGATCAGTTCCAACCAACAGCAGTTTTTTGGGATGAAACAAATGTTCTCTGTGTTGTCCAGTACAACCACCCCTGGCCCCCTGTGGCCACTTGTAACATGACTACTGTGACAGAGGAATTGGATCTTTTAATCCCTAATTTATTAATTTAACGTTAATAGACACTGGACTCTAAAGTCTACCATGTTAGGCAAAGCAGATCCATGGTCTCGCCAAAGCATTGGCCAATTCCACACTGAAGGTTTTAGCCAAAGTAAAGTCTAAAATGTCTCGTACTGCACTAGCAAGCTAAAGCATTACTTACTGGCCCAGGACACAAACTCATTAGCTTTGGGACTGATGAAGCAAACTGGGATTGCATAAATTTCTTCAGAGACCAGAGGCACCGCCCCTGATTTACCACCAATAAGACTTAGCAATGCAGTTGGAGGACTTGATTCTCCCTCTGGCACCTGTTTTCAATTCCACACTCACACTGGCAAAGCACTATGGGATAATCTTTATGTCTTCCACCTGTGTTCCTCCTTCCTAAAGTATACCTAGAAAACCCCACCACCAGCACACACAAACACACACACATACACCCATAGGCACACACACACACATCATTGCTAGGAAGATTGGTCCATAAGTGGTTATCATTCATTCACTTCACCCTGCTCATTCCATTTAGCAATTTCATGAACAGCACACACTTGAACCACAGAAAGATGTTGTTAAAAAGAAACATCCTATCCTCCAGATTTTTTCAAAGGCATTTCCCTTTGCTCTTTTATTAGTGAAAAATAATCTCACAGCTTCTACAGATGGCATAGATGACTCTAGCCTTTGCTTCAAGGTAACGAGGTAAGTTGTCCACTACCATAGCCCCCTAATAGTTTCCACAGCATTACATGTACAGTGGCCCTGTGAAATTCAATGTAAAACCTAGACATGACACATCTCTACCAAATGCCCCATTATTTTGTCTCTAGTTTGTGTGAAACTGGTGATCTAAGAGAAATAACCAAAGAACAGTTCAGATTTCCTCTAAAAGAAGCTACATTTGTTGGCCAAGTCTGGTTAATGGAAAGTCATTAAGCAGATGAAGCTCATCTTGCAGTATAAGCATCTCTTCTGCTGGTGATTCTTGTCCATTAAATGTCCATCACCACGTACCTAGTTGCTTCCTACCAGGCAGGGTCTCATTCTAAGACACAGTACCCAGACACAGCATCCTACCTTAAATAAATGTTGCCCCATTCAGAAGCCCTTCACAGGTCCCTGTTACCAAAGTGTATCTCCCCTAAGTGCACTTTATAAGCATTCCTGATATTTGCAACGAAGTATTCACTAGGGCAGAATGGCACTACAGAAATTGGGCCTTAACTTATTTTATGCTTCAAATTCTACACCTTTTATCAATTTTCAGAAAATATCTCTTGACTTGGAGACATTTTTGAGATCTTTAATCATATAGATAGAGACTTCCTCTGCCTCCGGTTACAGTGATATCCATAATACATCATAATTAGCTGCCTCGAAAATCCACATAATTAATGTAGCCCCTCCATGGACTGAGTAATAACTCTTCTGGCTGAATATGCAAGAAATTTTCTGGGCTTCTATCTAAAGCAGTTAACCGTATCTGATCCAAGTAAACAGTGTGATCCTTGATAGTGGGTCACTGCCTTATTCTGTTATGTGATCCCTACATCCACTGTCAGGCTCACTCCACCGGGCAAAAAATCATTGCATGAATGTCCTCTGTAAAGTCGTTTCCACAGATCCAAAGGTGGACAGGAGTGCAGCCATAAAGCCAGGGTCATCAAATGTCTCTACCCAATGCTCTCATCAATCTAGGCAACAAAAATATAACTCACTGAATTAGTCAGTAGGTTTGTAGAGGAACAAAACTTAAAGAATAAATCTATACTTAGAAAGAAGGGGCATTTGTTATAACAGCTTACTCCACTGCGCTGCCTCTCAACTCCCTGACTCAACCGAACTGATCGAACAGAACTGACTAGACCTCAGAAATCTACATGCCTCTGTCTCCTGAGTGCTGAGATTAAATGTCCACCATGCTTGTGTCTAGACTTTTCTTTACCTGAAACTTGCTCGATACCACGCTGGCCTTGAACTCAGAGATATGCTTGCTTCTGTCTCCTAGGATCAAAGGCATGTCTGTATTTTAGCCAGATTGCACACACCTAGAAGGTCTTTAGATGTGATCTCTTGCCAGATCAGCCACGTTCTAAATTAAAATTCACACACACACACACACACACACACACACACACACACACACACACACTTCTTACCCTTCTCCTGCTACATCAGCAGAATTTATCAGCACTTCTCATACCATATATTTCATCTTACTTTTCTTATTTGTGGTATTTCCTCTCTGATTATGCTCTGAAAATACAAGTATTTTTACCTGTCTTACCTCACTGCTAACTCTCTGTCTCATAATTGGTACCTTGTAAGTGTATGTGGCATTGAAAAACATTGACACACTAGCTATTTGTGAACTGCTAGATCCATTCTACATTTTTTTAGGACTTCATCTTCTAATTGAAGGACATCTCACTCCAGAATCTTAACAAAATCATGTTTAACACTGTCTTCTCCCTATCCTCTGCTCTGATTTAGAGCCTCCTTTATACAATAATTGGACCCATGCCACTGCCCACTTCAGTATTTGTGGATACCTCTGTTCTCAAGCCCTCCCCCACAGTGATGTAAAGTCCATATTGCTACTGGTCACTACTGCAGTCACTAATACACAGACATTAATCCTTTAGCCATCCTTCACAAGGGTTTCCCATAGTCCATTGGGAAATTTTCTTTACCATAGTCATCCTGGAAATTTTTATTCAGTTCCCTTCTCATTACTATTCTCAGCTGTAGAATTTAAACAATGCATCTCATTGAACTATTATAACATTGGCACTCATATATTCAATGCACAAAGTAGTGTTGGCTGGAGCACCACTAGATAAATACTACTCTTTTCAGTATCATTATCCTTAGAACAACTCTTTTGGAAGCCACTGGCCCAGGGCAAGTGCCTGAGGGTACTATCACAGGAGAACATAGTGGATCTACTTGGTGAGATGTAAGGATTTGTGTCTAGGTATTTATGAATCTGAGTCCCCCAAAGACTGAGGCCCATGGAAAGGCAGCAATGACCCTCTTCCAGATCTCAGGCTTGCCTTCCTTCCTAGGCTCTCGCTGAACCCCAGATGAACACTAGTGTAAATATTCACTCCCCTGAAGCACACACAGACCTAGGCCCAACCCACATCATGGTATTCTTTAACCAGAATTCACTAACTGAGACCAATACTGGGGTATTTCCAGATAGTTTACTCATCTTTAATTAAAAGGGGGAGATGATCAGTTCTCTGGTGTTGGGCACGATTCTTGAATTCTCTGTGCTGCTTTTTTTCTTTTCCTCAGCTATAAGAACAGATGAAGCTATATCTGCCCCCTTAAGGTTGTGGTGTAGGTAATGAATTAATACATACCATGTACTAAGAACAGTGCCTGACAGTAAAACCTGTTATACATTATCTGAATCAATTTACATTAAAATTTCCATTCTTGGACTATTATAGAGGGTCCAGGTCTCAGTGCAATTTTTATTGAATAAGTAATTGAATGGGTAAATTCGTTCAATTTTTGTTTCTTGTTCAGAATCTGAAGAGCCCAGATTATCACAACACCCACAAACAAGAACCAATAATGAAAACCAAGAGAGAATGGAATATCTCAAAGATCAGGGTTTCCTTGGAGAAGTAGCAGAGTATTGGTCTGATAATGAAGCAAGGTCCCCGGGAGGCATCCATCACTTCCAATCCTGAGCGCCATCAGAGGAAATGAAGCCCACATGCACAAATTAGCAACAGGCCTGATGATCCTGATTTGTGTTCATCTTGTAATTTCCTCTTCTACACAGCTGCTTGCATAGATTGAAGGAAATGCTGCTGATAGACTGGGAACAACATGAAATACAGAAATTGACTAAATCCATCCTGGATTCGGTCAACCTCCAGCTAGTCACATTCCCTCCAGTAAGAGAGCAAAGGAGGGTAGCTGCCATTTTAATCCTGATGCTTTTTAAAAATTTTTACTTAAATAATTTATTCAGATTACATCGCAGTTGTGATCCCCTCACCGTTGCCCCCTCCCTCCCTCTTTCTTAGTGATACTGCAAAGGTCATCTTGAAAGTGGCAGGAGTAGACAGATCATGATCAAAAACTGGGGGGGAGGGGGGTGGGCACGGGGAGCGGAAGCAGACACTTTCACCTAATGTTGGAGCACTGATGGATGTGTGAGAAGGTACAGCTCTGTCAGCAGAGCTTCTCTTCCTGTAGGAACAACCACACCAAGTAGCTGGTTCTCTTTGGCTGTCATTAGGACACGGAAGCCAGTAGAACTAGATGAAGAACAAGGAGTTTAGCTTAGTATGTTTTAGCTTGATCCGTCTGACAAATCCACAGTGGAAGTGTTAAAATTGTTGTCATTTCATCGTCAAAACTAAGAGGAAGGAAGTAACCTTGACATCAGTGCACCAGTAAATAAGAGGTTTGGCTTTGACCATTTTACCCTAAAGACTTAGTCTCCCTTTTCTGTTCTGTGCCTCATATGGTGACAGGTCCTCCTGTTTAAACCTTATTTTAAGGGCTAGAAATGCACTTATTTATAAAATACTTATTTATAAAATTTACTTCAGACTTCAACCACTGACCAGAAATGAAGGGAAAGAATGAACAAAAGCAACTTCTAAAATATGATGAGGTGGACAGTTGTTGGTCCCAGGAACTGCCTGAAATCCCTCAGTCAATACTTTTATCAGAGAAGGACAGATGCAGTATTTTTAATGTATGTGCTCCTTAAAGCCCATTTGTTGTCATTTAGGGGTAAAACTAATGCCATATCCTATGTATAATGTATATTCTACAATTAATGCCATGGTCTGTGAGAAATTGTGTTCCAGGTGACTCCACTCCTTCCTGCGTTTTGGTAATGATTGCACACTGTCACACACTGGGCCTGCCAGCACTCTGCCAGCACTCTTCAGAAACTACACCAGAACAACTAGATACCCAATGATCCTCTGAGATAAAACAACCTCCCTGGAGATTCAGCCTCCTGGACCCAACCTGCCTGAAGGTCTACATTCCTGAGACTCACAACTTTCCCTTGAGATCCAGCCTCCACCCAACCTGCCTGAAGGTCCACATTCCTGAGACTCATGATCCCCGCTTATGTTTTTTTCCTTACTTCCCTGTGATCTCAACCCCTAATTACAGTTTTTCCTTATAAACCCATTACCCTTGAAGCTCCAGCATCATTCTCCTATCCTGCTGTGTCAGGAAGGATGGTGATCCGAAGCTCTGAGCCCATAATACAGGACCCTGTGTATATTCATCGGTATCAAGCCCTGGTGGTCTTTTGGGGGGAGTGTCATAATCTGAGTAATCTCAGCATAACATAACTAAATACTGTGTGATACAGCTAAGAGGAGCTTCTGGCAGAGTGATGGTCATAAGCACTCGGTCCTCACATACCTGATTAAAGCACTGAATAGGAGGCCAAAGGGAAACCACTCACTTCTCTGCCACATCAAGGTCAGCCATGAAGCACTTGGTTGAAAGCAAAGACCCTGTCTTCTCTAAACTTTAAACCTGCCTCTGCCCTAGTTTTGGACTTCCTGGGCTCCAGAACGATGAAAAATAAGTTTCTACTCTTCCCATGTAATTTACATATTATCCAGCCATTGTAGGAATAAACTAAAGTTTCAAGAAACCAAGCATTTATCTATTTGAGTAAGTAAATAGGTTGACATGTAGAGACTCTAGAGCATGCACAGTCTAAGTCTTATTTACCATATTCATAGGATTTAACTTCGTATACATGTTTCACAATAAGGCTCGTATTTTTCTTCTAAACTTCCCCCAGATTGGCTCACACTTCCTCGTACTGTCTGTGAAAACCGATGTTTACACTAGGGGAAAAACACAGACTCAGGAAGAGCTGCTTTCCTTGAGCTGGCCCAACTTTGAGGGGGAAGACGGAGAAACAAAATCTTTACAAGTCTAACACATAGACTTGGCTCAGAGGGTCACAGTGCAACTCCGCCTTGGCCACTCTAGGATCTTGGTTCCGTGGGCTTCACAGACTAGGGACCACAGGGGCGTGAGCTGCTCACGCCTTTGTTTCTTCCTGAGCAGGCTTGTGTTTTGCTCAGTATAGAGAATCTCGGGGGTTCCTGGGAGCTTGCTATAAAGAGTCACGATTTGGGGAGCTGGGATAAAGATCCCAGAGAACTTTCCTAGCTGTCTGTGCTCCACACCTCCCTCTGGCACCTCTTCCTTTGTAAAGATGGCACTTGTGTTCACCACTTTACTACTACAGACTCTTTCAATCTTAACAACCCAATAAGGTATGTCATTATCACTCTCATCTTAAAGATGAAATAATTTATTCACCCCACAGTCATCCAGCTAACATTAACATAATAGAACCCAGATGGGGTCCTGCCCGCCTAAGCCTAGAGGCCACTGTGTTCTCACTTCTTAACTTAGTCTTACTCCAGGTGCTTGAAGATGATTAGGAGGAGGCTGAACTACACTGCCAGCGTGTTTGAGATTTTTCTTCTCTTTATGCTAAAATTGAAAACATCGTTGCTGAGAGCCCTTACTTCAATAAACACTATTTTCACAACTGACCTCTTGAGTTACCGTCCTAGAATCTACCCTCCTAATAAAAAGTCACTTAAAAACTGATGGTTGATTTCTTATTTCTTGAGAAAGGTGCCCTTCTGCCTCAGACTTTTTAGACTCTTATGTCATAGTGTGTGAAGAGGGTACCCCAACCCTGCAATTAACTCTGGTGCCACCTCCTTCATTTGCTGGATGCCTTGGGGAAATGAATCACCCTGGGAGGTGCACCCACATATTTTCACAGCATGTGTACACTTAGTTCAGAAAGAACACATTTGCAGAAATAACAGGACCGTGTTCACTAACTGAGGGAAGAAGTGTAACTCTAGGTTATTAAAAAAAAAAAAAAAAAAAAAAAAAAAAAAAAAAAAAAAGGCCTGCCTCCCCTTCCCTTTCTTGGTAGCATTGCAGCTCAGCTTTTCAGCTACAGTGTTCAAGATGATTGCTTTCCTTTAATTTATTATTTGTGGTGCTGCTGTCTCTGGCAAGCTTTGATGTTCGGGAGCAGGGGAAGAGGCAGATGCCCTGGGGAGGCAGGAGGTTACTTTGGGCTCCATGTTCTCCCTCTCTCACTTTCACCCGGCTTCTTTAGAGCTTCCTCCCATACCTGTGTGCTGTACTATGCAAGGACTATAAAGGACAGTAAATTTTAACTCTGGTGGAACTGGCAGGGGCAAAAAAAAAAAAAGAAAAAAAGAAAAAAAAGAAAAAGAAAAGAAAAGAAAAACCTTCCCTGAGCCTTAAACGATCAGCGCTTAGGATAGTCTGCCCCATGTTAATACAAATGAAGTCACTCACCAATCATTCACCCTAGAGGAACTGGTCACTTGATAACTGCAGGGCACCACAACTGAGCTATTTCCTCAGTGAGGGAAGGCACAAACCCCTTTACTACCGCATCCTTGTCACAAAGGCACTTAGAAGGTAGTCGGAGGCTTTGAGGATGAGGGCATGACTGACAGATACAGTGGATTGCTTACCACTGCCACTCCTCCAACTCATTGCTTAGATAAAATAAATTGTGGAGTATTCAACCCTCAGCAAAGGCAAGCTCGCTTCAGCTGATTATTCTGAGTCAGGTTATCAGTAAAGTGAGGTCATATGTGTTATCTAGGTAATTAACTGTTTTTGTGAACTTAAAAACTGCTGTAAACATGCCATCATTTATATATTGTCTCTGGATGATTTCCTGCCACAATAGCAGAAGTAAGTAGTTGTCTGGGGACTCCTGGCTAGGAAAACTGCAATATTTACCATCTTCCTCTTTGTAGACAGTTTGCCAACCTCAGACCCAAGTCAATCAGTTTAAAAGTGGACCTGTGAACTGCTATTAATAAATGGCATTGAAGAAGTCCACTCGAGGCAACTGGAGGAAAAGACTTTTTTTTTCCCTCCTCAGGCCATCAGGATGTGATTGCTAGAATGTTTGCAGCCATCTTTATTTACAAGGTAAGCCAGTCTGACGATGTCTTGGTATAGTATAGCAGTGTGAAATATAGAGATAACCTCAGTCCTTCACGATAGCTTTGAACTGCTTAAAAGAGACAAACTTGGAGCCTCTGTGGTTTTGCATCCTATCAAATAAGTTAATTTTCTCCTCTTGATGACTGGCTACATCATCTTTAAAGAATGATACTTATAATCCCGATCTTTACAAAACAATGCTCTCTTATGATGATAATATTCTTTGCTTTAAATTCCAGTATTGCTTATCTGATATTTAAATACTCATTTCAACATTCTTTTGATTTGTGCTACCATGAAAATCTTTTCTTTATGTCTAATCCAATTAAATTTTTATATGTCTGATGTGTCTCTTGTTGGCAGCTATACTGATTAGGTTTATCTCAACCTGACACAAATGAGTTATTTTGGAAGAGGCAGCCTCAATTGAGAAAAATGCCCCTACCAGGTTGGCCTGTAGACAAGCCAGTGCTCTATTTTTTCAACTGATGATTCATGAGGGTGAGCCCAGCCCACAAGATATGCTGCCACTCCTGGGGGTGGTCCTAGGTAGTAAAAGAATGTAGGCCAAGCAAGCCATGAAGAGCAAGCCAGGAAGCAGCACCCTCCATGACCTCTGAATCAGTTCCTGCCTCAAGGTTCCTGCCTTGAATTCCTGCCTTGACTTCCCTTGATGACAACCACAAGCTGTAAAATGATGGAGGGAGGGAGGAATGGGAGGATACAAGTGATGGGATCACAATTGAGTTGTAATCTGAATAAATTAATAAAATTTAAATTTAAAAAAATATAAAATATTTTAAAAAGTCTTCTCTACCCAGTTGGTTTTGGTCATGATATTACATCACAGCAATGGAAGCCTAAGACAGCAGGAAATGACTATAGGCTTGCTGTTATTTAACATTTGCCATTTTACCACAGAACTTAAGTCGCTCAGAATTATGATTACTATGCTTAAAATCCATCCCCTTGCTATTTAACTTAGTGTGTGTGTGTGTGTGTGTGTGTATGTGTGTGTGTGTGTGAGTGCCCGGGTGTGTAGGTTTGTGTAAAGATGTATATTCATGTGTATGGAGGTAAGAGGGCAGCCTTGGGGGTCTTTCCTCAGGAATTTGATCCAGCTGATTTTCAGTCAGGATCTTTCATTGATCTGGAACTTGCAAAGTATGCTAGGCTGGCCATCAAGCCCTAGAAGTCCTCCTGCCTCTACCTTTCCAGCTTTGAGATTACAAGTGAGTATCACCCACCTGGCTATTTTTAGATAGTTCTAAGGACAAACCTTGGGCCCTCTTGCACACAAGGCCACTTTACCCACTGAGCCACTTCCTCCAGTAACCTTGCTATTTGACTTTTCGATTACTCCATTTGTACTTTTCCTAGTTTCTGGTTTAATTTTTATGATTCCATACTAGTTCCTTACTTGGGTTGACTCTACTGATTGCCTTAAGGTTTACAAAATGTACTTTCAAGTTATGCTACTTGGTGTTCAGGATATGCAGCTTATGTTACTATGTTAGCCCCACCCAACATTTGTGCTATTTATTTTATAGGAAGTTTTGTTGTTTTTTGTTTGTTAGGATTGATTTTTATCTTTAGGTAATTAAGTGTCGTGTGTGTGTGTGTGTGTGTGTGTGTGTGTGTGTGTACCATGTGAATACCTGGATACCTAAGAAGCCAGAGGACAGGAGCTGGAGTTACAGGTGAATATAGGTTGCTTAAAGTGGATGCTGGAATCAGACTCAAGTTCTCTGCAAGAGCAGCAAGAGTTCTTTACTACTGAGCCATCTCTCCAACCCCTATTTGCATAATGTTAATGCCAACTTTACACAGATTCTTACCGTTTATAAAGATCAAATGGTTTAATCTGACAGACTTACTATATGGGGCTCTTTCCTTCTTTGTGTGAAACTCTGTTTTCCAATGGCATTGTTGTCCTTCTCCTTAAAGATATAGATAGATAAATAGATAGATAGATAGATAGATAGATAGATAGATAGATAGACATTTTTTTTTTTTTTTTTTTTACTTTTCTTGAAGTGTGGGTTTAATAAGCTTTTATATGGTTTAACATGTCTTGATTCAACTTTCAGTTTGGGAAGACAGTGTCTATATATCAGAGCTCTTTTCTGATGGCCCTTTCTGTCCATTACTGGAATAAGGTTGTTTCAAACCTTTTTGGATACTCGCATTCTCTCTCCTAAAAAGCGTCCTTGTCTTCCATGTGTAATGCAGCTTTTACGTCTGGATGCTATCAAATATTTTCTCTGTGAGTGCCTTTGAGGAATTTGAATATGTGATTTCCAGTCCTTTTGTCATGCTTATGGGCTTCAGTTTCACTGGAGATTGTGAGTCTGCGAGTTTTACAGACACAGACTTTGATGAGCAAGTAGAAAGAGTCTAAGAGCTAGAACCTGACTGTTGCAAGACAGTGTCGTCTGGCCGTGACAGGGGGATTTGTATACATGGACTCAAAGCAGCTTGGTTACCCACACCAGATCAGCCACACAACATGGCTGAAGTGGGAGGAGCTCGTGACCCTTGGCCCAGCTGAGAGCTATTGGCAGTTGGTGGCCTTTGGGGGAAGGAGAGTCCGTGTCTTTTAGGAGTGTGGCCTCTGGCAGATTGCCCATGTTCTAATGCATGGCCCTATATCCATGCACATGGGGGGGGGGGCACTAGCTGGAATCAGTGGGTCATAAAGACACACTAAATAAAATAAGACTAAAAATGGAGACTATGAAGCTGGGAAGAACATGGCCAGGTAGAGTGGAGTTGTGGGAAACAGGGATAGACAACGTCAAAAAGCATCGCGAACAGCTGTGATATACTCTAAGGATGAATAAACAGCTTTCCTATCCAGTTTAGACATTCTATACCCCTATGACACAGCTTTAAGCAAACTTACCATATATGATTCTAGGCACTGTGCTGCTCAGAATCTATGCTTTAGCCAAACTTCGTGGGACTCTCGGTGTTTCTCATATCAACCTCTTTACTGGAGTGTCCTTCTTCTGTGTCACTACTGTCAAAATCCTGCCAGGTGGGGAAGGGCATGAGGTCATGCATGGGCTGTATTTGGAGGTCAGATCACAGCCTGTGGAACGTGGGTCTCTTCTTTCACCATGCGTGTCCTAGGGATGGAAGTTAAGCTGTCAGGTTTGCAGCAAGCTCCTCTGCCTGCTGAGGCATCTCATCAACCCATCAGGGAAGCGACAAGCAGCAAGTCCTGCAGTTGGATTTTGTCCTGTGAAGGTAATGATGGATTCACACTAACTCTTGGCTAAGAGGATAGTCATATCACTACAATTAATAGCGGAGGAAATGCAACATCTAGTAATAAAAACACTGTCATTAAAATATTATAGAGGTATAAATAAAAATATATACTGCCAAGCTAGGCACGGTGTCATATGCTTTTAATCTCAGCACTTGGGAGGTAGACGCAGGTGGATCTCTGTGAGTTCGAGGACAGCCTCAATATATATATATATATATATATATATATATATATATATATATATATA
>OU015744.1:40106420-40139238 GCA_907169655.1 Acomys percivali | reverse complement strand
AAGAAGAAGAAGAAGAAGAAGAAGAAGAAGAAGAAGAAGAAGAAGAAGAAGAAGAAGAAGAAGCTGAGGATCTAAACAGAGCATTCTCAACAGAAGAAGTAAAAAATGGCTAGAAAATAGCTTTTTAAAGAAATGACCATCATCCCTACCAATTGGGGAAATGCAAATAAAAAACAACTATAAGATTTCATCCTACTCAGTCAGAGAGGCAGAGAGCAACAAAAGAACTGACAATGTTCTTCAGTGGATGTGCCAGGGCTGGGGGAAGGGGGATGGGTGCATGGCTCATATACTGATGGTGGAATTGCAAACCAGTCCAGCCACTCTGGAAATCAGTGTGCAGACCGTTAGGAAGCTAAATAACAAATCTACCATATAATCTTTGTAAGCGGTTTTTCTTAACCTGTCAAAAAGAGGCATTTTATAAAGTGCTGGGCAGATAGAAAGCACAGTCACTGTCACTGCTGTTTTAGTACTTCTGCAGCCCTCTCCTGTGGCTCTGAATCCATGTATGTATGCTACAGGTGACATATGTACCCATGTATCCACTCCATAATAC
Organism: Acomys percivali; assembly: GCA_907169655.1. Classification (NCBI taxonomy): domain Eukaryota; kingdom Metazoa; phylum Chordata; class Mammalia; order Rodentia; family Muridae; genus Acomys; species Acomys percivali. The sequence continues at coordinate 40,138,679 of OU015744.1, read as the reverse complement.
CAGCCATGCAACCAAGCCTGGCAGTTTAGAATAGAACTGCACACTCCACCCTGAAGGAGTCTCTGGAAACACTGTCCAGACAGGAGAAATGTCAGTGGTCTTTTACACGGTCAAGCTCTGTGCTGTTCCTAAATATTGCATGGGATGGTAGACAATCATATACAGCCTAGGCCACTGAGTGATGAATCACTGTACCCTAGGACTGAGATTCTCGAGGGAATCACCAGAGGCAGCCCAGCTCCGCCACTCATGAGAAACTGCAACAGCAACATTGATTCAATGTGTTCTCCAAATGAGCTCTGCACATGTTTAGCATCCCATATGCATGAGCTCATTGAACTATCTCCAAAATCCAGCAGCATGGATGTTTGTTATTATATCCACTCTATTGATGGAGAAACTAAGATTTAGGGATCACTGATTTCCTACATACTCATTATCAGAGAAGTAGTAGGTACCTAAATAAAGTATGAATGCACTTAGCCACTGGGCATATGGCCACTGAAGTCCCATCGTTAACAAACTCTCCTAAGTCGATCCTAACCGCTTGACCCTTTTTTATATAGCTATGGAGTCTACCTACAGAACATGTCTGCATGCTCCTGCCGGGCAAGAAACTGGCTGATGAAGTATGGAGCCCTGGCCCAGGGAAGCTTGCTCAGAATGCTATGTAAAACTGAAAGTTATCTTCAGCCATGACTCACTGAGAAGGGTTTATTTTAAGATCCAGGGGCTGCTCTACAACTTCAATTGCCCAATCATCTCCAAAGAGTCAAGGTCAACCTTCAGAGTCATCGTCTATTGAAAATAATCTTCTCCACTTTCCCCTAAGAGACCCTCCACACAGCCATGCTTGTCTGCTAACAGGAACACAGAACTAAGGCCTTGACTTCTTACCCAGTGCTATTTGAAACTTTGATGAGAGCCATTAAGATTGCCAAGCCAGTCTCTAAATCCCTCTGCAGGTTGACAAAGGGAAATGAGGCACCTGACACGACACTGTAAAATACTGGCAAACTCCCTTTAGCCTCAACTGGTTCTCTAGCTGGATTTCCCCAGGAACTTTCATGCTATCAAGACCCTGCAGGCTCTATAACACCCCAGTGGAATCTTGGATGAGTTCTTCTTAAGTGACCTTTCCTTTTATCCTTGTGACCTGGCTCTCGAGGAATACTGCCCCAACCCTTCTTCATCTTCAAATGTCTAGTCTCTATCCTCTAATGGCAATCATGACTTCCAGCTTGCCCTGAAAGATGAGGTTATCACTCCTGTTTTAATGGACTGTCTGTGGAGCATTGACAAGGCACTATGGAGTGAAAAAATAGTCTAAGACTCGTGAATAGCTGCCCTGGGATGGAGAGTGACTCAGCCATGTACAGAGCTCTGTGTACAGGTCTCCTCCCCTACACTGTGAACTGTCTCCACCACTATGACCCATGTGTCCCTGATCGTATTTCTCACCCATTTAAAGTTACAAACAGCTTTTCTTCCTTATTCTGCCTCTTCTGTCATCCCCATAGTGGCTGTCACCACTATGTTTGTCTTAAGCTGGGAAATATCTTTTTTTTAATATATTCAGAATTTTATTTTATTTTTTATATTAATTTATTCATATTACATCTCAATTGTTAGCCCATCCCTTGTATCCTCCCATTCCTCCCTCCCTCCCGCTCCCCCCTACTCCCTTCCCCTATGTCTGTGACTGAGGGGGACCTCCTCCCTCTGTATATGCTCATAGGGTATCGAGTCTCTTCTTGGTGACCTATTATCCTTCCTCTGAGTGCCATCAGGTGTCCCCACCCAAGGGACATGGTCCAATATGGGGCACCAGAGTTTGTGTGAAAGTCAGATCTCCTTCCCCACTTAACGGTGGAGAATGTCCTGTCCATAGGCTAGACTGGGTAAGGGTTCGAAGTTTACTGCCTATATTTTCCTTGGCTGGTGCCATAGTTTGAGGAGGACCCCAGGGCCCAGACCCGCCTGAAGTTTTCCAGGACCCTCTGGATCCTTCTATTTCCTCATTCTCCCAGGCTTCTCGCACCTAAAGTCTCAATAGGATGTCCTCCGCTCTGACCCATTTTCCTGGTAGGTAAAGTTTTTCATGGGGGCGTACCCCTTGGACTAGTGTCTCGATATAAGTGAGTATATACCATTTGACTCTTTTTGCTTCTGGGTGAACTCACTCATTATGATAATTTCTAGTTCAATCCATTTGTCCACAAATTTCGGAAATTCCTTGTTTTTGATAGCTGAGTAGTATTCCATAGTGTAAATATGCCACAGTTTCTTTATCCATTCTTCTACTGAGGGACATGTAGGCTGTTTCCATGTTCTGGCTATTATGAATAAGGCAGCTATGAACATGGTTGAACATATGTCCCTGTTGTGTGGTAGTGCATCTTCTGGGTATATTCCAAGGAGTGAAATAGCTGGGTCTTGATGAAGCCTTATTCCCATTTTTCTGAGAGAGCGCCAGATAGATTTCCAAAGTGGTTGTACTAGTTTGCATTCCCACCAGCAATGAAGGAGTGTTCCTCTCTCTCCACATCCTCGCCAGCATGTGGTGTCAGTTGAGTTATTGATCTTAGCCATTCTGATGGGTGTAAGATGGAATCTCAGTGTCCTTTTGATTTGCATTTCTCTGATGACTAAGGAGGTCGAACATTTCTTTAAGTGTTTCTCCGCCATTTGATATTCCTCTGTTGAGAATTCTCTGTTTAGTTCTGAGCCCCATTTCTCTATTGGGTTATTTGGTTTGGTGGTGTTTAATTTCTTGAGTTCTTTATATATTTTGGATATTAGACTTTTATCAGATGAAGGGTTGGTGAAGATCTTTGCTGGGAAATATCTTTAATTTATTGTTTTATTTTGTTTTGTTTTCTTCAAAACTAGCTCAACAAAGACAAGTGCCTTTGAACTGCAGCCCTGAAACGTCTCTCTACAGATAAACTTGGCCTTCTATGCTAATTTAACCCTTGTGCCCTTTTTTTCCCACCTTCTGAAACATCCATATGTGGTGGGAAAGCAACACTGAAATCGTTCACATGTTATTTTATGGTTTTTCTTATCCTGAGAGACTCCAGATGCCTCCTGAACCATTTTTATATGCTCAGTAAAGTGTTTTCAACCCACCTCCTCAGCACAGGAGTCTCAGGTTACTTATGAACGTATGTCATTTTAAGTTTATAGTTAGAACGCAATGATAATAAGTTGTCCTTGTAATAATAGCTGCTGTTTCTTTCAGGTCACCTATATTTAGAGAGGGTCATAGAAAGTTCCTTGCTGCTTATTAATGTCTAATAGCTTATTATTCCCATAAGTAGAAACAAAAAAAAATTCAGCAATTGCGATTTGACAGTGACATCAACACCTGCCTGGCTAATGAATTCCTTGGCAAATGCATGTTCCAGGAGAGAGAGCAATGTCACCTTTAGCACAAGTGGCTCTCCTTAGACTGCTGTAGCTGTGCTACAGGAAAGTAAAATTTGTAACTAGCAACTGAAGAACGGCTGTAACTGTGCATCTGAGAGCACTGGACTGGGACATCTCCTGTCATGTCTGCTTACCACACTGTGTTCCTTATCTTTTTCATGAATTGTCATGGTGCCAACAACCATAACCATAACTTCACAAGAACTCATGTAACTCCTTCAAAGAAAACTAAAATAACGAAATGAAGCACTAGAAGCAAGATGGCCTAAGGACTACAAAGCAAAACTGCCAAGCTATGGAAGTCACCACACGGAACACAAAGGAAGCCAACTTGATAGAGCCAATGTTTACCGAGCATCTTGTAAGTTGAGCCTCTCCACGGTACACCACACAATGAGTTGCAAGAAACACTTTAAAAATACAATATCTACTCAAAGAACCACTCTATTAACAAACTGGAACTCTGGCAGTAAGCCACAATAGCATTGGGTGGTTTTTTCCAGCTTAATTAAGATAAAATTGACAAATAATAAATAATGTGATATTTTGATACACATTTTAAAGTACTCACTGCTATCAGAATAAATACTATATCCATTTTCACACAGCTATTGTCTTATGGATGGAGGTAAGACTATTTGAGATCTAGTCTACTGGTAAAGTTTAAGTGTGTAATGCATTATGAACTATATATAGTCACACAAACACATAAAAGGTTATATATAGCATGTATGTCATACATATATGCAATATAATGCCAATATAATAAGATAGCCTATGAACAGTTCATTTGATTTCATATCTGTTACTGGAAGTAGTGCCATGGTAAACAAGAGAATGAAGATATGTCCTTACATACTGTCATAATCATTGGAAGTAAACTTCTGGATCCTACAGTGGCTCTAGAGGAACTTCCCCATCGGTTTCTATAATGATGACACTCACTCACATTCTCCCTAACAGTGGTTCACTGCTATTCTTCCTCTCTTAATAACAGCTATTCTAATAAGTTTGAGCATAAAACACTCCCTGTAGGTTTGTACAACTTGATAACTTGATAACTTGAATTTAAAGTGGTTTGGTGCTATTCTGGAAGGTTGTAGAACCTTTGGGATTTAGGATTTAGTTAGATGAAAGGGACACTAACAGTGCCTAAATTGTTTCTATTCCCTTGCCCACCAAGATGTGGGCAGTCCTAGCAACACAAACTCTGGCCACTGTTTATTTCCCACCATTCTGGACCTTCTTAACTCATGAGCCAGAATGGACCCTTTTTTTCATTCAACTGTTCCTGACAGGCATTTAGTTATGGCAACAGTAAAATTAACTAAGAAAACGATGGCACACTGGGGTTTTGATTTTCACTGTTTTATGATTCGTGATAACATTTCTTCACATACATTTTGGTATGTCTTCTTTCTGAAATGACTATTCAAATACATTGTATATTTGTAAACAAGTCATCTGCTTTCCTTGATATTGAATTACTTTTGTTCTTGACATATGTGTTGCTTCTTTTTTAGTTTTTTATTTTTTATTTTTTGTCAACTTGACACAAGATAAGGTCATAAGGGAACCTCAGTTAAGAAAATGTCCCTATCAGATTGGCCTTGACAAGCCTGTGTGACATTTTCTTGGCTACGATTGATATGGAAGGACCCAGCCCACTGTGAGTGATGCCATCACTGGGCAGGTGGTCTTCAGGTTTATAGGAAAGCAAGCCAGCAGGCAGCACTCCTCCAGGTTTCTTACTTACCTTGAGTGCTTTCCCTGACTTTCCTATATGATGGACTATATAACCTGCAGGGTGAGGTGAAACATTTCCTTCCCAAATGGCTTTTGTTCATGGTCTTTATCTCAACAATGGAAATCAAACTAAGAAAATGTATTTTTTATATTAATCCCTCATTAGATACATGGTTCACAAAGCCTGTCTCACATTTCACAGGCTTCCCCTGTGCTTTGTTTTGTGTCCTTTGCTGTGTAGAGGTTATTAACTTTGATGCAGCAACCTGAGGGAGCCTGTGTGCTAAAACCAAGAACTACCAAACTAGAATAATGGATTCCAGCGCTCCTATGCTTACAAAATGCCAAAGGCTGACTTGTAAATGGAACTTAGCAGCCTCTGCATTTGTCCTAGCTCCATTGCAGAGAGAACTGAAAGGGAGGGCGGGGAGCTCTAACATGGGACATGCTTCCACTCTCCATTTTCCCTCTTTATCATCTTCATCATTAGTTAGGGTTTTATTGCTGATGGCACATGATACCTGGACATGATCAGTTTACATGGAGAAAGGTTAAGTTGGGCTCATACTTAGAGATGTTACAGCTCAGGGTCAGCCACTTCCATCCTTTTGGGGCCATAGGGAGACAGACCATCATATTAGAATGGTGTGGAAGATCAGAACTGCTTACTTCATGAAGCCAGGACACAGCAAAAGAGCAGAAGACTGGATTTTCCCTTCAGCATTATGCTTTTGGTGGCTCCTCATTTTAACCACCTCACAAAATAGTGCCACCCTCTAGGGATCAAGCCTTCTCCACTTTGACCTGTGGTGGATATTCTGCCACAGAGCTACACTCCCAGGCCTACAGTCAGAGCTTTAACTTATGTCAGTCAGCTATGGTCTGAGTGGCATTTGCCAAGGAAACATCTTAATATATGGATGTATATTTTAAGGGAAGGATATGAGTAACCTGTAAGAGTAATATATAGAGATGCATATATTGATACACACATATATATGTGTGTGTGAGTGTATATATACACACGTGTGTATGTGTATGTGTATACACACACACCTTTTACAAGTGAAATGTCTAAAGTGGTACCACTCAAATAATCTGCCCTCTAGAATAAGCTTTAGAACAATGTTTTAGAAATGTGAGGTACCCAACCCACCTCTAGATCATTGCAATTTGGAGAGATGCTCTTTTCAAAAACATCTTTAATATAAATAGACCAGCCATTGGAATTGTGTGGCATATTTATACAGATATAATTGATGATAATCTCCAGAGAAGATTGTAGGTTTTCCTCATTTTATGGAAATGTTATGAGCCAATGCTCCTCTGCTCAATAAGCAGCATGTCACCTTCAGACTCCCTGTGAGTGTGTGTGAAATTCAAAGAACAAAATCACTGAGCAATTTCTCTAATCAGCCAGGTAACTACAAAGGGAAGTGTATCACTACACATTGTGCCCTGAATACAATGCAAAGACTAGCATAGGAACCTAACAGGAAACCAAGTTCTTGGCAGGATAATGGCATACTATCTTTGACCTGGGGAATTCTTCATAGATTGTTATAACCATTGTAAGTTCACTATTACTTATAGGTCATATTGGGTATTGGCAGAAGGTCCCATGGAATATATATACCATTTGAGTGCTCATGTGGCTCTCACACATGGAGTTGATCTAAGGTGTTTGTTATTTTCATGTGTAAGAGGCTGTTGAGAATCCCAAAACTTCTTAAACAACACTCACTTATCCACTGGCTCTAGATTCCCTGTGACCTCCTGAAAAATCCTTATATTAATATCACAGATGCACCATGCCCACCGTGGCTCCTGCTCTATCTCTTCCCTAGTTATAACAGTCTTTGGATACTGTATACACTGATTCTGTCTCCTCAAAGCAAGAGCACTTGTGAAAGCTGCATCCTAGCCATTGGAGAAACCACCACTAAAACGGGAAGTTAGACGTCCCTTTTGAACCCACCAGTTGTGTTGTAAGTAATTGTGACTACAGAGTATAGTCTCCTGCTAGTAAAGGCAAGAAAATGACCAAAGTTGGAATAAACAGAGTTTGGTCCTATTTTATCCAAAGAGTGTCCAAAGCACAAAATTTCAGTTTAAAGGGGACACTCTCTCTGCTTTGTTGTTCTATCTTTGAATATCATCAAATAATCAATGGGACCATATTATCTCCTGTATCTTGGTCTTTATCTTTTAAGACCTTGTTAAAGTCATACCTTAAACTCTCCATCCACACGAGTCAGACATCCCCAGCTCCTACCATCATTACTAAATTGTCAGGGCTAATTTAGAGGGATTTGAATTGTAAGTAGCAGCCTCCCAATATGGCCAAGCTGGTTCAGCCCGACAGTGCACCACAACCCTTCCTCTGTCCCACGAGTCAATGCCCAAGCTCCTACACGAATCTAAACTAAGGGAGTCTCCAGTCCTCACACTTCAGCAGGCTACAGGCATAAGTGGCCTCCTTTGTTCAGCCAGCTGCCTTGTCTATTACTTGAGCCTAACTCAGAAAACAGCCTGTGTATCTGAGTCTGGATGCTCTGTATCTACGCTATCTTCCAGAATCTTCTTTTAGAATGAAAGCTGAATTGATCCTTCTGTCAGAGAACAGCTGCCACAACCAGGCTGGTCCTGGTTTTCAGCCATCACCTGGCACCCTCGCTGCCAAACCCATTCCCCATTGAATGTCTTATGTTAACAGCTTCCAGATCCTTAAGTTGACCTACCCCTGTAAACACTCCCGAGTTCTGAGTTGTCAAGGACCCAACATGCCTTGCCCCCAAGCTAGGACACAGGGTTAATCCTATCAATTTACTTTGCCAAACTGCAAACTCAGAGAGCAGCTGAATAAGCACATGTTTTCAAATGGTAATGAGGGGATGTTTGAAAAGAAAGTGTACAGAACAGTTGGCAGGGCCCTCCTTTCCATGAGGGTACACTGTTGTCCTGATGCCTGATTTTACTTTCTAATCCACTCCGCTTTCTGTACCGAGTGTTCTAGGGCCTAATGATTTCTTTTCAAGTTTCCCTAAGCAAATGGCACTGTGAGCCACTTAATTCAGAGGTGATGAACACAAACCCCTGAGAACCCTTTCTCAGAACACTGGGTAAAAAGTCCTGGCAACTTCTTACCTATAAAGTGCTGTCCTCACATCCTGAGTCGTGCTATGGTGCCATAAGTGGATGACCTAACCTCTTGCCATGGATTCTCTCTACCGCTTCCTTATATTCTTCTGCCTGGAATTTTCTTTTCCTCTTGTTGCACCCAGTGAGCGGGTTGGTAAGTGATCTACTGCATGGAGGGAGAAACAAATACTTGTTTCACAGCCTTCCTTGGCAATTACTGCATTTGTTTAATTCCTATACTTTGAACATGCTTGTAAAGAAAATACAACCCATTTATTCCTTGTTCCAAAGGCCGTTTAGTCTCACCATGCTTCATCCACAGCCACTCCCAAACTATCAGATTACTGAATCAATGAGTAATCAATAAAGATATTTTTTTTTTACAGTCAAGGGAAAACTAGCTTTATCCATGTTCAAATTATACCACTCTACTTCACAGGACACTTTATCACCATAAGCACATCAGCAGTTATTATGGGGTCACCTTGCTATGCGGTACCCTCATGAGTTAGCCGGGTCAGGACAGTGCCATCCTCTTGACAGATGGAGGAACTGAGCCTCAGAGGAGTTAGTTTGTTCATTTTCACACATGAGTGACAGAGGCAACTCTCTATCAAAGGAGGTGAAAAGACATCTCAGAAGAGAAACAGGAAACAGGCACCTGAGCATCCTCAGTTGGTCACGGGTGTTTGAGACAGTCCTCAGCAGGGCTGCTGGGTGATACGGAGTGGAATCCAGGCCACTCTCCTGTCTGAATGGTAGTGATTTGACAGGTTAACATGGGCATCAGTCTGAGACCTGCAGGAAAGTAACTCAAGCAAATGGGTCCCTGCTCATCCCTCACCACACCACACCATACATTTCAGGATCAGCCTTGACCACGGAGGTCCCCATGTTGTTTTCATTAAGAAATAAATGGTAAGCTGGGAGTGGTAGCGCACGCCTGTAATCCCAGCACTTGGGGCAGCAGAAGCAGGCAGATCTCTGTGAGTTCAAGGCCAGCCTGATCTACAAAGCAAATGCAGGACAGCCATGGCTACACAGAGAGATCTTGTCTCAAAAAAACCAAAAAAAAAAAAAAACAAAAACAAAAACAAAAAAACAAAACCAAAAAACCCAACAACAAAGAGGAAGAAAGAAAAAAAAAAGAAAGAAATGGTAGTTTACAGACTGTGTCCTTTTTCAAAAGATAGCCAATTTTAGCCTTTCCCTCCCAGCAAAAAAGGAAGGATATGATTTACTTTAACCATTTGCTCCATGTCTCAAGGAGGGCAGGCACATGGGGAACCATGGGCCCTATATAGACACTTGGAGTTCAGGCAAGCTCATCAATCACAGAGCTGCCTGGCCCAGGATGCTCCCTCACTGGGACATGTGACTTGGCACAGCTGGACTCTCTGAAACTGGCCAGGCATTGCTGGGCCTAGGCCCGGAGACGCCCGCGCCCCTGCAGGTTCCTGGCCAGCCCTTGCAACTGTTTCATTTACCGTGTGGGACAATTCTCCACAGGGCTCAGGAAAGCACATGCTGCTAACACACTCAGGTCCACTTCCCCTTCCAAGCCCTAATGAGGTGAGATAATGGATGCAGGAAAGTATGTAAATGTGAATCAATGTGGGACATATGCTCCAGGTCCATCCATAACTTCTGAGCCAGGATGGGAGCAAAGATGTTTTGGAAGTATTCTACACAGAGCTCCTGCCTCCACTCTAAAGCATAAACAACAACAGCAAACACAAACCACCTAGGAAGTTGTAGCTCCCTGACCCCTCTGCAGCCCTAACCCAGGGGTCCAGTTGCCAATTTTGATGGTTCTCTCGAGACTGATTGTTTAATCCTGTCTGTCTTTATATCACGATATAATATTAAACCATCAAGAACAAATGAAGAGAAATATGGCATAAATTGTCACATTTTTTTGCATCTGCAAATGTCTCGGGATCCCCCTGGAGTGTGGAGAAGCACGCTCTGAAAAGGAGAGGTGGCCACAAGCCTCTGGACATCCCTGACCAGGCTCCTGGCTCCTGTATCCTGGCTTAAGCAACCCAGGCTAAGGGCCAGGCAGAGCTGGGCCTTCCTCCAGAACCATTGCGTCAGCGGGCTCAGCGGGCTGTGCCAGGGAGGGCTTTGCTTTCCGGAGACCAGGGGATGGAGAGCTGGCAGGGCGCCCTCTCTACTAGCCAAAGAGTTGCAGAGGGAGTTTTTGGAAGGTCCTTTCAAAGCTCAGATCAGACTGTGGACAAGAAGCAGAACGGAGCCTATGATTCATCTGAAGAGCTTGTTCTGTGTCCCTCCTCACTGTAAGCCCCACTTGCACACAAGACCTGGAGACTCCGAGTGGTGAAGTAAATAATGGAGGTGGCATAAGTCCAGGCCTGTCAATCTCTAAGTCCTGTGACCTTTCCACTACACAATACATTATTTAATTAATCTCATGTAGCCTGGCCATGTCCAGGCACTTTGTCAACCCAGCACCCTGTTACCCAAGTTCAGCAAGGACAAGGAGTGGTCCTGTTCCTTGAAAATCTCCATCTTGCCTGCTCACAGGTCCTAAGATTTTTGAGAAGGAATCTCAGCTCCTTCCATCCAATGGGTCCTCAGAGAGGGTGGAAATGCCAGTGTCAAGCCTGACCTTCCCAGTGCCAATGCCTTTCAATGCATGACAAACTCCTGTTCATTTGCAGTTTTCAGAGAGGGATCCACAACTGCTCGGCAGTGCAATCCATTTAGTAAAGTGCTTCCAGGCTCTCACCAGCTGTGTGACTGAGCCAACGCACTCACCTCAGAAAGCTGGTAGGCCTGGAAGCCTTGCCTTCACCTTCCTCCTCCGTGAACTGGGATAACAGTGTCTGCACTAATTGGCTTTCAGAAGGAGAAAGCCTAACAGGATTGGAGCCTAGAGGCAAATTGTCCAAGCTCATATCCCCAGTCCACAACCTCCCAGTTGTACACTTAAACAGTTCCCTTAAGTATTCCATGCCCTGGTCCCCTCAGCTGGAAAAGTGTGCTTATGGCCTGAGGCTTATATGATGATCATATGAACTAGCATGTTAAAGTACTTAGAACAGCACTGGCTCAGAGCAGCGATACATGAATTTAAGTTTCAGTGGGCAAATGATGAAAAGTGCTTAATGACACTAGTACCCATACTCATAAGTAACTTGCAGGGATTTAGAAGGGCATATCTCTTACTCCCAATAGCAACTACTGTTCCACTGTTCATCGGGCCATCTGCCTTTAGGAGGGTGAGTCAGCAGGCATGTCTCCAATGTATGGTATGCACCCAGCATCCTGATTGAGGAGCTCAGCTTTCCTGGGCTGCTCCTCTGTATCAGAGACTGATTTAGCAGGGTTTGCCTCCATATAAGCCTATAGGGAGGTGAGTCAGAGGCTGGCCCCTGGGATAGCCTCTCTTTCGGAATGGGGGATGGGAGCAATTTCAGCAACAGTAGCATTCAGTCACCCTGGATACTACTAAAAGGATTTTACTCTGAGCCCACTGGTCTGAGTACAGAGTACAGTCTACTCAAAGCCCAATTGCTTCCCTAATAGGGAGATGCTAATTGACCCCCTTCACTACTTTAATGACTTGTAAAATTTTTCAATGTTATGCCTAGACATGCACGTTTATTTGGCTAAGAGTTCAGAAGGCAAAACCAGGTTATGATCTTGTAATTTCAGTTTCTAGCTAAGACGTGGTTGGGAACAGAGGCCATGCTTTACCCTGAATACTGCAGTGTTAAAGTCAGCCAGAATGTTTGTCAACAGTCTGGGGCAGACTTTGTCTTAACATTGTAGAGCTCCAGACAAGAGTGCAAATGGAGTCCCACTGTCAAAAGAATAGATTCTATCTTCTCACCCTGACAACGATGTGGCAATAAACTGGAGAAGGTTAAATTTATATTTAGAACCCAGGTTCCTCAGAGTTTTGGAGGAATAAGATGGTATGAGGGCAGCCAATTCATGACCCGTGGCTCCATCTATGGCACAAGAAAAACCTGACAGGTTTGAGTACAGACCCTGCAGACCATGTGTCAATCTCTGTCCTTCAAACAGCCAATCCCTAGCAGCTACCTCTCACACTCAGAAGTCGTACACTGTTGCCCCATCTACTCTCAGGAGAACAAACCCAGACTATGTACAGAATGGAGGCTGTTTCCATAGAGAAATGTGGAGACGTAGAGTGCAACATACAAGTGGACAGCAGTCCCAGACACCCTCTATTGTGTGTGGAGGAAGCATGGCTAGTGTAGGTTAGAATTAGAGCCTATAAGGTGCAGGACCGTCTATCTCAGATCGATAGGAAAGATCTAGATCACTGTCTTTAAAGACGCATGATGATTCTGAGTGAACAACACACACTGTATGAGCACATTGACAATACTGACTGGAAACCTACATCACCCTCCTTTCTGCCATTTCCTCAAACACTTAGCTTTCTCTTCCTCCTCTTAGCACCCACCAACAATTCTGTATGACTTGAGGTCAGCATCATTCATCTGCAGTTTTACATTGCTTAGTCCATGCTGTGATGGGGTCTTTTCAAGCACCCAGCCCCCAAGCCTAACACTCACATCTTAAGCACACCATGGCAAAGACTTTATTCCTATCCTGTTTCCTACAGTCACCTAGGCTGAAAGTCAGGATTCTGAACTTCTGAAGCCAGCTCTAATGAGCAGAGACCAGCAGTTTTTTCTGTGGCTACCACTCCTCTTCTAGTTTCTGTTTTCTTCTTTACTTTTCCAAAAAGACGAATCCTTGAGATCCATATGAAGATTTTAAAGTTCAGAATCCTAAAGTATATCGCTTGTTTCTGCAAAGTTACACTAAGGCATGCATTATTCAAGCTTAGAGTTTCCCAGACAACAGCTGCACTGGCAGGTCATGAGAATACCCAACAGAAACATTTCTAAGACTTGTTGGGTTTGCCAAAGAGTTCTTTCTTCTGAAGAAAAAAAAAGCAACACCACTTCTAGTAACCTTTTGATGACTCATTCCAGTGATCTTAACACTCGGCCTCTCTACCTTAGGGTGTCCCATCAGAGCACTGTGATAATGGGTTAGCACAATGATATTTATCCCTCTGTTTGATGACAGAAGTGTTTTTTACTCTCTTCAACAATTCTAAAGGTCCCAAATCCTTTCTATGTACGTGGACTGCATCCATCAAAATTTAATGAGGATACATGATGTCCAAGATTCTAACCTGTGCTTGAAAGTTCAAATTTAGTCATTGACAACCAGTAATTTTTCAGGGTTTTGTTTTATTGTTTTGTTTTTGTGTGTAAGTTTTGATTTGTTGTTTGCTACTTTTTAAATGTATATATTTATTCACTTTACATCCTGGTCAAGATATTCTATGACAAAACTAAATTACAACAGTACCTAACAATATATCCAGCTCTACACGGGGAAACAAAGGAAATGAATAACCCCACACCCACAAAAACAAAAGAAAGGAAGCTTACACACATGCACACTCTACTACTACCGACATCAAAATAATAGGAACCATTAACCACTGGCCATTAATATCATGCAACATCAATGGCCTCAACTCCCCAATGAAGAGACACAGGCTAACAGAATGGATATAAAAACAGGACCCATCAATATGCTTCATACAAGAAATTCACCTCAACAATAAAGATAAACATTACCTTAGAGTAAAGGGCTGGAAAAAAATATTCCAAGCAAATGGACCAAAGAAGCAAGTGGGAGTAGCCATTCTAGTATCTAATAAAATAGATTTTCAACTAAAACTAATCAAAAGATATGAGAAAAGACTTTTAATACTCATCAAATGAAAAATCCACCAAGATGATGCCTCAATTCTGAATATTTATGCCTCAAATACAGGAGCACCCACATTCATAAAAGAAACATTACTAAAGCTTAAATTGCACATTGAACTCCACACTTTAATAGTGGGAGACTTCAACACTCCACTCTCACCAATAGATACATCATCAGAGTGGAAATTAAATGGAGAAACAATGAAACTAATAAATGTCATGAGTCAATTGGACCTAACTGATATACACAGACTATTTCACCCAAACATAAAAGAATTCACCTTTTTCTCAGCACTTCATGGAACAGTCTCCGAGCAAACAGTCACAAAGTAAACCTCAACAGATATAAAAAAGATCAAAATAATTCTTTGCATCCTATCAGACCACCATGGATTAAAGCTGGATCTCAATAACAACATAAACAACAGATAGCCTACAAACACATGGAAACTGAATAACTCCCTACTCAATGATAGCTGCACAAGGAATGAAAAAAAAAAGAAATAAAAAACTTTCTAGAATTCAATCAATCCAAAGGCACAACATACCCAAATTTATGGGACACAAAGAAAGTAGTGCTAAGAATAAAATGCATAGCACTAAATGCTTTTATTAAAAAAAATTGTAGAATCCCATATTACCCACTTAACAGCACACCTGGAAGCTCTAGAACAAAAGAAAACAGACTCACCAAAGAGAAGTAGATGGCAGGAAATCATCAAACTCAGGGCTGAAATCAATGAAATAGAAACAAAGAGAATGATTCAAAGAATCAACAAAACCAAGGGCTTGTTTTTTTAGAAAATAAACAAGATAGACAAACCCTTAGCCAAACTAACTAAAAGTCAAAAGGAGAGTAATCAAATCAACAAAATCAGAAATGGAAAAGGAGACATAACAACAGTGAAGAAGTCCGTGGAATCATTAGGTAGTACTTCAAAAACTTATATGCCACAAAATTTGAAAACCTTAATGAAATGGACAATTTTCTCGATAGATACCAACTACTAAAATTGAACCAAGATTAGGTAAACAAATTAAATAGTCCTATATCTCCTAAGGAAGTTGAGGAAGTCATCAAAAGTTTCAGAACCAAAAAAAGCCCAGGGCCGGATAGATTCAGTGCAAAATTCTACAAGATCTTCAAAGATGACCTAATACCAATTCTCTTTAAACTTTTCCACAAAACAGAAACAGAAGGAACATTACCAAACTCATTATATGAGGCCACAGTCACCTTGATAACTGAACCACAGAAAGACTCTACAAAGAAAGAGAATTTCAGACCAATTTCTCTTATGA
The DNA here is from genome assembly GCA_907169655.1 of Acomys percivali. Classification (NCBI taxonomy): domain Eukaryota; kingdom Metazoa; phylum Chordata; class Mammalia; order Rodentia; family Muridae; genus Acomys; species Acomys percivali. Next base: position 40,123,263 of record OU015744.1, on the reverse strand, counting down.
ACATTGATGCAAAATTGCTCAATAAACTACTCACAAACAGAATCCAAGAACACATAAAAAATATTCACCATGACCAAGTAGGATTCATGCCAGGAAGGCAGAGGTGGTTCAATATATAGAAATCCATTAATGTAATCCATCATATAAGTAAACTGAAAGGAAAAAAACACATGATCATCTCCATAGATGCAGAAAAAATATTTGACAAAATCTAACACCCATTCATGTTTAAAGACCTGGAGAGCAGGAATACAAGGTACATACCTCAACATAATAAAGGCAATATACAGCAAGCCAATAGCCAACATCAAGCTAAATGGAGAGAAACTTAAATCAATTCCACTGAAATCAGGGACAAGACAAGGCTGTCCACTCTCTCCATATCTCTTCAATATAGTGCTTGAGGTTCTAGCTCGAGCAGTAAGACAACTAAAGGAGATCAAGGGGATGCAAATAGGAAAGAAAGAAGTCAACTATCACTATTTGTGGATGACATGATAGTATACATAAGGGATCCAAAAAAGTCTACCAAAGAACTTCTGCAGCTGAACACCTTCAACAAAGAGCACAGATACAAAGTCAACTCAAAAAAATCAGTAGCCCCGCTCTATACAAATGACAAATGAGCTAAGAAAGAAATTAGGGAGACTATAGCCTTCATGATAGCCACAAATGGTATAAAGTATCTTGGTGTAACTCTAACCAAATAAGTGAAAGACTTATATGAAAAAAAAAAACCTTCAAGTCTCTAAAGAAAGAAATAGAAGACATCAGAAGATGCAAAGACTTCCCATGTTCCTGGATTGGGAGAATCAACATAGTAAAAATGTCCTTCTTGCCAAAGGCAATTTATATATTCAGTGCAATTCCCATCAAAATTCCAAGACAATTCTTTACAGAATCTATTCTCAACTTCATATGGAAAAACAAAACAAACAAAGAAACAAACAAAAACAGAATAGCTGAAACAATCCTGTACAATAAAAGATCTTCTGGCGATTCTCCATCCCAGATCTCAAGCTGAACTATAGAGTAACAATAATAAAAAACAGCACGGTACTGGCATGGAAATAGGCTGGTTGATGAGTGGAATTGAATAGAAGACCCAGAAACAAACCCATATATCTATGCTCATTTGATTTTTGACAAAGAAGCCAAATCCATACAATGGAAAAAAGATCATATCTTCAACAAATGGGCCTGGTCTAACCGGATGGTGTAGAAAAATGCAAATAGACCCATATTTATCACTGTGTACAAAACTAAAGTCTAAATGGATTAAAGACCTCAACTTAAAACCAGATGCCCTAAATCTGTTAGAAGAAAAGTTGGGATGAGCCTTGAACTCATTGGCACAGGAGACAACTTCCTGAACAGACCACCAACAGCCCAGGCTCTAAGATCAACAATTAATAAACGGGACCTCAACAGAACAAAACGACATCCTACAGACTGGGAAATGAAAATCAAAATGACTCTGAGATTCCATCTTACACCTATCAGAATGGCTAAGATCAAAAACTCAAGTGACAGTACATGATGGCAAGGATGTGGAGAAAGTGGAATACATCTTCATTGCTGGTGGGAGTGCAAACTTGTACAACAACTTTGGAAATCAATCTGATGCTTTCTCAAAAAACTGGGAATAGGGCTACCTCAAGACCTAGCTATTCCACTCCTTGGAATGTACCCAGAAGATGCTTCAGCATACAACAAGGACATGTGCTCAATGAACATGGTTGAGCAGCCTTATTCGTAATAGCCAGAATCTGGAAACAATCTAGATGTCCCTCAGTCGAAGAATGGATAAAGAAACTGTGGTACATTTACACTATGGAATACTACTCAGCTATCAAAAACAAGGAAATCTTGAAATTGCAGGCAAATGGATGGAACCAGAGGCAACCATCCTGAATGAGGTAACTCAGACCCAGAAAGACACGCATGGCATATTTTCACTCATAAGTGGATGTTAGCCACTTAATTCAGGTTAACCACATTACAAGTCAATGACTGATGTATCAACCAAAGTTTATGTAGGATGTGGACTTAGACTTTCTGCTCAGATGTAGCAGATAGGCAGCACAATCTCCTTTTGGAGCCCACCATGTGGGAAGTAGGGACTCCTTCTGCCTGGACTCGGGCCTCCTAATGTTGTTCACTTCCCCCCTGGCAGAGGAATAGGATACAGGTAATACACAAAACACTGGATAAGCTGAGATCAGACATTAGGGAGGAGGGCTACCCTTTCTAAGGACTAGGAAAGGGAGGGAAAGGGGATGAGGGAGGGCATGGGACTGGGAGATGACTAGGGAAGAGGCTGCAATTGAGATGTAAAGAATTCAAACCGCAGAACAAGCAGGTAACTTATCTTGCTAATCCCACTACATGGGAATGGCTCTGAGACTGGCTGAGATACTAATCAGCTTCATGTTGGTCATACAATGAACAAAGTACCAGCCTTAATTGCTCTGTGCATCCCATGCACGTCATGCAATTATGTTAGAACTGTATAATGCTTGTAAGAAATTGTCTTCGGAACAAAAGAATCAGACACTGACACTGGATCAGACCTGACAGGATTCATTCCTCTCAGCATGCTGGATGCTGACATCCTGCATCTACCATGTTCCAGGCCCAGGCACATCAGTTGCTGTTACCCATCAGTACAGGACAGTTTCCAGGACAGCATTGTAGAAAGCTTCTGATCGCAATTGGTCCAGTATTTCAGACTCCTATTAAGCCTGGAACTTCTCACCATTTAGAAAATGGATCACAAATGCTATGTCTGGCTTGCTTAACCATTTTCCCCAACTTTGGGGGGCCCCTTTAAAGATATTATTTGCCCTAAGTCAGCCTGAAGAAACTTTAAGAGAATGACTTCTCATTTCCTTTAAGGGGGGTTGGGTAGGCTTCTGTTTGCTATCTTGGCCTACAGATCCTTATTTTCATTGAGAGTTGGTTATAAGTTATTATTTGGTCTTATACAGAGAGAAAACTAGGTTGGACTCAGAGACATCTCTCTTTTCCTTTATCTTTCTTTTGTAGGTAGGGAGATAGGCACTGAAAAGAAAGAGAAGGGGATATAGAAATATAGAAGGAGGATAGAACAAAGGTAGATTATTGAATCTACTCCTCAATTCAAGGCCTTCCTTAATTGTTACTCACAAATAAAGTTATTTTTAATTCATTGGTAGGGAATTTTGTATACTAATGCAAATCATGATCATGTCAAACACTAGTCTAATTTTATCACAAGAATATATATCCTAGGGCTAACAAATAGATATGATTATATAGATACACAAGGTAAAATAGTTAAATAATGTCTTCAAAAGCCTCAGAGACTTACAGAATATTGCATTTAAAGATGTTTTTATTATTCTAAAGATTCTTTGACAACAAGACAAGTTAACTACTGGCAACACCTAGCCTGCCTCAAAGAAGATGATCAGCATCAAAGAATCTCCTTATGGAGTTGGCTTCAAATGTGGCAAACCAGCCACTGGGCAAAATGTTCTCATTTCTGTCACAGACAGAATTCTGCCTAAAAAGTGGGCAAGCTTAGATGCAGGCAGAGTCGCCGGCTGAACTCTGCCAAGATGGGGTAAGGCAAGTGCTCAATAGTTCCTGCCTTGCAAATATGTCTGTCATATTGGGCTAAAAGGCTGATGATTATGCTCCAACAATATAGAAAGTGGTAAGTGACTGTTCAGGCAGCAAACTGTGTCATATTTTTCATTTTGGAAGCTACTAATGTGCACTTTTGGCTCACTCAGGTATTTAAGTTTTATTCCTCTTCAAATCTCTGATGGGGTTGTAGACCAGATAGTTTAGTCTTAAAATTAAGCTTAGTTAGTTAGGGGTTAAGATGTTTTTAGATCAAGATCGATGCTTTAAGTTAATAGAGATGAGATACGATAGATATTTAATTTTGTTCAGATATTTAGACCCAACAAGATAGGAAAGATGTTTACTTCAAGTTTGCCAAATACAAATAGCCAAATCACTATGAATGTAAGATTTAAATAATTTCTGATTGTCTCATTGTTCTTCCTGCTGTATGTAGTTTATTTTATTCATGTGTAATAAAATAAATATACATGTTAAAAATTAAACATAAAAAATGTCCAAAAAAAATCCCAAGCCTGTCTCAGTGTTTCTTTCTTGCTGCTGCCTACTTCTCCAGCAGCATGCCTGCCTGCATGCTGCCATGCTCCCTACCATAATGATAACGGACTTTAAAAGTGTATGCAAGCCCCAATTAAATGCTTTCTTTTATAAGAGTTGCCTTAGTCATGGGGTCTATTCACAGCAATAGAACAATGACTAAGACAGCCAAGAAAAGCAGTCAGTGGCTCCTGGTTTACTTTGGTTTCAGATGCTAAAGCACCATGCAATAGTTTGTCCTCCAATTGTGTGTATGTGTGTGTGTGTGTGTGTGTGTGTGTGTGTGTGTGTGTGTGTGTCTGATGCAAATGCAGATCAATGCAAGGAAAAGGCAAATAATATATAGGAGGAGAGTGCCTAAGGAATTCTTAGGACTTCCAGGAACTCATAGATGACACTGAGACATTTGCACTAGATGACAAGTTGGGTCATTGCTACTCTACTCTTGTAGGACGTGGGCAATCCTTACTTTTAGGTATTAGGTCTGCTCATGATTCTAATGACGCTGTGGGTCTGTCTGTCCCCTGAACATTCTTCCTCTTCTGACTTAACCTACAAGAATTCTCTCACATTGGTTTCCTTTGAGATACCTGATTCCTTGTTTCTCTTTACACTAATTCTCTTACCTGAAAAAAAAAAGTGCTCTACACAGTGGCTTCCATAATCTTGTGCTGTGTTCAATTATTGTTCATCTATCAAAAACATTGAGTGAAAACTACTGTGTGGCTGACATTGTTTCGATCAGTGTGACACGGTGATGGGACATGGAGTGCTCCTTTAGAGGTGTCCTCGTTTCTCAGCAGAACTATCCTTATAAATAGAAGATTACAATGAAGAGTTTTAAGAGCAAGAAACGAGTGCCACTAGATTGGTATGATAAAGGCAACAGGAGGGTGGAAGGCATTACACCAGATTTCATGAAACTATCTATGAGAACCCTGATTGCTATTCAGATACTCTTCCACTGCTCACTGTCTTTTTTTCCAAATGCATATGGACTTTATTTATTTATAATAAACTATATATAGTAAGAATATATAGTAAGAACAGTTATGAAATAATCAGGAAAACCATATGTAAAAGTTACATTCAACATATTTAGCTCATTTGTATTTGGCAAACTTGAAAAAAATACTATCTATCCTATGTAGGTGAGTCTAAAGTTTTGTACCTATATCATTATCATATCTTATATTTATCAAATTAAAAATACTTCTAAATCTTAAAACATTTTCTTAAATCCTAAACAACGTAAGCTTAACTGTGAAGCCATAACTATCTAGTCTTCAACCCCAACAGAGACTTGAGAATAAATAAAATTATTTCAAAGTAGGAAATGCAGGCAGCTTCCAAAACTAAGAGATGACAGAGACAGTTTACTGCCTGGTCAGTCACCCATTCTAACCCTATAACATTGGAGTGTCATCTTCAGCTTTCTGGCCTGTATATCTGCCAGACATAATTGTGCAGCAGGAAATATGAAGGGCTTGCTTACTCTGACATGGCAGAACTTGGCAGTCAATTCAGACTGCATCCAAGTCTTGTTTATTTTGGTCAGCATATTGTCTGTAGAGAGAGAGCTGGGGAATTTTTGCCCAGTGGCTAGCCTGTCATTAGTGAAGCTATTTCCAAAAGGGTATTTTATGATGCTCATCATCTTCGTTGAGGCAGGCTGGGGGTGTTGCCAGGAGCTTACATGTCTCAAGTCAAAATGTCTTTAAATGCCGTATTTTTTATACTACAAAATACAACAACACTACAGGGGATTTTTCTACTCAAAAATTTAGGAGGAAAAAAAAAAAGGAATTCTCAGTAGCTGACCCCACAATCAATAACAACTCTGCTGATGAATTAGAGTTTCATGTCATGCCTTTTAAGAATATTGTGCTGAAATGTTCTAAGCCTCTTCCTGTGATTCAGATTAAATTGGCCCAAGATGGAATCCAGGCATCCATCTGTTTTGAAAGGTCTCAAGAGATTTCTGGCCTGTAGCTGGAATTGAGAACCACTGCTCTACAATGGGATTCATATAAAAATCAGCCTGTGTTACAAGTACACCAAAGCATTTAGTAATAGCATAGAAGATCCTCTTGAGTAGACAGGAGTTCTCTCCTGGGTACTGATTTGGGGGTGTGGGCTCCTTGCAAAGTATGGTTTCATTGCACTTCATGCGTGACTTCCAAGGTTAGCAAGAGAAGAGAAGCAAATGGTGATGGTTCATGGGACGTCTTTAGAAGCAGTTATGTGGGTACCACCTGTTCTCCCTACATCTCACTGGCCAGAAGCAAATCACCTGGCTAGGTCAAACTTCAGAAAAGGAGAGAAAAGCGATGCATTTGTGCGCCCAGGAAACAGATTTGGGGATGTCTACCAACCTGCTCCTGAGAAGAGCTTACATCCTTCATTTTATTTCCACAAACTCACTGAAGGGAATAAACAAAAAAGATGGGGAGAACTCTCAAACTTTAAGATATGGAAACTAGTCATAATGGGTGTTCCTTTCTTAAGTTCAGTTTGTTTGTTGGTTTGTTGGTTTGTTGGTTTTTAAGAAAGAACAACAACATTTATGAGACTATTAGAAGATGGAATACTTACTAGATACTTGATAGATAAGTCTTATTATATTTGAAGATAAAAATAATACAACATATTGGATGCACCTCAAAACTGATGTAAGGAAATGGGAGGAACATAGGAATTAAAACTGGCCATATCATTTTTGAAATTGAGCTATGAGTATAATAGTATCTATTTTTAGGAATGATTGAACATTTTCACAACATATCTTTCTTTTTTAAAAAATCAGTTATATGTCCTAATTATGGTCTTTAGACTTTTTTTTTCCTCCATAGAATTCCTATGCTGCACACAGCCTCCTGAGACAAATGGCAATCTCTCCTGGGAAATGCCTTTGTGTTCCCAGGTCTTCCTTACTGAGTCTTGGATTTGGCATTTACTTGCCAAGCATATGGTATGGAGGCAAGGCTTTCTTCTAGAGGAGGCTGTTTATTCAATACTGCCTGGAGGTACTGCCTGAGACCAGGGTCCTGTTGCTCCCTGCTGTGCCTCTGAGCCCTCTAGGCCTGTGTTAAGTCAAGTCGATGGGCAAACATCCAATGGGGGATGTTTATCAAAATCCCTTTTTGGTTCAAAGAATCATTTTCCTGCTTAAAGGAAAAAAGAAGAAAGCCAAACACACGTCACTGTTTTCCTTGTGTTGCGCTTAAGAGCTTGAACAAAGACTACGCACTGACTTGTGGGTAATATTGGGGATAGAAGTATAGCAAGGCTTATGAATATAGGGATAACATCTGAGAGGTGACAGTCACTATCCGTGGCTCTCCTTTCCTTCTCACCAGACAGCACATCAGTTGTCTATATTTTTTAGCACCACATCCCCCCCACTCCCAGTTTTCCTGGTTCTCAGGATGCACCTTAAACAGCTTTTCATACAGGGTGCTTTCCCGAAAGGTCTTCCTCTGCCAAAGGATAGTCACTGCTGCCCACCTCCCATCTCCTCCTTATATTTATATATATTTGGACTCAAAATCAGAATCCATGCTCAGCTTTTCTCAGCTATGCATCCTTTACAGGCAGAGTCTCGTGTCCCTGGTTTTCTTCTCTGTCCTCATATCACCCTCTGTCTCATGTCTTCCCAGCCACAGCCTTTTACTTCCAACTATTTATTGTTTCTGTTGCAAGAACTTTCCTTTTTAGCTCCCTAAGGTTTCAGACTTTGAATAATAAATTTGCTTTATTGCCTTTGTATGGCCAACACACTGGACAGGATGCTTTGGCTCTTTCAACCTTAGCTTGTCTTCTCTACTAGTCTCAACATGGACATAATCTACTCTCTGTTTCTTCAGGTTAGCAATGCACAGACTCCCAGGCCCTTTGACATGGGGCAGCTGGACAGAATAAACTGGGCCTATAGGTTGCATGTAGCAAGCCAAGACCAAAAATGAGAAGTTAAATAGCTATGTTACACAGTGTATGTGGCCGGTCTTCCTCTGGTTATCCTCCTACTTTGAAGATTTTTGTCCAGTCTTCAGACTTACTTCATTGCAGTGAGGATTACAGAGATGGGCTCTTTCAGGGTAATGTTAAAGGGGAAACACTGCCACCTAGAGACAGTGGCAGAAGTAATTCACTGAAGAGGATTGAGAGGACTAGTCTCAGGAGATAAAAAGTTTGGGGGAGGGGAGGGTATTTCCCTTCTATTTTTGAGAAAAAGGGGAAGAAGGACAAAGGGAAGAGAGTGAGAGGGTGGAACTGGGTGGAGAGGATGGAGGGGGGCTATGATCAGGATGTAAAATGAATAAATTAATTAATTAAATCTTTAAAAGTTAGGGTTCTAATGAGTCTCTCTGCCCTCTCCATTGCCAGATCTCCAGCATCTACAATGGCAGTCATCCCCCTCCTCCAAACTTCTTAAGGCAAGAAGGGAACATCCACTGTAGACCGTGGGAACAGATATAGAACATACAAGAAAAAGGACCAATATGGTGGTCTAGGAACTGTGAGACCCATTTCCAATGCTACCTCTGCTCTTGAAGGGTTAGGGAGATCCCGAAATGGTGGCTTCCAGGTTCTTTCTCAATATCATCAGTCCATCTCAGTAGACTTCTGAGTGATTGTGTGTTGCTATGTGGATACATGCATACTTCTCCAAATCTCAAAAAAAAAAAAAAAAAAGGAACTCTTTCTCCTTCTTTAGCTTTCATGATCTTCATACTCCTTCCTTCCTCCCTTCACCCCTTTCCCCCCAACCCCTGGAATATATGCAATAGCATCGATTATCATCAGACTCCAGAGATAGTAAGATAATCCTGTGCTTACAGGTTAAGAAATTCAGTAAGCTTTTATTTAAAACTAAATATAAGCTAACTTCTGTGACGTTTTCTTCTGCACTGTTTAATGTATGATTGGAAGCTGCTGGAATTCAAATATTACCTTAACCACTTATTGACAGTATGACCTTAGGTGAATACCCCGTCTCCTCACACCTCAGTTCCCTGTTTGTACCATGTGAGAAAGCAGAATACTCTGTGTGCTGTGGCTGCAGTGAGGATTAAACCAGGTCTCTCTGCCCCTTTCCTGGAGCAGTGATTGACACATGGTGAGAACTATGGGTGTCACCATCACAGCAATGGGAAAGAAAACTCCATGGTTGATATTTACAGTGCCATTTTTCTTTTTTTTTTTTTTTTCCTTTTTTTTTTTTTTTTTTTACTTTGTCATGCTTTCTCTCATGTCTGAATAGACGCATATCTTTCTAAAGGAAGATGACATCTTTAAGAATCTAATTGTGTATTCATTGATACACAAAAACTTACATTTTAGTAGCCAGTTGATTTCTTCTACTTTTAAAGATAAAGGTAACTGTAGATAAGGTTTCTCAAAAAGTTAGTCTCATGGTTTGTCTTCCCCAAAACACATGCACAAAAGGTCGCCACAGCTCTCCCTTCCCGCTCTCTTCGTTAAAGGCCAAAACCCAAAAGGCAAAACCAAGACACTTGCTCTGATTTATTCTTTTGCCTCATCTTCCTCCAATACTTCATCAATTACAATCAACTCAACTTCCAGGTGCTGTCCAGATTCTGTTCGCCTTCTCACACCCCCACTTAATTCTCTAAGAGACCCTGACTGGCCTTCACCTCACACAGGCAAAAAGCCACCAGAAGAGACAAACCAAATCGTCATACAACAGGCTTCTGTTCCCTGCCGCCTCTGTTCTGCTCCAGATTCTCCAAGTGCGTATCTTGAAGTCGTTTGTGTTTCCCAAATCCTTTCTTCTCTCAAGAACCTTATCAGCTTGTGTGTGCCCAGGAAAAGGAAAGGTAGAACACTGGGTTAGTCTCTTAGTTTGTTAGGAAAGTTTGCTTCCCTTGGATGGACTGTTGGATAGACATTATAGACCTAGCAGCAGGAAACCAGGTAGAAATGGTTGCTTTTCCTTCCCCTAACCATCCCAAACCTGAGTTCTTAGCCAGCACCACAGTTTTTCCATAAACATGAGCTGGATTCAAGCATGAACTAATGAATGGTTGAAGAAGTGATTGACTAAACAAAGCTCTCCACTGACTGTCCTAGTTAGAGACAGAGGTTACACAGCTCAGTTCTTTTACTCACACACACACACACACACAAACACACACACACACACACAAAGTACCAGAGATACTAAATGTCCCTAAGTAAGCAGGAGGCAGTCTCAAGTTTTCCAGCAGTATCACCAATGACTAATTCTTCAGCCCCTCTAGAGAGCTGAGTTACCATACAGTCTCACCATGGCCCGTGTGCTGCCACTGTGTGCCTCTAAATAAGAAGCAGCCCATTTAAACCCTTACAGAACTAGAACGTGATTCTTATGGAGAGCTGGAATGCCCTAAGAAGAGATGTACCATACAATAACTTGCTTCATACGGAGTAATTAATAGTCTCAAAGTGCTGTACACATGGCAAGATGCCCATCTCAAAGGGAGAAGAGCATATGGTAACATTAAACACATTCATAACAAAGAAGCAGAGAATAGCTAAACAGAAGGCTTTGGTTCCTAAAGCCTATGCATTTGGACCATCCCCTATGTTAATCTAATTTTAAATTGGGACAGGTTTTGTAAGATAGGCTCATATCTGAGCAAGGTCAAGTGCTGCCAAGGGCTATTGTTAGAACGCAAGCTCCCTCTCTCTTCTTCCACGCGTCCCTTCCTTGCTTCTTCTCTCCCTCCTTTCCTGCCCATTGACTGATATAAAGTGGTATTTTGTTTTTTTAAGTGGTATTTTAAGATAATAGAGCAAATGGCAAATAAATGTGTTAGAAAAGGTGTTGCTTTACCAGTTATTAAAGAAATGGAAATTAAAAGGAATAGTATCATTTTGTAACTTTTAAGATTGCAAACAAATTTGGTAATGAAAACTCTGGATTTTGACAACATCAAAAATGTAAATGGTACTCATATTCTAGAATACACTTGCTTACTTGCTCTACAAGCCTTAAAAACTGAAAATACTCATAGCCTTTGACCCAACAAACACTCTCACTCCTAGGAATATCCCTTGATTAAAGGATGTAGACACAGGAAAAACATTAAATACATGAAGGGATATTTTTAAATATTTACATGTAAGGAATGGTTATAGCCAGTGTGAGAGGTCCACGCAAAGGACTTTGAGTGGTCATTCAGACTTGTAAAATTTATTCAAACTCTGGAAGCAGCCAACATAACCAGAACAGAGAAGAAGAATGCAAAATAGTGAACAGCCAAAAAAACAGGTTTTTTGTTGTTGTTGTTTTAGAACCATTTGTGTTGGGTATCAAAACATCAGGGTGCAATCACACCGGACAGTTTCAGGGGGTAGGTGCACCATGGGGGTAAAGGGATGACATTCACCTCAATAATGCAAGCTGCCATAGTTCTCAGATATAAAAGAGAATAGGCTTAAGAACAATTAGGGTGTTTGGGACACCAAACTTCTCAGTGACAGTAGCATCTATTTTTGTTTTGTTTTGTGAAAGAGCATTGCAGAGAAGTGACCAAAATTAGATGGAGAACAAAGATTTGCATGGGAAAGCAATTTAAATAAAATTATATTCAAAGACAATCTCAAGTCCCTCCCAAAACAGCAGACTGCAAAGGAAGGAACATTTGTTCCTCCTCCTTTTCCCTATTGGGGTGAGAAGAGTGCAGCTAAGAACTGAATGGAATATTTCAAGAAACAAGAGCGGGATGGGCAGAGGCACAGGCCACACCACAGCAACCTCAAGACTCCCTTGGACTGACTATTTTCCCACCCCAAACTCTAGGAGGTTTGCTACTTAACAAAGAACACCTTTGCAGCATCTGAGCAAGCGTGCTCTTTTATAGATCTGTAAATAACCCCCTCCCCAGATTTGCTAAATTGCTCATCAAATTTAATCATGAAAGCGACTAAGAGGCTTCTTGCATGGCTTACTTCATCGCAGTAATTAAAAACACATCTTTGCATTCTCTCTTTTTTCCATTTCACTGAATGCATCCCTTTCCCTGAAGTTTTCTGTGAAAGAAATAAATGACAAATCAGCACAGACAATTATCTGTGGAGGTGTGGGGAAACCAACGCGCCGCCTCCTTCCCCAGGATTGTTTTCACGCTGCAGATGCTCACTTCTGCAAATTAAATCACGGAGTGTGCAGCTTAAAAGGTGATTCCCTCACCTCAGCCTTTGGAGCCTTTGATCAGTTAATTATTTTTCGAGGGGATTTTCTGTTGTGCTGCTAAGATCACACACCTTCTAGCCACTGAAGACTTCCAGTGAGAAGAGTGAATCCATGAAAACACACTTAGGACTGTGACACTCACTTTTCCTTGCACCAAAGGGGAGAAAGCCCAGAGACTGAGCAACTAGTGGATAGTAAGGAGTAGAGCTGGTCCACTGACCAAGGACAGGGAACTCACTCTACAAAAGCAGGCAGCACACAGTGCCTCTTGTGAGGGTAGAAGTGATACTTGATTTTCACTTTGCCCTCACCAAAGTTATGTACAACTAATTGTAGAATCTACATTTGTTGTTTATAGTGGAGAATAAGGCACCAGCAGATGAACTAATGGACACAATCCTTTGTGCTTTCTTGATAAATTACTGCTTTGGTAAAAACGTAAGCTTTACAAAGCCATGTTTGATGGTCCAAGGTTCTCAGGGTTAGACACTAGCTCTCATATACATCAGACTGCTTGGAGTAAGTACAGAAGCAGCCTTGATTTGATTGGGATATGCCCTGAGATCCCCAGTGAAGGTGTAAAACCACTAATACACATAATTACTATATTTTGTTTCTAAGCACATAGGCCTATGATAAAGTTTATTCCACCACTTAGGATTCACAACAGTAACAACTAAATCGCTCCAATGTAACCATAGACTATAGTGATTTGTTTCAAACATGAGTTGCTCATTTGGGGGAATTTTCCATGCAATATTTTCAGATGGTTGCAATTACTTGATTGCAACCACACAAAGCAAAACGGTAGGTAGATGAAGGCAGCGTATCTCAGAGCAGAGCTCTCCTTCAGATGAGTTTTGCGAACATGTTATCAACATCCCCAGCTTCTGAGGTTGCAACCCAGCCTCTGTGGAGTTAATGTCCTGCAGGTGAGGCCCAGGAATCTGAATGTAAGCTACAGTACAGGTTCTTCATGGGCCAAGGCTGGAGGGGCACTACCCATCAGAGCATTCTTCACAAACAAACAGAAACACCAGCCCCATGTGCTCTCTAGTAATACAACCTGAGGTGTGTCCTGAGGGTCACACGTTCTATACTTTCTAACTAAGCTCAGCCTGCACCTCAGAATGGAAAATGGACAGATTTTGCCCAAGTGAAGGGGGCAAAGTCCCCAGTATTAGAATAGTCAAGGGAGCTGAGAATTAGCTCAGTGGTAGATTGCTTGTCTTGAATGCATGAGCCCCTAGATATGACCCTTGGTATGACACCACCAAAAAACAAATAAATAAATAAATAAATAAATAAATAAATAAATAAATAAGTCAAAAATATTTAGATTGCCACAGAAGAATGCCCTAACTCTCCCTCACTTATTTCCTCATTTTTTTTTTTTTTTGAGAAAGCAAAAGTTCCAGGCATCAGCCCAAGCAGCAACTATAATTACCCAGAATAAGATTCTGAGAGGTTTTTTTTTATTAATTTATTCATATTACATCTCAATTGTTAGCCCATCCCTTGTATCCTCCCTTAAATAGAATAGAACTTATAAATCAAAAAAAAAAGAAAAGAAAAAGAAAGAAAGAAAGAAATTAGGAAAAGGAACGGGGGAAAAAAAAAAAAGATTCTGAGAGGTGAGGGGTCCGAGAGAGCAGAGATGGTCTGAGTTCTGGCTACCACAGCTGTAGCCTGAGGCAAGCTTTGGCTTTCTCACCTTACTCAAAGGCCACTGGGGCTTAACTCAGCTTCCCTTAACCCCTCACTCCTTCTCTCAGAACCAGCAAGTTGGGCTTCATAACCTCAGATATCTTCTCTGGCTCTCAAATTCTGTAACTGAACCTAAGGTGAGTCACTTTCTGAGTCTCAAGTTCTTCCCAAGGAGAGTGGTAGAGCAGTTGATGGTCTAGGATAGGGTTTGGGCACCATGGCAAACAGACCTGAGTCAGCTCATCCTATGCCACCAACCAGGCCATGAACTTGAGGAAATGTTTGTTTCTCTCAGCATTCTGAATTAATCTATATAGAGAAGTAATGTGCTTTCATGGTGGGGCCTCTAGATAGATGATGTCATCTGTCATCTTCCTAGATTGGGTCTGGTACCCAGTGGCTAAAGAATCAATGTGACCTTCAGGAAATAACAGCTTTCTACTTTTTTTCATGGTGTGTAAAATAGTGGTATATAAAAGGTAAACTAAGTCCTCTCAATAATAAGATGAGCCAATGTTCTGCAAGGTCTGTCTCCATCCTCTCCTTTGATCAGAGAGGCAACTTAGTAACTTTTTTATTTGACACCATATAACTGAGACCTACATTTGCACTTGCCTTCACCTCTGCGTCCACTGTAATTAAATAGACTTCAAGTAACAGCAGGTGAAATTATCTTCACACAGTTTATCAGAACCAAAACAGACATTGATTAATTGTTGTAAGTTTTTACCAGTTTGGGTCTAATTTTCACATGCTACCACATAAAACAATATTATTATCTTTTTCATTTTAGAAAGGAGTAGGAAACCCAGGTCCAGAAGCTCCCAAGGAAAGGGAATAGAGGTGGTAAATATTCATGTTCTGTTTCAAAATAGATGGTTCTGGCCGATGCCAGATGGTGGGAGAAGAGGGCCCCTCTCCCTGTCAGAGGTCTAGGGAAGGGGAATGGGTTGGAAGAGGGAGGGAGGGTGGGAATGGACAATAAGAGCAAGGGGAAAGCAATCAGGTTGTAATATGAATAAAGTATAATAAAAAAATGCCTAAGACGCAGCTGTTAGAATGGCCAGCTGCCCTGGCTTACTTGGGGCTGCTAAAGTTAGCCCTCTAAGTCCTCCCTCCAGAAACACTGCTCAGTCCTAAAGGACAAGGGAGAGCTGGTCACCACTGAAGCACAACCAACTAGGCCCTGAGTGAAAAAAAAAAAAAAAAAAGGTTCAGAATGACCCAAGCATCACGGTGCTTCTCCTTCATCTCCTCCTCACTCCTTCCCCAGCAGCAGCAGTTGGAGTCCACTCAGAAATACAAGAACGATAGGGCACGTTAACCCTCTGAGGCATCGGACACATCAGAAAGGGAGGGAACTCTGAGTGAGCTCGGAGGCAAGTACTGCCTGGGCAGCAGTGCCCATGAGGCCTGGAATACTCTCTATACTAGCCTACTCCCTGTAGCATCCTGAAGCTTTCAGGTTCCCCAGGAAGGAGATAAACCAATATTCCCACAGACAATTGCTCAAGGAGACTTTGCAGATACCTGGAACTTTGTACTAAGTTCATATGAGAAGTAGAAAAAACAATATCCACTTTCTTCAGAAATTAAATCATTTCTAATTATAAGTACCATGCAATAATACAGAAAGGTTAGGATGAAGGTGGGGGGGTTACTTTTTATTTTAAGAACAATGTTATACATTTTAGCTCTGAAACCCTGGACCCAGCCAGTCATTTTTTTTAATTATTGGGTAATACAGTGTCTTGGGCTTTTTCACAGTTTTGACAGTGTCACTTCAAGGTTACTCTTCACTTATAAAATCAAATCTTAGAGCAGCCTCAAAGACTCAGCCCTACCACCACCACCCCACTCCTGTTCACACACTGTAAGGCATATTCTGTATTATTATTATTATTATTATTATTATTATTATTATTATTATTATTATTATTATTATTATTATTTATTTTCAACAGACAATTATTTTATGAGCAACTCTGGCCTTAATAGGTTAGAACAGTTGCTGTTTGGGGTTTCCCAGCAGGCCTTTGGATAGAAGCTAGAACTTAGCTTCTATGGTCAGGGTGTTGCTGTTTTCCAGTGCCTTCCTTGATTAAATTCTATCAGATACCTCACTCACTGTGTCTTAAGGATTATCCTAACAAATTATCCTTGGGTTATGGAGCTCACCTCACCCACATTTCCACTAAGTGACAATGAGCCACAGCCTAATTCCCACCATCAGTCCTTCTCTTGCCTTGCCTCATGTTTTGAAATAAAAGAACCATCTTGTGCCCGAAAAAAAAATAAAAAAAAATAAATTTCTCATTTAAATCCTTAAAGTCACACTGTTACACATTAAAAAATAAATTCTTGATTGGAATAATAATATACATAAGTTAGAAAAACAACATACTAAGATAATAAAGCAGAAACAAAAGATTTTGTATTGTATTATCCTACTTCTATGAAGTTAACAAACAGCCCCAGGTTATGTAAGTCATTGACTAGCAAATGATAATGTAAGTCCATACGACATCTCTTTCTTGATTTAATCTTAATATAACACAAAATAAAGCAGTTTAAATCTGTTAAAATAAAAAGTAAAAATGTAAAACATAAATATATCACAAAGTCTAAAATGTTGATACTATGGTATACTGAAAATATTTAATAAAATCCAATCTCTTATGATGAAAATTTAAAAAAAAACCAAACTGCTGTCTCTATAGAAAGAAGTCCCACAAAAATTTTGAGAGTAATAGGAATATTTTATAA